>CM053792.1:409241263-409531263 GCA_028749045.1 Cupressus sempervirens | reverse complement strand
GGTGGTCAAGAATAAAAGCATGAAGTATTGAAGAAGGTGCTAAGGGAGAAGACAACACAAGAATTCTGTTTGGATAGATGACCACAAGGATTTTTGCATTGCCAGAATGAGTAAGAAGACTCAAGGAGACAAAGCTTGAGAGGAAGACAAGCAGACAGAGCTCAAGTGATTGAAGCCAAGCATAAGGATTGAACTAAGAGTGTGATCTGAAATATGAAAAGTATGTTGTAAGTTATATCAGATCAAAAGACCATTATCGTTACTTTCTAGAAAGTGTAACAGTAAGTTTAAATCCTATGGACTTAGGTTGGTTTTATAGCCATAAGATAAATCCTTTAATAGGGTGACATTCCAAGAGACTGTTCTAAAGACCTTTAACCAGGCCCATTCCTAACAGTTTGGTGAAATCGTCTAACAAGGTCACATTTAACAATGTGTTGTAAGCCTTTAATAGGGCATCACTTTAGAAGAGTGAGAATCAAGTAGCATGTTACTGGCAGTTTTTCCCAAATTGGGTTTCCACGTAAATCATTGTGTCAAGTGTTGATCTTGCATGTTTTATCTTTGCATGTTGATTTACTGTAACTTGCTTATATGATTGATTTAAGTTTGGATGGATGAAAAGTGTATGGATTTATTAAAAGTAGTAAAAAGGTATTAATAGGGCATTTGGACCTTGAATAACTGATTCACCCCCCCCCCCTCTCAGTTATTCTAAAGAATTCTAACATGAAATGTATTAGATTTTTTCTTTAAGAACATGACAGTAATCATCCTAGAGTAGTCATCCACAAACAACATTATATATTTGTCTCCTTTGTAGCTTTGCACATCTTTTGGGCCACATGAATCAGTATGCACTAACTCTATTACTTCTTTGGAAGTATAGATTTTTCTTTTGAAACTTGACTTGGTCATCTTTCCTAGCTGACATTGTTTGTATATTATATTTTTAGGCTTCTTTAGTTTAGGCAAACCTCTAACTTTCTTCATTTTGCTGATGCTAATCAGGTTATCAAAGTTGACATGATATAGCCTTTTATGTCATAGCCACACATCATCAAGTCTAACAATAAGATAAGTTGCATCTTCAATATCTAGGTAAAACATATTACTCCTAATTTGGTCTCCTTTTCCTATCAAATTTCCATCCGTATCATAGATTTTGGTAGTTTTATTTCCAAATTCTACTTTGCATCCTACATTGCCTAACTATTACACACTTAGTAGATAGTAGTTCAATCCTTCAACATAATATAAATTATCACATGAAATTTTCTCTATAAGCTTAATGGAACCTTTTTCTTTGATTAGAAATGGAGCATCATTTCCAAATCTAAAAATATTTCCATCATACTAAGTAAAGGTAACAAACTTACTTTTGTCTCCTATCATGTGATGTGAGAATCCACTGTCTATGATCCATTTGTCATTTTTGTTTACACAAGTTACTAGTGTTTTTGCCTCATCTTCATCAAACTCATCTTTCATGGCTACATAGACTACCTCATCATCATTTTCATCACAAATATCTTCTTCAGCAATGTAGCACTTTTTTCCTTTGTCTTTGTAATCTCTACTATCATCTTCTCTTTTATTCTTGTTCTTATTGTCTTCTCTATAGTTCTTTTTTTGTTTGCATCTTGCACCAATATGTCCTACTTCATTGCAATTAAAACAAAAGATAGGAAGGTTACCTTTGCCTCTGTGAAATCTTCTAGCCAACAATGCTTCCAATTGTTCCACATCTTCTTCATCTATGTTGTTGTCACTAGAAGCATATTTTGTCTTTCTCTTCTTCTTCTTCTTTGGTTTCACCTCTTCAATGTCTTTCAACAATAGCTTGGTCTTGAAAGTAGATTCAAGATTCTGAAGTCTATAGTTATCAAACTTGGATAACTCAAATGCAGTAAGTCTTCCCACTATACCTTCAAGAGTTAGCTTGTTTCCTGGTACAAGTCTTAACTCTTGGATGGTTGAAACTCTAATAGCAAAGATGGGGAGCAAGGTTCTTAAAAAATTTCTATTGATATTTTCATCATCTAAATAACTGCCCAAACTTCTTATTGCACTCACTACTTCCTTTATTCTAGAGGGATATTGAGAAATGTTCTCACCTTCCTCCATTCTCAAGTCATCAAACTTTCCTCTAAGTCTTTCTCATTTTGCTCTTTGGAAATTCTAATCCCCTCTATAAATATCTATCAAGGCTTTCTACATCTTGAATGGAGAGTCACATCCGTTGATGTCATCAAATTCAACATAGTTGAGGATAGAGGCAATCTCTAGCATTGCCTAATTATGCTCCATCTTTTTCTTCATATCTTCTATAGTAGGGACACTAGCTAGATAAACATGTTCCACTTCAATTGAGGTTTGTGCATGATCACCTATTGATCCAAGGTGCAACTACATTAAAATTTTCCATATAGAAAAATTATCTCTATTGAGCTTGGAAACTTCTCTCTTGGACATCTTGATCATCATGCTTCTAGTACCTTTAAACTAAATCAACAGATGGCTCTGATACCAATTGTTAGAAACACTTTAGAATAAATGAGAAGGGGAGTGAGGGTATGTGCAAGATCATGGTGTGCCCGAAAGTGGTGATGTGAAAAAAATAGAGTTTGAAGACATCTAAAAGCACTTCAAAATCCACTTTGACTTTTTTCCACCTATCCAGCTACCAAACCTGGAAAGTAAAGCCTGAAGCATGTCGGATATCCAATATTATCGATATATTACTATAACATAATATTATTATAATAATACTATATAATACAATTATATTACTATTATATTGTAATAATATAATAACAATAATTATACTATAATATAATAATATTATTATATTATTATAATAGTATAATATATTATAAATTATAATAATATAATATAAAATATATTATAATAATTATATATTACTATAACATAATATTATAATAATAATGTAATAATTATAATTATACTATAATATAATAATATTATTATTGTATTATAATAGTATAATATATTATGTAATATATAATATAAAAATATTATATTATAATATTATAATATATTATGCAATATCATTTAATATAATATTATTATAATAATATAATAATAATAATTATACTATAATATAATAATATTATTATTATATCATAATAGTATAATATATTATAAATTATAATAATATAATACAATAATAATAAAAGTAATATATTCTAATATAATATATAATATATCTAGCATTAGCAGTATATTCTGAAATATCGGATATCCAATATTATATTGGATATTTGATACATGTGACTCAATATAAAATAAAATGACAGACCCGTGGGCTATATTTGGCTTATTTTGACACCAGTATTCAATGGCACAGATCATATATTGGATTTTAAATCAAATATTCGACATAAAGGTTTTTTTTTTAATATATAATATATAATATATCTAGCATTAGCAGTATATTTTGAAATTGAATATCCGATATTATATTGGATATTCGATACCTGTGACTCAATATTAAAAAAATTGATAGACCTATGGGCTATATTTGGCTTATTTCGACACTAGTATTCGAGGGCATAGATTGGATATTGGATTTTAAATTGGATATTAGACATAAAGTTTTTTTAAAAATTAAAAAAATTCATTTTTAATGTAAACTCAATAGATTTTATCATGGTTTTGTTAGTTTTAGTTGAATCTAGGGTTTTTTTGAAAAAAATGTTAAAATTAAGTTTATATATATATATATATATATATATATATATATATATATATATATATATATATATATATATATATATATATATATATATATTACATTTTGCAATTCAATAGGAATGGTTGATCAAAATGATGATACTGAGGTAGGGAATAATATTCCTCGTAACCCCCCACCAAATGATCCAGTGCCCCCATAAAAATGTCCACCAAATGATCCTCTACCCCCTCAAAACCCTCCTCGAATCAAGGATATGATAAATGAAAATCTCACCAAATTGAGGGGTTTGGGAAGAACATATAATAATGTACTCGCATTGGCTCCTATGTTATCCACATTAAACACCATAGTTGATAACATTGGAACCTTTATGAACAAACAAAATGCTACTCTTCGTTGGCATGATGAAATGCACAAGAGTTTGATGATGGTTTGGACTATGATGAGGTTGCGGCCCTCAATATAACCAAAGAGGATTTGGCTAGCCTTTTTGTGAACCAAAAAATGGGTATACCAGTCAACCTAAACAAATCCAAACTATCAATTAAATGGTGCACAAATGATGCCAAACATGCAAACTTTTGGGATCGTTAGTGGATGGTTGTTGATATCCCTCCACATAGCAATTTAGATGTGCCATTTTATTTCCTTAAAAAATTATATGCAGAATTTATGTTAAAACTTTAAGTGAACTATTGGAGCATGAAGCCCAACATGGGTGTAGGACTAGGAGCTCCTCAGGATAGACCCTCTTGCCAACAGAAGAAAGTTGGCACCTTTGTCCCCTCCATTGATATCTTCCCCCCCTCCTCGAGTCCATCATCCTAATATTATAGTAGAGGCTAGCTCTCAAACAATCAGAGCCATTCATAGGCTAAGTAGCCTAATGATATACCAAGCTAGGTCAGTCCAGCCTCCTCATGTTGATGATGCTAGGGCTAGTTCATCTTGGTTAGGTCATCACACGTTTGTGTGCCTCACACTTGCATTACATGCAAGAATATTTTCCTGGGTCCCATAGGTGATCTTCCTAAGGATCATTTTGTATTAGACAAGGATACACCAGACATACACGTAGAGGCTATAGAACTTGATGCAAGAGAGGAGGGGAATCTAGAGGCATGGACTCCTTCGGTGTAAGTACGTGTATACATTTTTTTGTTATGACATATGCAATTTAAAGCTAATTTTTATAATAGAGTAATTTTAATTTTTAACCCATACTGACTTATACATGTATGTGATCTTCATTCATGTTTAGTTGATGATTGAGGAGGAGCTCAAACAGATTGATGATGCCATGCTCTCGGCCATTTCATTTGGACTTGAGACATCTACGGTACATTATGTTGTGTTTGCATTGTTTTTTCTATTTGATATTGTAGCATATATGGTTGCTAATCTTTCTTTTATCTTGCAGGTACCACCAGTCCTAGGGGGACAAAGTGTGAGGGATGAGCCAACACACATTGACAAAGGAAAGGTAATTAGGTGCTTTCTATTTGATTAAATATCGATGCATTCTTGTAAAATGTTTGTGGTTATGAAATTTAATTACTTTCTTTATTGTATATAGGGCCTAGCTATTGCCGATGAGCCTATATAGATTTCATGTCATAGATGATCAGGCATTTCCATTCGCACCAAGAGCCCCATTGTATGTATAAGTATCATTTATTTTGTATTCTCCTTATCTTCATAAATAAATTCAAAACTTATTTCCGTGATATTAAGAACTACTATTTTGTATCTCATAGGAGATTCCTAGTGCATCTGAGGTCCGACGAGAGAGTTATGTAGATTTGATGATGCAACCACTCTATCTTGTGAAGGAGCCTACAATAGTAAGTTGTAGTTTGAATTCATGATTAAATATGTTATAAATTTAGCATGCTATGAATTATAATGTTATAGTTTAAGTTGTAGATTCATCTAACAAATGTATTTGAACATATAGAACCCACAATCAATGAGGTAGAAGCATTGCTGAGGGCATACGAGAGGACTCCTGATTAGTGCAAAAGGTCAATGAGAGAGGTATTTATTATGACATTTTAATAATATAAATCTTCATTACAAAAAAAATCATTATGCATTTGAGTAATTCAATGTTAGATACAAAGAATAATATAAATTTAGTAGTCTAACTTTGGGTTTTCCTTTTTTGTTTATGTAGGAGGCATCTGATCCACCTAGTGTAGCAAAGAGGTTGCATTTTGATCATCCACTAGCACCCTAGGATAGTATAGTTGTCGTAGGATGCATCATGAGACATTTTGAGATGGCATATGCCACATTGTATATAGAAACATTGATGTTATATACATTCTGATGGCATGATCAGCCACATTTTGTATATGGATCCATGTATTTTGATATATATTTGAGTACTTTGTCTATGGATACATGATCTTTGATATATATTTGTGTAAAATTTTGTCTATGGATACATGTATTTTGATATATATTTTTGTCATTTTGTTACTATCCTCATAATACAACTTTTCAATTTCAATATAACCTCAAAATATCTCAACTTAAGAGACTTTATTGGATGGTTCATTAATAGCCCTCATGAGCTTTGAGTTATTTTAGGCCTCGGCATCACCATCCTGTAGTATTCAATGGTCCATCAATAGCCCTCACGAGCTTTGAGTTATGACTCTCAAAAGATTGACCTCGAAATGCACTTAGAGCACCTTGGAGACTCCTCCATACAGGGTGGCCATGGACAATGGATGGTCTCCATGGATAGAACAAGGTTGTCACTAGGGTTCACCCGCCCACCCGAAGCTAATGGCACTAACAATTTGATGCCAAGATTAGCAGTTTCAAAGTTACACTCTGGTGCACCTATGAACTGAGGCACACTGCGAGTTTTGGCATCGACCAAGATTGTTGTGCCAAATCCAAATGGAATGTGATCTCTTGAAAATGAGATAGCTTATTTTAGATATTAGCATCACTTTCATGTAAAATTTTACATTTTATTGATATCCCTCACGAGCTCTAAGTTATGACCCTCAGAAGATCAACCTTAAAACACACTTAGAGCACCTTGGAGACTCCTTAGTAACGGGTGGCCATGGATGATCGATGGTATTCATGGATGGAAAAAGGCTATCTAGTGTTCACTTGCCTGCCTAAAGCTAATGGCACTAATGATTCGATGCCAAGATCAGTGGTTTCAAAGTTATGCTTTGGTGCACCTATGAACTAAGGCACACTGCAATTTTTGGCATCGAGCGAGATCATTGTGCCGAATCCAAATGGAATGTGTTCTCTTGAAAATGAGATAGGTTATTTTAGGTATCAGCATCACCATCCTATAGAATCCAACGTTTCATCAATAGCCCTCGTGAGCTCCGAGTTATGACCCTCAGAAGATCGACCTCGAAATGCACTTAGAGCATCTTGGAGACTCCTCGATAATGGGTGGCTAGGGATGATGGATGGTCTCTATGGATGGAACAAGGGTGTCACTAGACTTCACCCATCCACCTAAAGCTAATGGAATTGATGATTTGATGCCAAGATTAGTAGTTTCAAAGTTATGCTTTGGTGCACCTAATAATTGAGGCACACTACGAGTTTTGGCATTGAGCGAGATCATTGTGCCGAATCCAAATAGAATGTGAACTCTCAAAAATGAGACAAGTTATTTTAGGTATTAACATCACCATCCTATAGAATTCAATGTTTCATCAATAGCCATAACGAGCTCTGTATTATGACCCTCGGACAATTGGCCTCAAAAAGCACTTAGAGCACCTTAAAGACTACTAGGTACGGGGTGGCTGCAGATGATGGATGATCTTTGTGGCCAGAAAAAGGGTATCACTAGGGTTCACCCACCCACCTAGAGCTAATGGTGCTGGCGATTCGATGCCAAGATCAATAATTTTAGAGTTATGCTTTGGTGCACCTATGAACTGAAGCACACTGAGTTTTGGCATTGAGCGAGATCACTACGCCGAATCTAAATGGAATGTGATCTCTCAAAATTGAGATAGGTTATTTTATTTATCAACATCATCATCCTATAGAATTCAATGTTTCATCGATATCCCTCATGAGCTCCAAGTTATGACCCTCGGAAGATTGACCTTGAAACGCACTTAGAGAACGTTCAAGACTCCTTGGTACGGGGTGGCCGCCGAAGATGGATGGTCTTTGTGGATAGAACAAGGGTGTCACTATGGTTCACCTACCCTCTCAGAGCTAATAGCTCTAACAATTCGATGCCAAGATTAGCAGTTTTAGAGTTATGCTCTAGTGCAACTATGAACTGAGGCACACTGCGAGTTTTGGCATCAAGCGAGATTGTTGTGGTAAATCCAAATAGAATGTGATCTCTTGAAAATGAGATAGTTTATTTTAGGTATCAACATCACCATCTTATATAATTTTATGTTTCATCGATAGACCTCACGAGCTCTGAGTTATGACCCTCGAAAGATTGATCTCGAAATACACTTAGAGCACCTTGGAGACTCCTCGGTACGGGGCAGCCGCAGGTGATGGGTGCTCTCTGTGGTAAAAAAATGGGTGTCACTAGGGTTCACCTGCCTTCTTGGAGCTAATGGCACTAATAATTCAATTCCAAGATCAGCGATTTTAGAGTTATGCTATAGTGCACCTATGAACTGAGGCACACTATGAGTTTTCACATCGAGCGAGATCACTATGCCGAATCCAAACAGAATGTGATCTCTCAAAAATGAGATAGGTTATTTTAGGTATCAGCATCATTGTCTTGTAGAATTCAACATTTAATCAATAGCCCTCACGAGCTCTAAGTTATGACCCTCAAAAGATCAACCTTGAAACGTACTTAGAGCACCTTGGAGACTCCTCAGTATGGGGTCGCTACGGATGATGGATGGTCTCCATGAAAAAAACAAGGGTGTCACTAGGGTTTACCCACCCACTCAGAGATAATGGCCCTGACGACTCGATGCCAAGATCAGTGGTTTTAGAGTTATGCTTTGGTGCACCTATGAACTGAGGCACACTGTAAGTTTTGGCATCGAGCAAGATCATTGTGCCAAATCCAAACAAAATGTGATCTTTCAAAAATGAGATAGGTTATTTTATGCTTCCACATCACCGTCGTATAGAGTTCAATGTTTCATCAATAGCCCTCACAAGCTCTGAGTTATGACCCTCAAAAGATCGACCTCAAAATGCACTTAGGGCACCTTGAACACATTCCATGACTAAAACATGGAAACTAATGTCTCATGTCTAAAAGATAGAGACTAATAAGTATGAATCTAATCCTTAAGTAGTCTAGTCAATTCAATATTATATTATAGATCTCTTTAGATGGGTGTATAGATCTCTTTAGGTGGGTTTCTTGAAGGGTGTCATCATGTTGGAGTTTTTGAGATAGGTTGTTTTTGGTCGATCATCTTGCATAGTGGAGATCTCCTCTCTAAAGGGTGGGAAGTGTTCTAAAGAGTAAAAATCTTATATAAAGTTTATAAAAATTGAAAAACCACCTCTCTATGAAATTAACATATCACAATGATGTAAAAGAGAGAATCATGGAAAAAATTAAATTGATCTTTTCTTTTCAAATACTAAATTATATCATGTAATTTAGATCACTCATCATAAATGAAAAAAGAATAATTCAAATCTTTTGCATATATTTGGATGTGTATGTGTTACTTTGAATAACTTGTCTTTTTCATTATTACAAAAATCATGATATACAAAAAAAATTCACATTTTACATCATAATACATCATAAATCTTACGAATTCTCCCCAACACACCCCCCCCGGCCCCCCCCAAACCCCAACTCTTCATGATGTACCTACATTCCAATATCGTAAAAAAATTAGTAACTTATTGTATTAAACAAGATAATCAACAGTTCACTGAATCATTTTGAAGAAAATAACATAAGAAGTAAATATACCTAGTCAAGTGTTCTAGTAGGGTCCTCTCTCTATTTTAGGCTCTCCAACAAGGCTTCATGATCAGAATTAGTAATAGTAAAAAGTTATTTTACTTTTGATCTTCCTCGATGCTTCAACAACTTTACATTTGTTTCTATAATAAGATGTAAATATATAAGAATTATTTTGTGCTTTTGATAGTCTACAAATGTAGGAATTTCGTTCCTTCTAAGCATGTATGTCCGCAACCATGCTCCAGCGACAACCACTGAACTAGTAGGATATGTGAATCCATCATCATCTGTGATCGGTTGTGCAAGTTTTTTTTTACCTCTTACACAATGTGCTAACCAATAATTGGATTTCTCATTATTCCCCTATGGTGCAACCAATGCAAAGACATCTCCTAGCTGAAGTATATCTAATAGATGGTTATGATCATGTGAACTTTCCATGTCATCTTTTTTGATAGAGGTTATGATAGAAAATGGAGTAAGATATTGTGGAGCCCATGTGTCCACCCACTCACTTGACTCATAGTGATCCCAATCACATTGAAAACAACTAGAACAAAAGCAAGCTAGATATCATGTTCAAATGGTCCATGTACTAGAATCAGAGCTCTGAAATGAATGCATTTTTTATGAGTCTCTCACTATAGCACAATCTAATCTATCACCTATGGACCCTTCCTCAACCAACCAAAAGAACCTGTGTACCACCGAATCAAGAGTCCCCACTTGTGATAATGTTAAACTACACCAATTAATAATGCTACAAGCATCAAGAAGCTTTGCTGCTGAAATATTCAGTTGCTCCTTAACTAGAGCTCTCTTCACTATGCCCCTGCTCCATCATGTTCTTCTTTTCCATGGCCGAACTCAAAAAAACTGCAAATATGAGGCACCCCCTCTCTACATGCATCCTACACAACCAATAAAACATGCAGGCATTCTTGAATTGAATTGTACAACTATTTGACCAAATGATATGTCTATCAATAGCAATTACATGCTCACGTAAGAAATCAAAATAATTCATGAAACAATGTTGCACAAACTCATGAGAATGAGATCTATCATCACTCATATAAAAATAATACTCTCTAATAATCTTTTGATTATCTTCCGCACTATCAGGGTTATGTCTATATGTTATGTGAAGAAAAATAGCAATATGAATGGAGTTGTAATATTTTGAGGTCACAATATGTAGTTCTCAGCAAAATCAACAACTGATATAATAGTGTCAATGGGAAAATCTCCTTACACATTCTAAATTGTTGATCCAACCACTGAGACCTGTGACTATGTCTTGCATACTTATAGAAAAGATTTGCCTTGAAATTTGAAATAAAACTAGCCACACTAATATCTTTTCCAACCAATTCGCATCTAGAGCTCTCACCCCCTCTCTTCAATGTGTATTTCACCATTTCATATACCTTTTTTTTCACTATTGTCTTTCCAAGATCTTGTTCGCACCTCTCATGAAAACATGTTTCAAACTTGGATAAGCCACCACATTTTGAACACTTCTCATTTAAGCAAGCATTTCTATAAAAGAAAAAACCATCAACTCTACGACATAAAAGTTGATCTAGCAAGTCTCTTGATGATTTTGGAAGCCCACTAGCACTACAATCCTCCAACATTTCTTTACTATGAAAAGTAGAATGGATAGAGCATAATAGTTCATGGTGCATAGAAAACTCAACATGATATTTGCAACAACATATATTTCAAATTTTGAGTGGCACACAATAAATTGGCTTCAAAGATTCAAAAACCCTTTGTGATATATGAAGACTTGGATGACTCTCTCTAAATTGTTTGAACAACATAGTTTAACTTACCTCCAAATAGTGTTTAGGATGTAGCGTGTGGTCTCTGATGCCAATTCTAAACTTTAAGACATCTTTAGCATTGGGTGATACTCGTCAACTAGAATGCCAAAATTGTTTAATTTCATCCTTCACATCATCGGATAGCTTTTTATCAAAATGTGCAAGTCTCCTACCAAATGCCCCTGTTTCATTTTGAAGAGCACCATCAATTTTCTCTCATTGACTAAGTGCTCTTCTCAAAGTAGTATGATTTAGATTCAAATCAATACAAGTTTGTGTCATATATCTACCCTTTCTCAAATGATGACTTACCAAAGATGTTGTAATAACCCTTCAAGCAGCTCTGTTATCCTTCTCCCTGCTATTTTTCCCAATGCTATTGAGAGCACTGAAAAGATTCTTCACAATAATGGTATTTCTTTCCAAATTTTTAGTGACACGAATCTTAAATTTGGAAAGCATAGGTATCATATTTTGCATCTTTAATAAGTACATGAAAAGCTGAGATTGCTCCACCACTGTCTTGTTGCTGAAAAACATCTTATATAGTCTCAAAGCCCATAACCAAATGGTTCTTTCTAATTTTTTCCCTTCTAAACTAGTAATAATTATTTCATCAATTTTAATTATCCATTTTGGTGTTCTAGAACCTTCATGTCGATTATAATTAGGAGATATGTAAGGTTCTTGTGCATTAGGTTCCTTTGCATTATCATGTTCAGCATGGTCAATTATGCAATTTACATTATGGCCTGGTAGCATTTCATCCTCAAAATTTTCATTCACTAAATTTTCAATCCCAACATTAGCATTTTCAACTGGTACATTTTCATTCCCCAACATACCTTATCTTTTCCTTTGGTGTTCCATTTTGTCCCTTTCCCTATATGTCGCAATGTCTTCATCGGATACCTTACTTTTGCATTTAACCTTTTGATGATTGTTTCTCCCCATTCAGATGACAATATCATATTCGGTTGGTTGGTCCCCAAAATGTGACTTTTTAAAAATTTGTGAAAAAGACCCCCAAAAAGTGAGTTGTCGAGTTTGCAGTGACAGGAAATATTTGGGAAAATCATGCCAGTATATCGGATATCCATCCAAAAAAAACTTGGAGGTAAAAATGAATTTGTGGGTTATGATATAATTTAAGTTTGTGAGTTATAAGTTATTTCAGTTATATTACTATGTAAAGATATAATATATAATAATATATTATGTTATTATTATTATAATCTATTAATAAAATATATATTATTATATTATATTATTATTATTTATACTATATTTATATCAAATATAATAACATAATATTATGTGTGTGTGTGTTATTAATATAAATTATTATTATTAGCATCAATAAATTATAATCTATAATATATTATTATTATTATTATAATCTATTAACATAATATATATTATTATTTTTACTATATTTTTATTAAATATAATAGCGTAAAATATTATATATATATATATATGTTATTAATATATATTATTATTATCATCTATAAATTATAATCTATAATATATTATTATTATTATGACCTATGTTATAAATATATAATATATTATGTTATTTTTATTATAATCTACAAATATTTTATATATATATATATATAGGGGTTCTTGGACCCCTAAGGACATATTAGAATCATTCATATGGGTCGAAGGGGGTCATAGGATGACCAATGACCCCCTTTCGACACATTTCATTATGACATATGTCCCTAGGGGTCCTAGGACCCCTAGCGACATATTATAATTGTTCATATGGGTTGAAGGGGGTCATAGGATGACATATGACCACCTTCAACACATTCCATGATGACATATGTCCTTAGGGGTCCTAGGACCCCTAGAGACATATTAAAATTGTTCATATGGGTCGAAGGGGTTCATAGGTCCTTCCATCCATTACATGATGACATATGTCCCTAGGGGTCCTAAGACCCCTAGGGACATATTAGAATCATTCATATGGGGTGAAGGGGGTCATAAGGTGACTTATGATCCCCTTCCACCCATTACATGATGACATATATCCCTAGGGACATATTAGAATCATTCATATGGGTCGAAGGGCATCATAGGGTGACCTATGACCTCCATCGACACATTCCATAATAACATATATTTGAATCATTCATATGGGTAGAAGGGGGTCATAGGGTGACTTATGACCCCCTTCCATCCATTACATGATGACATATGTCCCTAGGGGTACCCCTGGGGACATATTAGAATCATTCATATGGGTCGAAGGGGGTTATAGGGTGACCTATGATTCCCATCTACACATTCCATAACGACATATGTCCGTATGGGTCCTAAGACCCCTAGGGAGCTATTAGAATAATTCATATGGGTAGAATGGGGTCGTAGGGTTACCTATGACCCCATTCCACCTATTACATGATGACATATGTCCCTAGGGGTCCTAGAACCCCTTGGCACATATTAGAATCATTCATATGGGTTGAAGGGGGTCATACGGTGAGATTTGACCCCATTCCACCTATTACATGATGACATATGTCCTTAAGAATCTTAGGATCCCTAGTGACATATTAGAATTATTCACATAGGTTGAGAGGGGGTCATAGGGTGACTTATGACCCTCTTCAAAACATTTCATGATGACATATGTCCAAAGGGGTCTTGGGACCCCTAGCGACATATTAGAATCGTTCATATGAGTTGAAGGGGGTCATAGGGTGACCTATGACCCCCTTCCACTAATTACATGATGACATATGTCCATAGGAGTCTTAGAACCCCTGGGGACATATTAGAATCATTCATATGGGTGAAAGGGGTCATAAGGTGACATATGATCCCCTTTGACACATTCCATGATGAAATATGTCCCTAGGGGTTCTAGAACCCCTAAGGACATATTAGAATCATTCATATGGGTCAAAGGAGGTCATAGGATGACCTATGATCCCCTTTGACACATTGAATTTTGACATATTTCTTTAGGGGTCTTAGGACCCCTAGGGACATACTAAAATAGTTCATATGGGTTGAAGGGGGTTGTAGAGTGACCTATGAGCCCTTTCGACCCACTCCATGATGACATATGTCGCTAGGGTTACCCCTAGAGACATATTAGAATCATTCATATCGGTCAAAAGGGGTCATAGGTCCCTTCCACCCATTCCACGATGACATATGTCCCGAGGGGTTCTAGGACAGCTAGGGACATATTAGAATCATTCATATGAGTCAAAGGGTGTCATAGGATGACCTATGACCCCCTTCCATCCATTACATGATGACATATGTCCTTAGGGGTCCTAGGACCCCCATGGACATATTAGAATCATTTATATGGCTCGAAGGTGGTCATAGGGTGACCTATGACCCTCTTCGACACATTCCATGACAACATATATCCATAGGGGTCTTAGGACCCATAGGGACATATTAGAATCATTCATATGGGTTGAGGCATTCCATGACAACAGATGACCCCTAGGGACATATTATAATAATTCATATGAGTCAAAGGGGGTAACAAGGTGACCTATGATCCTTTTTGACTCATTAAATGATGACATGTCTTTAGGGGTCCTCAGACCCCTAGGGACATATGTCATCATTTAATGGGTGGCAGGGGATCATAAGGCACCCTATGACCCCCTTTGGCCCATATGAATAATTCTGATATGTCCCTAGGGGTCTTAGGACCCTTAGGGAGATATCTCATCATCTAATGGGTGGAAGGGGGTCTTAGGCAACCCCATGACCCTCTTCAACTCATATGGGTCGAAGGGGTTCATGGGGTGACTGATGACCCCCTTCAACACATTCCATGATGACATATGTCCCTAGGGGTCCTAGGACCCCTAGGGACATATTAGAATCATTTATATGGGTCGAAGGGGTTCATAGAGTGACCTATGACCCCTTTTGACCCATTACATGATGACATATGTCCCTAGGGGTCCTAGGACCCCTAGGAACATATTAGAATCGATCATATGGGTCAATGGGGGTCATAGGGTGACCTATGACCCCCTTCTACACATTCCATGATGACATATGTCCCTAGAGGTTCTAGGACCGCTAAGAAAATATTGAAATCATTGATATGAGTCGAAGTGGGTCATAAGTCCTTTCGATGCATTCCATAATGACATATGTCCCTAGGGGTCCTAGTACCCCTAAAGACATATAAGAATCATTCATATTTGTCGAAGGGGGTCATAGGATAACCTATAACCTCGTTTAACACATTCCATGATGACATATGTCCTTAGTGGTCCTAGGACCCCTAAGTACACATTAGAATCATTTATGTGGGTTGAAGGGGGTCATAGGGTGACTTATGACCCTTTTGACCCGTTCTATGATGATATATGTCCCTAGGGGTCCTAGGATCCCTACGGACATATTAGAATCATTCATATGGGTCGAAGGGGGTCATAGCTCCCTTCCACCCATTACATGATACATATGTCCCTAGGGATTCTAGTACCCCTAGGGACTTATTAAAATCATTCATATAGGTCAAATGGGGTCGTCGATCCATTCCAATACGACATATGTCCCTGGGAGTCCTAAGACCCCTAGGGACATATTGGAATCATTCATATGGATCGAAGAGGGTCATAGGGTGACCTATGACCCCTTTTGACACATTTCATGATGACATATGTCCCTAGGAGTCCTAGGACCGCTAGGGACATATTAGATTCATTTGTATGGGTCGAAGAGGGTGATAGGGTGACCTATGACCCCTTTTGACACATTCCATGATGACATATGTCCCTAGGGGTCCTAGGACCCTTATGGACATATTAGAATCATTCATATGGGTCGAAGGGGGTCATAAGTCTTCCACCCATTACATGAGGACATATGTCCCTAGGGGTCCTAAGACCCCTAGGGACATATTAGAATTGTTCATATGGGTTGAAGGGGGTCATAGGGTGGCCTATGACCCATTTCGACCCATTACATGATGACATATGTCCCTAGGGGTCCTAGAACCCCTAGGGACATATTAGAATCATTCATATGGGTTGAAGGGGTGACACATTCCATGATAATGTAAATCCCTAGAACCCCTAGGGACCCATTGGGAATGCGTCGAAAGGGGTTATTAAGGGCCCTAGGGACATATGTTGTCATGAAATGCATCAAAATTATATAATATTGTATATTTTAATATAATAATAATATATTATTAGATTATATAACAATAATAATCATATATGTTACTAGATTATAGATTTAATAATAATAATAACCATATATATTATTATATATAATAATTTAGTCATATAATACTACTATATATATTTAATAACAATAATATATATCATATATATCACTATATTATATTTATAACTATATTATATTTAATAATAATAATCATACATATTACTATAATATAATAATATAGGGTATGTGTAGGATCATGGTGTACCAAACTATGGCCTTAAGTGGCAGTGAAAAATCAGAAAATCAGGGTTATGTCAACTTGACACATAATTTTAAAGTGGTTATGAACTTTATATCAAAAAGTTGTAAGAAAATAAGTTGTAAGAAATTGAGTTTAGTTTCTAAACTACTAGGCCTTATTTGGAGAAAAAAATAATTGATTGATTAAAAGTTTGAATTTTAATGTAGTACTACGAAAATTTCAGGGCAAAAAAAAAAAGTAGGTGTATGTCTGACCACCTTAATCAAAATCAAACGATAATATTTTTTTAATATAATTATAGATATGAAAAGTAGACTCATGCCCGGATGTGACGCATATTTTTTGGTATTTTTATTCGAAATAAATAATTAAATATGAATTTTCTACCAAAACTTTTTCAGAAAAAAAAAGTCTCGTGTTTGACCACCTTAACTAATAGAAAATTTTACCAAATTTAATTTTTTTTTCTTATACTAGGCGAAGCATAGAATGTGACGCAACTTTTAGATTTAAAATATGTTATACCGTTTGAAAATTATAGATGTTTTTCGATCAATATGTCAGTCAGCACTTTACAATAATCTTCATTGATAATTAACTAATAAATACTTATCGATCTCAAAATTTGACAGAAATTATATTGATGAAATCTCGAGAGCGATGTTAAAAAACTCTTTTCATTTCATTCAATTTCAATGAAAATAACATTGTCAGACGACTATCCGAAGTTTGAGTATCACTAAAACCCTCTTCAAACACGCCTTTTGGGTTGACGGAGTAGGCTTGGTAAATACCAAGCCTAATCGGATATCGGATTTCAAATTGGATATCAGATATGAAATTTCAAATCGGATATCCGATATGGCTAGGTGAATTTTGGTGGAAAATTTGAAATCCCAACCCATTTTGGAGGGAAAACCGGATTTAAGACTTATAGCTTATGATTTATAAATTATTTTTGTTATATTACTATGTAAATATGTATTATAATATATTATATATATAATAACGTAATATTTTTATTAAATATAATATATATATGTTATTAATATATATTATTATATTAATATGTATGTTATTAATATAGATGTATATTATTAATATATATGAGTCAAAGGGGGTCATAGGTCCCTTCGACCCATTGCATAACAACATATGTCCCTAGGGGTCCTAGGACCCCTAGTGACATATTAGAATCATTCTTATGGGTCGAAGGAGGCCTTAGGTTGACCTATGACCCCCTTCAACGCATTATATGATGACATATGTCCCTAGGGGTCCTAAGATCCCTAAGGACATATTAGAATCGTCCTTATGGGTCAAAGGGGGTCATAGGTTGACCTATGACCCCATTCAACCCATTAAATGATGACATATGTCTTTAGAGGTCTAGGACCCATAGGGACATATTAGAATCGTTCTTATGGGTCGAAGGGGGTCATAAGTTGACCTATGACCCCTTTGACCCATTGCATGACGACATATGTCTCAAGGGGTCCTGGCACCCCTAGAGACATATTAGAATCATTCATATAGGTCAAAAGGGCTCATAGGTTGACTTATGATCCCCTTCGACCCATTACATAATGACATATGTCCTTAGAGGTCCTAGGACTCCTAGGGACATATTAAAATCATTCTTATGAGTCGAAGGGGGTCATAGGTTCACTTATGAACCCCTTTGACACATTACATGATGACATATGTCCCTAGGGGTCTTGGGACCCCTACGGACATATTAGAATTCTTCATATGGGTCAAAGGGGGTTATAGGTTGACCTATGACACCCTTCGACCCATTATATGAAGACTATGACCCCTAGGGACATATTAGAATTGTTCATATGGGTCAAAGGGGGTCATAGGGTGACCTATGACCCCTTTCGACCTATTAAACGATGACATATGTCCCTAAGGTTCATAAGACCCATAGGGACATATTAGAATTGTTCATATGGATCAAAGGAGATAATAGGTTGACCTATGAACCCCTTCGACCCATTAAATGATGACATATGTCCCTAGGGGTTTTAGGACCCCTAGGGACATATAAAAATTGTTCATATGGATAAAAGGGGTCATAGGTTGACCTATGACGCCCTTTGACCTATTTAATGTTGACATATGTCCTTAGGGGTCCTAGGACGCCCAAGGACATATTAGAATTGTTCATATGGGTCAAAGGAGGTCATAGGATGACCTATGACCCCATTTGATGCATTATATGACAACATATGTCCTGAAAACTCCTAGGAACATATGAGAATCATTCTTATGGGTCAAAAGGTCTCATAGGTTGACCTATGACCCCCTTCGACACATTACATAATCACGTATGTCCCTAAGGGTCCTAGGTCCCCTAGGGACATATTAAAATTATTTATATGGATCGAAGGGGGTCATAGGTTGACCTATGATCCCCTTCGACCCATTAAATAACAACATATGTCCCTAAGGGTCCTAGGACCGCTAGGGACGTATTATAATTGTGCATATGGGTCAAAGGTGGTCATAGGTTGACCTATTACCCCCTTTGACCCATTCCATGATGACATATGTCCCTATGACCCCTAAGGACATATGAGAATTGTTCGTATGGGTCAAAGGGGATCATCGGTTGACCCATGACCACCTTCAACACATTACATGAAGACCTATGTCCCTAAGGGTTCTAGGACCCCTAAGAAAATATTACAATCATTCTTATGGGTCAAAGGTGGTCATATGGTGACCCATGACACCTTTCAACCCATTACATGATGACATATGTCCCTAGTGGGCCTAAGACCCCTAGGGACATATTAGAATCATTCTTATGGGTCAAAAGGGGTCATAGGTCAACCTATGACCCCTTTTGACCCATTACATGATGACATATGTCCCGACAGGTCATAGGACACCTAGGGACATATTAGAATTGATCATATGGGTCAAAAGGGGTCATAAGTTGACCTATGACCCCCTTTGACCCATTACATGATAACATGTCTCTAGGGGTCCTAGGACCCCTAGGGACATATTAGAATACTTCTTATGAACCTATGACCCCTTTCGACAAATTACATAATGACATATATCTAAAGAGGTCCTAAGAACCCTAGGGACATATTAGAATCGTTCTTATGGGTCAAAGGGAGTCATAGGTTGACCTATGAGCCCCTTTGACCTTTTACACAAAGGGGGTCATAAGGTGACCTATGACACCCTTCAACCCATTACATGACAACATATGTCCCTAGGGGTCCTAGAACTGATGGGGTCATAGGTCAACCTATGACCCTCTTTGACACATTACATGATGACATATGTCCCTATGGGTCATAGGACAACTAGGGACATATTAGAATTGTTCATATGAGTAAAAGGGGGTCATAGGTTGACCTATGACTCAATTTGACCCATTAAATGATGACATATGTCACTAGGACTCCTAAGACCCCTAGGGACATATTAGACTTGTTCATTTTGGTCAAAAGAGGTCATAGGTTGACCTATGACCCCCTTTGACCCATTAAATGATGACATATGTCCCTAGGGGTCCTAGGAACCCTAGGGACATATTAGAATTGTTCATATGGGTCAAAGGGGGTCATAGGTTTACCTATGACCCCCTTAGACCCATTACATGATGACATATGTCCCAAGGACCCCTAAAGACATATGAGAATCGTTCTTATAGGTTAAAAGGTGTCATAGGTTTATCTACGACCCCCTTCGACATATTATATGATGACATATGTCCCTATGGGTCCTAGGACCCCTAGGGACATATTAGAATCATTCATATGGATCGAAGGGGTCATAGATTGACCTATGATCCCCTTTGACCCATTAAATGACAACATTTGTACCTAGGGGTCCTATGAGCCCTATAGATATATGAGAATCATTCTTATGAGACAAAGGGGTTCATAGGTTGACCTATGGCCCCCTTCAACACATTACATAATGACATATGTCCCTAGGGGTCCTAGGACCCTTAGAGAAATATTAAAATTATTCTTATGGGTCAAAGGTGGTCATAAGTTCACCTATGACCTGCTACATGATCACATATGTCCCTAGGAGTCATACGACCGCTTAGGGACATATTAGAATACTTTTTATGGCTCAAAAGGGGTGATAGGTTGATCTATGACCCCCTTCGATGCATTACATGACAACATTTGTTCAAAGTAGTCTTAGGACCCCTAGAGACATATTAGAATCATTCTTATGGGTCAAAAAGGGTCATAGGTTGACCTATGATCCCCTTCGACCCATTAAATGATGACATATTTCCTAAGGGTCCTAGGACCCCTAGGGACATATTAGAATCATTCATATTGGTCAAAGGGCATCATAGGTTGACCTATGACCCCATTCGACCCATTACATAACGACATATATCCCTAGGGATCCTAGCACCCCTAGGGACATATTAGAATCATTCATATGAGTCGAAGGGGCTGATAGGTTGACTTATGATCCCCTTCGACCCATTACATAATGACATGTGCCCCTAGAGGTCCTAGAACCCTTAGAGATATATTAGAATCATTCTTATGGGTCAAAGATGGTCAGAGGTTGACCTATGACCCGCTTCGACACATTACATGATGACATATGTCCTTAGGGGTCTTTGAAACCCTAGGGACATATTAGAATCGTTCTTATGGGTCAAAAGGGGTCATAGGTTGACAATTGACCCAAGTCGACACATTACATGATGACATATGTCCCTAGGGGTCCTAGGACCCCTAGGAAAATATAAGAATGCATCATATGGATCAAAGGGTGTCATAGGTTTACTTATGATGCCCTTTAACCCATTAAATAATGACATATGTACCTAGGGGTCTTAGGACACCTAGGGACATATTGCAATCTTTTTTATGGGTCAAAGGGGGTCATAGGTTGACCTATGATCCCCTTCAACCCATTAAATGATGACATATGTTCCTAGGGGTCCTAGGACCCCTAGGTACATATTAGAATCATTCTTATGGGTCAAAGGGGCTCATAGGCAACCAATTACATGACTACATATGTCTCTAGGGCTTTTAGGACCCCTACGGACATACTAGAATCGTTCTTATGGGTCAAAGGGGCTCATAGGGTGACCTATGACCCCCTTCGACCAGTTAGATGACGACATGTCCCTAGAGACATATTAGAATCATTCTTATGGATCAAAGGGGGTCATAAGTTGACTTATGACCCTCTTCAACACATTACAAGATGATATATGTCTCTAGGGGTCCTAAGACACATAGGGACATATTAGAATGCTTCATATGGGTCAAAGGGTGTCATAAGTTGACCTATGACCTCCTTCAATCCCTTAAATGATGACATATATAGCTAGGGGTCCTAGGACCCCTAGGGACATATTAGAATCGTTCATATGGGTCAAAGGTGGTCATAGGTTAACCTATCACCCCTTTCGACCAATTACATGACGACATATGTCCCTAGGGTTCCTAGGACCCCTAGGGACATATAAGAATTGTTCTTATGGGTCTAAGGGGGTCATAGGTCAATTCGATCCATTACATGATGACATATGTCCATAAGGGGTCGTAGGAACCGTAAGGACATATTAAAATTTTTCTTATGGGTCAAAGGGGCCCACATGGGTACCTATGATCCCTTTCGACCTATTAAATGATGACATATGTTCTTAGGGGTCCTAGGTCCCATAGATAGATATTAGAATCATTCTTATGGGTCGAAGGGGGTCATAAATCAACCTATGAGCCACTTTGACCCATATGAATGATTTTAATATGTCTCTAAGGATCCTAGGACCCCTAGGGACATATGTCATCATGTAATTGGTTGAAGGGGGTCATAGGGCAAACTATGACCCCATTTGACCAATATGAAAAATTCTAATATGTCCCTAGGGGTCCTAAGACACCTAGAAACATATTTCATCATGTAATTTGTCGAAGGGGGTCATAGGGGTCATAGTTCAATCGATGACCCCCTTGAACCCATTAGAATGATTCTAATATGTCTCTAGGGGTCCTAAGACCCCTAGGGACATATGTCATCATTTAAAGGGTCAACGGGGGTCATAGGTTGACCTATGACCCCCTTTGACCCATAAGAACGATTCTAATATGTCCCTAGGGGTCGTAGGACCACTAGGTACATATGTGATCATTTAATGGGTTGAAGGGAGTCACAGGTCAACCTATAACAACCTTTGACCCATATGAAGCATTCTAATATGTTCCTACGAGTCTTAGGACTCTTAGGGACATATGTCATCATGTAATGTGTCAAAGTGGGTCATAAGTCAACCTATGACCCTCTTACACCCATAAGAATGATTCTAATATATCTCTAAGACATATGTCATCATGTAATGGGTCGAAGGGGGTCATAGGTCACCCTATTAGCCCCTTTGACCCATAAGAACTATTCTAATATGTCCCTAGGGGTTCTAGGACCCCTTGGGACATATTTCATCATGTAATGTGTCCAAGGGGGTCATAGGTCAAGCTATGAACCCCTTTGACCCATAAGAACGATTCCAATCAGTCCCTAGGACCCCTAGGACCCCCTTTGACCTATATATACGATTCTAATATGTCCCTAGGGATTCTAGGACCCCTGGGGACATATGTCATCATGTAATAGGTCGAATGGAGTCATAGGTCAACCCATGACTACTTTTAACCCATATGAATGATTTTAATATGTCCTGAGGGATCCTAGAACCCCTAGGGACATATGTCATCATGTAATGGGTCAAAGATTTTAATATGTCCCTAAGGGTCCTAAGACCCCTAGGGATATATGTTGTCATTTAATGGGTTGAAGGGGGTCATAGGTCAAAGTATGACCCCCTTTGACCCATATGAAGCATTCTAATATGTAGGACCCCTAGGGACATATGTCGTCATGTAATGGATCAGAGGGGGTTATAGGTTAACCTATGACCCCCTTTGACCTATAAGAACGTTTGTAATATGTCCCTAGGGGTCCTAGGACCCCTAGCTATATATGTCATCATTTAATAGGTCGAAGGGGGTCATAGGTCAACCTATGACACCCTTTGACTCATATGAAGTATTCTAATATGTCTTTAGGTGTCCTAGGACCCCTAGAGACATATGTCATCATGTAATGTGTCAAAGTGGGTCATAAATCAACCTATGACCTCCTTTGACCCATAAGAATGATTCTAATATGTCCCTATAGGTCTTAGAACCCCTAAGGACATATGTTATCATGTAATGGGTCGAAGGGGGTCATAGGTCAACCTATGACCCCCTTACACCCATATGAATGAATCTAATATGTTCCTAGGGGTCCTAGGACCCCTATGAAAATATGTCATCATGTAATATGTTGAAGGGTGTCATTGGTTAACATATGATCCCCTTTGAGCCATAAGAATGATTCTAATATGTCCCTACGAGTCTTATGTCATCATTTAATGGGTTGAAGGAGGTCATAGATCAACCTATGGCCCCCTTTGACCCATATGAAGCATTCTAATATGTCCCTAGAGGTCTTAGGACCCCTATGGACATATGTCATTACATAATAGGTCGAAGGGGGTCATAGGTCACCCTATGACCCTTTTTGACCTATTAAAAAGATTCTAATATGTCCCTTGGGGTTTTAGGACCCCTAGGGACATATGTCATCATATAATGGGTTGAAGGGGATCATAGCTCAACCTATGACCCCCTTTGACCCATAAGAATGATTCTAATATGTCCCTAGGGGTCTTAGGATCCCTAGGGATATATGTCATCATTTAATGGGTTGAAGGGGGTCATAGGTCAACTTATGACTCCACTTGACCCATAAGAACGATTCTAATATGTCTCTAGGGGTCCTAGGACACCTAGGGACATATGTCATCATTTAATGAGTCAAATGGAGTCATACGTCACCGTATAACCCCTTTTGATCCATAAGAACGATTCTAATATGTCCCTAGGGGTCTTAGGACATGAACAATTTTAAGACATTCCTAAGGGAGATATGTCATCATGTAATTGGTCAAAGGGGGTCATAGGTCAACCAATGACCCCCTTTTATCCATAAGAATGATTTTAATATGTCCCTAGGGCTCCTATGACCCCTAAGAATATATGTCATCATTTAATGGTTCGAAGGAGGTCATAAGTCAACCTCTAACCACTTTTACCCATATAAACGTATATAATATGTTCCTAGGGGTCCTAGGACTCCTAGGGGCATATGTCATCATGTAATATTTCGAAGTGGGTCAAAGGTTAACCTGTGACCCCCTTTGAGCCATAAAAATGATTCTAATATGTCCCTAAAGGTCTAAGACCCCTGGGGAGATATGTCATCATTTGATGGGTTGAAGGGGGTCATATGTCAACCTATGACCCGCTTTGGCCCATATGAAGCATTCTAATATGTCCATAGGGGTTTGAGGACCCCTATGGACATATGTCGACAGGTAATGGGTTGAAGGGGGTCATAGGTCACCCTATGACCCCCTTTGACCGATTACAAGGATTCTAATATGTCCTTAGGGATCTTAAGACCCTTAGGGACATATTTTGTCATGTAATGGGTTGAAGGGGGTTACAGGTCAACCTATGACCCCCTTTGACCCATAAGAATGATTCTAATATGTCCTTAGGGGTCCTAGCACCCGTAGGGACAAATGTCAATATTTAATGGGTTGAAGGGGGTCATAGGTCAACTTATGACCCTCGTGTATCAATAAGAACAATTCTAATATGTCCCTATTGGTCCTAGGACTGGTAGGGACATATGTCATCATTTAATGGGTCAAAGGGGGTCATTGGTAAACCTATGACCCCCTTTGACCCATATGAATGATTCTAATATGTCCCAAAAAATCCTAGGACCCCTGGGAACATATGTCATCATGTAATGGGTCGAACGGGGTCATAGGTTAATCTACGACTCCCTTTAACCCATATGAATGATTCTAATATGTCCTTGGGGATCTTAGGACCCTTGGAGACATATATTGTCATGTAATGGGTTGAAGATTCTAATATGTCCCTAGGGGTCCTAGGACCCCTAGGGATATATGTTGTCATTTAATGGTTCGAAGTACCTATGACCCCCTTTGACCCATATGAAACATTCTAATATGTCGCTAGGGTTCTTATGACCCCTAGGGACATATGTCGTCATGTAATAGGCCAGAGGGGGTTATAGGTCAACCTATGACCCCCTTTGATCCATAAGAACGATTGTAATATGTCCCTAGGGGTCCTAGGACCCCTAGCTATATATGTCATCATTTAATTGGTCAAAGGGGGTCATAGGTCAACCTATGACATTGTTTGACCCATATGAAGCATTCTAATATGTACCTAGGTGTCCTAGGACCCCTAGGGACATATGTCGTCATGTAATGTGTCAAAGAGAGTCATAAGTCAACCTATGAGCCCCTTTTACACATAAGAATGATTCAAATATGTCCCTAGGGGTCCTAGGACCCCTAGGGACATATGTCGTCATCTAATGGGTCGAAGGGGGTCATAGGTCACCCTATGAGCCCCTTTGACCGATAAGAATGATTCTAATATGTCCCTAGTGGTCCTAGGACCCCTAGAGACATATGTCATCATTTAATGGGTCAAAGGGGGTCATAGGTCAACCTATGACCCCCTTTGACCCATATGAAGTATTCTAATATGTCTCTAGGTGTCCTAAGACCCCTAGGGACATATGTCATCATGTAATGTGTCAAAGGGGGTCATAGTTCACCCTATGACCCCCTTCAAACCATATGAAAAATTCTAATATGTCCCTATGGGTATTAGGAGCCTTAGGGACATATGTCATCGTGGAATGTGTCGAAAGGGGTCATATGTCACCCTATGATCCCCTTTAACTTATATGGATGATTCTAATATGTCCCTAGGGGTCTTAGGACCCCTAAGGACATATGTCATCGTGGAATGTGTCGAAGGTGGTCATTGGTCACCCTATGACCCCTTTCGACCCATATGAATGATTCTAATATGTCCCTAAGTGTCCTAGGACCCCTAGGGACTAATGTCATCTCGTAATATGTCGAAAGGGTTCATAGGTCATCCTGTGACACCCTTCAACCCATATAAACTATTTTAATATGTTCCTAGGATTCATAGGATCCCTTAGGGACATATGTCATCATGGAATGTGTCGAAAGGGGTCATAGGTCATCCTGTGAGCCCTTTTGACCCATATAAATGACTCCACTAGAAATAATATAGTAAAAATAATAATAATATAGTATAACAATCATATATATATATATATAATTTATAGATTATAATAATAATAACATAATATATTATATATTATAATTTACATATGATAATAATAATAATAATATATTATAGATTATAATTTATATATGATAATAATAATAATATGTATTAATAAAATAATAATAATATATTATAATAATATATATTATATTTATAGATAATAATAAAAATAATAACATAATATATTATTATATATTAATAGGTTATATATTATATCTTTACATTACGTTATATATATATATAATATAATATTATATTATTATATAATATAATATTATATTATTATATAATATATAGATTATATATTATTTTATATATAATAGTTATGTTATTATATTATATATTTATAGGTTATCTATTATATCTTTACATATTTTATAACTCAAATTAGTTATATCACTTACAAATTTTTTTTTTCCTCTAAGTTTTGTGCCTTTTCCCTCCAATTTTTATGCCGTCGATATCGGATATCGAATCTCATATTGGATATTCAATATGAGATCCGATATCCGATCTCATATCGGATATCCAATAAGGCTTGGGCCTTACTTTCTAGGTTTGGTACCTGGATAGGTGAAAAAAAGTCAGAGCAGATTTTGAAGCACTTTTAGACGTGTTCAAACTCTATTTTTTTCACATTGCCACTTTTTGGCACACCATGATCCTGCACATACCCTATATAATAATAATATTATTAATATCCACAGTTTTCCAAAATAAAATTTTCTCTAAAACAGTCTAAAGTTTCCCTCTTCAATTTATTTACTCTTAAATTTCTCTCCCTCTAAATTAAAATTGAAAAAAATCTCCCCACTCAAATTTCCCTCCAAATTGGTATGGAAAATTGTCACGCCTAATTGGATATCTAATTTCAAATCAAATATCTGATTTCATATCAGATATTTGATTAGGCCTAGTATTTATGAAGCCTATTTGGTCAACCCAAAAAATGTGTCTAGGAAGGGTTTAAGTGACACTCAAACTTCGGGTAGGCATCTGACAATGTTATTTTGATTGAAACTGAATGAAACGAAATTTTTTTTTTTTATATCACTCTCAAGATTCCATCAATATAATTGCTGTCAAATTTTGAGTTCGATAAGTATTTATTAGTTAATTTTTAATGAAGATTACTGTAAAGTGTTGATTGACATATTGATTGGAAAATAGCTATAACTTTCAAATGGTATAACATTTTTTAAATCCAAAAGCTGCATCACATTCTATGCTTCGCCTAGTATAAGAATTTATTAAAAAAAATAAAATATGGTCTAATTTTCTATTAGTTAAGGTGGTCAGACAGAGGAGCTTTTTTTTTCTAAAAATGTTTTAGTAGAAAATTCATATTTAATTATTTATTTGGAATAAAAATACCCAGAAATATGTGTCACATCTGGGCATGAGTCTACTTCTTATATCTATAATTATATTAAATAAATATTGTCATTTGATTTTGATTAAGGTGGTTAGAAATACACCTACTTTTTATTTTTGCCCTGAAATTTTTGTAGTACTGCATTAAAATCCAAACTTTTGACTAATCAATTTTTTTTTTCTCCAAATAAGGCCTAGTAGTTTATAAACTACATTCAATTTCTTATAGATTATTTTCTTACAACTTTTTGATATAAAGTCCATAACCACTTTAAAATTATGTGTCAAGTTGACATAACCTTGATTTTCTGATTTTTCACTGCCACTTAAAGCCATAGTTTGGTACACCATGATCATGTACATACCTGTGAATAAGTTATTCAAGGTTAAAATGTCTTGTTAAAACTTTTTCACTAATTATAGTGAGCACATTAAACTAATCATACATCCAAGCTAAACTTTCTACTTACCAAGTTATTGAAAATCAACATGCAGGAATAAGACATGAAAGATCAACACATAACACAGTGATTTATGTGGAAACCTAATTTGGGAAAAACCACTAGTAACATGCTACTCAATCCTCACTCTTTTGAAGTGATGCGCTATGAAAGCCCTGTCCTATTAAAGGCTACAACACACTGTTAAATGTGACCTGGTTAAAGGATTTTAACCACCCTAATAGAAGTGGGTTTGGTTAAAGGACTTTAGAACATTCACTTGGAATATCACCCTATTAAAGGATTTACAAATGGCTATTAAACCAACCTAAGTCGATATGATTTTATCCTAACTGATAAAATTGTTAAAGAGTAACAATAAGGGCTTTTGATCTGAAACAACTCACAACACAACTTATAGATTTTAAATATCAATTTAGCTCACAAATTTGCTTAGCTTTTAGTCTCTATAGCTCTGACAACTTGTCCTCCTTTCAATCTTTTTCTCCTTGAGTCTCCATGCTCATTGTGCCAATGTGATCACCTCAGTGGTCACCTATCAAAGCAAAGTCTTTGTACTCTATTCCTCCCTCTTGATGTCTTCTCCTTAACACCACATACTTTCTTCAACCAACCACTCAAAAACTATTGCTTCTTGACCTGTAACTCCTTAAATAGTAGTTTGGAATGCTTTTCTCTCTCTAATCTTTCCACTCTTATTTTATGGTTCGAATGGATTAGGTAAGATTCAATGAATCTACCCCTTATCTTGTTTCTTCTAGAAACATCATGGAGAATCTTATTGTATTCACCCAAAAATGGTTTACCTATAATTATGTACCACTAGCTCATCATCCTTACCTTCCATCTGGTTCACAAACTTCAAGGTAACAAACTTGTTGGCTTAGATCTAGTGAATCTTTGACTTTTTAAATAATACAACAGCGTGACACTATTGAATTTCTAATGCTCTACATATACTATGTTACTTGGCATCAACTATGTTTTACTGATGTTTGACACCTACTATGTATTCACTTGGCATCAACTAAATTTTACTGATGCTCAGAACCTATTACATGTCTATCTAGCTCGGCACTTGAACTTTCTCGACTCCTTCTATTCAATTGGGACACACTAGATTTTGCATTTACTCGACATTTACTAAAAATTTGCTTGGCATGAACTAACTTTGTTAGCACTCACTGAAGAATTTATTCAAACTTTGTAGATAGCTTTGTTACAACTTCTCCTTCTAGAATTTCCAAGTGTAGCCAACTTCTGTATCTTCAAGTGTATTATGAATACATCATTTTATCAATTTGTTAACTGATCCTTATACTTCATTACAAAACCATAACACAACCTTTCCCTTAGGTGCTTTTGTTACATCTTATTTGATTAAATCCTCTTCATCAATCAACTAAGTGATAGTACTTAGATCTTTATAAGAAATTGTCATTCCAACAAATAACAGGTTTGACATTAGTGACAAAACAATGATTGAAAATATTATTTATCAACAATCTCCCTCTTTGCAACAATCTCCCTTCTTCAATAGTGATCTTTTCAATTAGATTTCAATAGTAACATGCTACTTATTCTCACTCTTCTAAAGTGATGACCTAGGAAAGGCCAACCCTGTCAAAGGTTACAATGCACATTATTAAATGTGACTTCATTAGAGGATTTCAATTACCCTATTAGGAGTGAGCCTTGTTAGAGGACTTTAGATCATTCACTTGGAATATTACTTGATAAAAGGATTTACAAATGATTGTTAGGTCAACCTTAATCTAAAGGATTTACCCTAGACTGATACAATGATTAGAAAGTAACAGTAAACCATGATTTGATAATAACTTACAACTTCATTTTCTAGATTATAGATCTCTTTTTTAGTCCTCCATTCTACTTGGCTTTCACACACTTCATCTCTGATAGCTTGTCCACCCTTAAGCTTGCATTTCTTTCTAATAGAAGTCTCTCCTCTTTGGTCACTGAATGAAGAAATACCTTAGACTCCTTGTCTTCCTTACATTCTTGCACTTGAAATTCTTTGTTTCTAATCAACCATCTCTATAAATAGAAAATTTAGATCTTTTTTCATTCATCCTTTATCGTCCATTTTAGGGTTAGGAAGGATTAGGTAGAATTCAATGAATCTATCCATCTTTTCATTTTATTCTCTTCTAGAAACTTCTCCTTCAATCCTCTTTGAATTTGCATCAAAATGGTTCATCTTGAATTCTGTGCCACCAATTGATCAAGCTTATGTTCCACATGGTTCACACAATCCAAGAAATGAAACTTGATGACTCAAATTCATTGAGTTCATGATCTTTCTCATAATTTTTTCACTCGGCATTAAATTTCTTCTAATGCTTAGCACGTATTGTATTTCTCAGGATTCACTATAATATCACTCAACACAAACTAAAGTTTACTTGTGGTTGAAATCAACTAAAATTTATTTGGCTAACACTGTATCACTTGACATACATTGAAATTTGACATTGTTCAATTCTAACTATTTTTTTTCTTGGCTTACACTAACTTTTCTCAACACCTATTATTCATATTGCTAAGCTTGGTAGACATAATTAATTTTACTTATTCTTCTCAAATTAATCAGTGTATCTATCATTTCCAACTTTAAGTAGATAATCAATGCACTAGAATATCACTATCTTAACTAATCTTTGTACTCCTTTTCCATATCATAACTCAACCTCTCCTCTAGGTGCTATTGTTACCTTATTTTATCAAATCCCCATCATCAATCAGATAAATGATAGTACTCAAATCATCTAAGCAACTGCCTTACCAACAAGTAACATGTTTGACATCAGTGACAAAACAATGGCTAAAACATATTTTCATACTTGTTTCAATCTATTTTCAACAACCTCCCCCTTTGGCATTGATGACAAACCAGACTTAATTAGTACAACCAATAATATTTCCAAAAAGAAAATAATTCCTTGTATTGAAGTTTATCCCTCTATCAACAACTTTTATTTTCTATATAGAGTACAAAATTCTGTTACGATCAATAGACAATCAAGTTCATCCTTATTACTCAGTCTTGATTAGTTATAATATCTCCCTCTAAGTAGATATACCATGTTTCTTTTATCTCCCTTGGATTTCTTTCTATATTGCTTGATTTCTCCCTTTCTTTGCCTTTTCCCCTTTTTGACAATAATGCCAAAGATTTTTCATCTTAATATGCAGATATGAACATTTTTAGTTTCTCCCTCTATCACCTAGCTCGTGTATGATTTGTAGCTCTAACTCTTTGATTACTTAAAGCAGCTCCTAAAGTAATATCGACTACATCAATGTGTAACATATGTCAATCATGTTGTTTGATGCAGGACACTTCCCATGCTTCTTAAATAGCCTTGGATAGAGGTATCACGCATAGTTTACCTCTTAGATACTCATGAGCATCTTTAGGTAATGATTTTGTCAAGATATTAGCTATATTCTCTTTTGTATTAACATATTCCATCTTCATGATACTTGATTGTAATACACTTTGTCTTTGTATGCATCATATGATTCTTTGATATGTTTATAGCACTTGTATTATCACAACAAAGTATCAGAGGTTTAGTGATTTCCTCCTTCATACCTTTGAGTAGCTATTTGATCCATACAATGTTTTAAAAAATTGACTATAGGGGTAAGTGCACCAAGTTGTGGTGCCAAAAATATGACACCTTTTTTTCTCATTCTAGTTTTGCAAAGTGTGCATGTGCTATAGTGCATACACACTATAGTGCGCATGCACTATGGTTTGGTTGTGCCAAGCCATAGCGCATATGTGCTATAGTGTGTATGTATTAAAGCGCGTGTGCACTTTTCAAATTTTATTTTTTACAAAGCGCATATGCACTATTTAAAAATAAATTTAAAAGGCTTTAAATAGCACGTGCACGATATAGTGTGCACGCACTATAGGGCGCACATGCTATTTAAAGCTTTACATTCTACCAAGCCTAATGTTTGGCTTTGCCTTGGGGGTCCAACCCAAAGCTTTGGAGTTTATAAACTGGTCTGAGACATGTTTTGTTGCAAACATACAAAAAATGATTGATTTTTCTTGTGTGCTCTCCTTTCAGTTTCCTCGTGGTTGAGCATCGATAAAATTAGGTTACATGACATTGTCGATCTCTGTGTTAGCTACACAACCATATAATTTATTTTTTATTTGAATTATTTCAAGCCTTTCATCTATAATTTCTTTTGAATGTATGTCAATTTTTTGTCAAAAACCAACATATACTAATTGGACTGTAGATTTTAGCTCATTCATCAAATTTTGCAACAACTTAGTTTTTTAGAAACTAGACTCTATTCTACACACTTTGAAAAAAAGAAGTTTTGATTTTAGATTAGTTTTCAATCATTTCTAGGGGGAGCACATAGATATTTAACATTTTTGGGATGTGTCTGATTAAAAAATTCATTAAAAAAAAAATACACATTATAAAATTAACCAAAAAATTTGGGATAAACTACATAGTGTTAGGTAACTTTTGACTAGAGCAATTAAATATTTTCAAAAAAAAAAGTTAAAATTTTAGGGGGGCCACACTTTGTACTATGTTATGTTTTTTTGGAATAAACAGTACCACTTTTTGTGGCCCCCTTTTTTGAGGACCTAAAACTAAACCATTTTGAAAAAAAAATAGTAGTTTAGAAACTAGATTCAAAGGACTATGACTTTTATTTTTTTCATATCTTAAAATTTTTGAGCGTAACTATCTTCAAATTCTTGTTGAAGTCCAAAAATTGCTGATTTCAGGAAAAAGGTTTCCACTCATACCCCCCTTTTGGCACCACAACTTGGTGCACTTACCCATAGTAGCAACATATTTAGTTTCAATAGTAGATTGAGATATACAGTTTTGTTTCTTGCTAGTCCATGTAAAAAGCCTTTTTCCTAGGAAAAATTCTCCTTCACTAGTGCTCTTTCTGTCATCAATATTTCCAGCCTAATCAACATCATTGTAGGCTCTCAATTCAAATTTCGTATTTTTCTTAGAGTATAGACTATAGTCTTCTATGCCTTTTAGATGTCTCATTATTCTCTTAACAAACATCAAATGATTCTCGCTAGGATTAGAAAAGAATCTTACAACTATCCAAATAGAGAATGCAATATAAATTTTGTTGTATACTATATATTGTAATTTTCCAATGATAAACCTATATAATGTTTGATTCACTTCAGCTAAATCATCATTCTTTAACAATTTATGTCTTGCCACCATAAGTGTGGTTACTGGCTTGGAATCTTCCAATCCAAAAGTTTTTAGTATCTCCTTTACATAATTTGACCCAGTGATGTAAATACAACATTTCATCTGATATAATTGCAAACCCATAAAGAACTTGATCTCTCCAAACATAAACATTTCAAATTCTTTCTTTATTTCATTTGTAAAAGCTTTACATAAAGTATCTTGACCTTCAAATATGATATTATCAATAATAATTTTAGATAGTAAAATACCTTTTCATTTCTCTATCTTCAAGTATAGATTGTTCTTATCATCAGTCCTCTTAAATCAAATCTTTAGAAGATAATAATGTAGTCTTTCATACCATGCTATTGGTGCTTGTTTCAAACCATATAAAGCTTTGTGTAGTCTACATACCATGTTCTTATTGTTAGCATCAACAAATCCTTTTGGATGTTCTATATAAACCTCCTCTTCCAATATACCATTTAGAAATGCAGATTTAACATCCATTTGATAAACTTTAAAACCTTTGTATGTAGAGTAAGCAAGAAAAGTTCTTACTCCTTCCAATCTTGGAATAGGAGCAAATGCTTCCCCATAGTCTATCCCTTCTTATTGTGCATATCCATTACAAAGTAATCTTGTCTTTTTCCTTATGACTTCACCATTTTCATCTAACTTGTTTCTATACACCCACTTGATCTCAATCACATTTTTATCATCTAGTCTAGGAACTAGAGTACATATCTTATTTTTTTCAATTTATTCAATGTCTTCTATTATGGCCTTACTCCAGTCCACATATTTTAAGGCATATTTCACTATTTTAGGTTCATGCATGCTAAGAAAACATGTATCGTTTCTCAACTTGTTCCTCATCATTGGTCTTGCATCTTTATCTCCAATTATTTGTACTGCAGGGTGATGTCTCTTGACATCCTTTAATAATATTGGTTTTGCTCTATTTTCCACATTTGATATCTCAACTTCTAAATCAATATGTACATCTCTATCAGGTATTTCAACATGTCTTTCATGTACACTAATATTAGGATCAAAATGTGCGTCAACTTCATTCTATAACTCAGCACTTGAATGTAGCTCAATTACTAAATGGAACTCAACATTCATTGTATGTGACTTGGAAGTCACTAAAACTTCTTGTTGATTTTCAACATCTTCATCTTCAGGCATACCTTCATAAAAATATACAAATAATTTTTATTCCTCTTGGTCCTTCATAGGTTGAGCCTCATGTAATTATGTATATTCATCAAATTTCACATTTGCACTTTCCACAACTTTGTTAGTATTAGTATTTTAATACTTATAAGCTTTGCTTCTTGTAGAATAGCCAAGGAATATACTTTTTTCACTTTTTGTATCTATTTTACCATTCTTGAAATCTTTGAGAATATAACACTTGCTTCCAAATACCTTAAAATATTTTACATTGGGTGAGTATCCATACCATAGTTTAAAAGGTGTTGAATGAGTACCTTTTTTGACTTGCACATGGTTCAACGTATAGACAGTTGTACTTACAACTTATCTCTAGTATTTCAAAGCAACATTTTTCTCCATCATGAGTGTCCTAGCATAGTCCATTAAAGATTTATTCCTCCTTTCAGCAGTTCCATGTTGTGGAGGGGTCCTAGGGGAAGATGTTTGTCTTTTGATTCCTCTATCATCACAAAATATCTCAAACTCATTTGATGTAATCCTCCTCTTTCAAGTCTCAAACATTTTAGACATTTATCTATTTCCTTCTCAACTCTTGCTAAATACCACTTGAACATTTGGAAAGCATCAGATTTCTATTTCAGAAACATAACTGTCATCATTCTAGAATAATCATAAAAAAGTAGCATAATGTACTCATCTCCTTTTTAGCTTTGCACATCACTTGGTACACAGAAGTCAATATGAACAATCTCTAGTATTCCTTTAGAGTTATGAGCCTTACTCTTAAAACTTTACTTTGTCATTTTTCCTAAGTGACATTGTTTGCAAATTCTATTGTAAGGTTTCTTCAACTTAGAAAAACCTCTAACTCTTCTCATATTATTGATACTAACCAAGTTATCAAAATTAACATGAGATAACCTCTTATGCCATAGCCACACATCATCGAATTCTACAACTAAATAAGTAGCATTCTCCATATCAAGGTAAAATAGATTACCTCTAGTTTGATCACCTTTCCCAATTAGTTTTCAATCAATACCATATATCTTAGCAATCATGTTCTCAAACTCAACCTTACAACCTAAACTATCCTGTTGTGATACACTCAACAAATTATAGTTAAGTCCTTCAGCATAATAAGCATTGTCATATAAAATCTTTTCTATGAGTTTGATAAAACCTTTTTCTTTTTTTAGATAGGGTGCATCATTACCAAACCTTACACTATTTCCATCATAATAATTCAAGGTAATGAACTTACTTTTATCTCTAGTCATGTAATGTAAACACCCACTATCAATGATCCATATTTCATTCTTGTTCACATGGGACACCAATGTATTTTCATCATCCTCATCAAAGTCATCCTTCATTGCAACATACACCACTTCATCATCATGATCATCAGATCCATCTTTACTTTCCTCCTTAGAAATGTAGAAGAACTTCTTTCCTTTGTCTTTGAAATCTTTGATGTCTTCATCTCTTCTACTTTTTTACTTGTCCACCTCTATAATTTTTCTTCTCTAGACATCTAGCAGCAATATAACCAACCTCATTACAATTGAAACACATGATAGGTAACTTACCTTTTCATTTTTCTTTACCTCTATGAAATCCCTTTGCTAGTACTACTTCAATTTTTTCTACATCTTCCTCATTTGTATCACTATAATTGGAAATATATTTTACCCTTTTCTTCTTCTTCTTCTCATTAGGTTCTTTTAGTGACAACTTGGCTTTGAAAGAAGATTCAAAATTGTCAGATTTGAAATTATCAAAATTAGATAGCTCAAAAGTCATGAGCCTACCTACCAAACCTTCAAGCATCAAATTAGAACTTGGCATGCATCTCAATCCTTGTATTACAAAAACTCTAATAACATAAATAGGTAGCAATGTTCTCAAAAAAATTCTTAGTACAATCTCATCATCTATCTTACCAATAGCTCCTCTTATTGCATTAGCAACATCTTTTATCCTAGAGCAATATTTAGTAACATTCTCACCTTCTTACATTCTCATATCATCAAACTTACTTCTAACACTTTTAGATTTAGCTCTTAAAATATCTGTACCTCCTCCATAAATAGTGTGAAGATAATCCCACATTTTCATTCTACTATCACAACCCTTGATGTCATCAAAATCAACATAGCTTAGGGTAGAGGCAATCTCCAACATTTCTTCTTTCTTCTTTTTCAAATCTGCTCTATGGTGATGGTAGATTATCCATGACCTCCAAGACCTCCTACATGTAGCTTCATCAGAATTTTTCATGTGTGAAAGTTATATCTATTAGACTTGGGTAGCTCTCTTTTTGGCATCTTGATCTTTTACTTCTAGTACCTTCAAACTAGTCCTCTTACATAGATGGCTCTGATACCAATTGTTAGAATTCTTTAGAATAATTGAGAGGGGGGCTGAATCAGTTATCCAAGGTCTAGATATACAAATAAAAAATTTCATAGCTTAGTGAACCCATATCTATAAAAAATAATTCATCATGTATGCATCTATTAGATCATACAATGGCTTAAACTTTGTAGGTTACTATCAAAACAACTTTGTAGAAATGTAAGCATGAAATATAAAAGATTCAATAACACATTTGACACAATGATTTTACATGAAAATCCAATTTGGGAAAAACCACTAGTAACATGCTACTCATTCTCACTCTTCTAAAGTGATGCCCTATGAAAGGCCAACCCTATTAAAGGTTACAATGTACACTATTAAATGTGACCCGGTTAGAGGATTTCAATCACCTTGTTAGGAGTGAGCCTTATTAGACAACTTTAGATCATTCGCTTGGAATGTCACCCAGTAAAATAATTTACAAATGACTATTAGGTCAACATTAATCCAAAGGATTTATCCTAGTCTGATACAATGATTCAAAAGTAACAATAAGGCTTGATCTGATAACAACTTACAACTTCACTTTATAGATTACAAATCTCTAGTTTAGTCCTCAATTCTGCTTGGTTTTCACACACTTTAGCTTTGATAGGTTATCCACCCTTCAAGCATCCATGCCTTTAAGCCTTCTTTCTTTGCTTTCCAATAATAGTCTCTTCTCTTTGGCCATTGAATGAAGCAATACCTTAGACTCCTTGTCTTCCTTAGGTTATCACACATGATAACCTTTTCTTTTGACTAGACATCTCTATAAATATAAAATTTAGATCTTTTGTCATTCATACTCTATTGGTCATTTTAGGTTTAGGTAGGATTAGGTAGAATTCAATGAATCTACCCATCTTATCATTTTATTCCCTTCTAAAAAATTCTCCTTTAATCCTCTTTGAGATTACCTCAAAATAGTTCATCTTGAATTTTGTGCCACCATCTCATCAAGCTTATCTTCCACATAGTTCAAACAATCCAAGAAATCAAACTTTTCGGCTCATATTCTTGAAATTCATGATCTTTCTCATAATGTTGTCACTCGGCATTAACTTGCTTCTGATTCTCAACACATATTATGTTTCTCAGCATGAACTAAAGTTTACTAGTGCTTAGCATAAATGAAACTTTACTCGATTATCACTATATCACTCAACATACACTAAAATTTGACTTTTCTTGGCTCCAACTATTTTTCTACTCAGCTTACACTAACATTTCTTTGCACCTACTATGTAAATTGTTCAGCTCGGTAAACATAATTCATTTTACTTGTTCTTTTGAACTTAATTAGTGTATCCATCCTTTTCAACCTTAAGTAGATAATCAATGCACTATAATATCACTATCTTAACTAATCTGTGTACTCCTTTTCCAAATCATAACTCAACCTTTCCTCTAGGTACTATTGTTACCTCATTTGATCAAATCCTCTTCATCAATCAAATAAATAATAGCAATCAAATCTTCTAAGAAATTATCTTACCAACAAGTAGCAAGTTTGACATCAGTGACAAAACAATGATTGAAACACATTCTCATACTTGTATCAATCTGTTTCCAACATAGAGTATATTATCTAGTGTACATCTAATTGTATCTAACACAATCCTACTAAAATCCAATTAAATATATGGGTATGTACAAGATCATGGTCAACCAAACTATGCCCTTAAGTAGCAATGAAAAATCAACTAATTAAGGTTATATCAACTTGACCTGCAATTTTTAACTTGTTATGAACTTTCTACCAAAAAGTTGATAGAAAAGAATATCTAGGAAATTGAATTTAGTTTCTAGAATACTAGGTCTTATCTAAAAAATAATTAAAAATTGATCAGTCAAAATTTTTAATTTTAATGCAATATTAAAAATATTTTAAGACAAGAATAAGTAGACTCATTCATAGATGTGATGCATATTTTTGGATATTTTTATTCTAAATAAAGAATTAATTATTAATTTTGTACTATAGTATTTTTGGAATTAAAAGAACTCCTGTGTCTAACCACCTTAACTAATTCAAAAATTTGCAATATTTAAATTTTCTTTTTTCTTCCCTTATAGTAGAAGAAATAGAGAATGTGGTGCATCTTTTGGATTTTAAAAACCATTTGGAAGTTATAATTTTTTTTAAAATTAGTGTGTCAATCAACACTTTATATGTATTAAAAAATAAGTAATAATTACTTGCTAAACTCATAATTTGGTAGACATTAAATTTATGGAAAGCTAAGAACATTCTCAAGAAACCCTTTTTGTTTCATAAAATCTGCATGAAAAAAAAAAGTTGTTAGCTACATGGTGGAAGTAAAAAAGCCAAAAATACGTTTTTGGGACATTTTTTAAGTCGACCATGTAGGGTTTCTATCCAAAGATATAATAGGCCTTATAAAGGTATTAGTTTTTGGGTTTGGTATCAGGATGGTTGGGAACAAAGTTGGAATAGATTTTGAAATGCTTTGATGCATTTCAAAACTACATAATTTTTCAGTCACCACTTTTTGGCACGCCATGATCTTGAACATACCCATATTAGAATTTAAACTCTATTGTTTTCTATAGTTATTATTTAGATTACATATTTGTTCTCTCATTTTCTATTGAAGCACAATTTTTATTGTTTATTTGGAATAAATAGATTTCTACTCATGAAAACGAATCGTGCGTGTGGAAATGTATATTTAGAAGGGTTGTGAGAAGTAATTATTAATTCTATATAGGTTTAATGTGTGATAATTATTAATACTATGAATTAATTAGAATAGGTTTCCTTGAACTATTAATGCTACATACCTCAAAATAATATCTATGTGAGATACCACAATATTTTGAGATTTTTTCAGAAATTGTAGCTACAATAAAAGGTGTATTTCCTATAAAAGTGATGCAAGATATTTAGTAATGAAAACTCATAGAAGATAGTAGATAAATCAAAGAAGAATGATAACTTTGGAATCTTACTTTTTGTTGAAAACTTTGGCTCTCCTATAGAAATCAAACAAAACCAAGACCTTGATAAGGGATGATTCACTACAAGGTCCTGGACCCTAGAGGAAAACAAAAAGAAAAGAACAAAAACTTGTCCCAACATAGGAAAAGGGGAAAAATGGGGGGACCCAACATTCTATTGGGCAAGATGTATGGATAGGTATGCATCACATAACACCTACCCCCTTAGTAAGTGCACCATAATTTTATGTATTCTTAATATTGTTCCATTCCACCCTTTGAGGCAATAAAAAATCCCAATAGACTTGATCTTCTTATCATTCACTGTTTGTTCCTACATTGTTAGGAAACTTAACTATCCTCATCTAAGATCACCAAATTCACAAATTCCACTTTTGGAGTGCCCAAAACATTTGGAAGATTAATCTTAGAATTTTCGTCTAACATATTCCAATCATTAACCTCCAAGATACAACTTCGTACATTGTTCTTTCCTTTCATAGACTCTGCCTAAGGTATCTTATATTAACTTCCAAGCCTTTTTGGAGCTTTAGATTTAGCATCCTCCACCAAAATCTCCTTATCATAGTGCCTAATTGTATCACAATTGAAATAAGTAAAATAGATTGTTTAAAATTACATAGCTTGGCCCGATGAACTCAACTTTAGTATAATAGAAATGGTGATTGAAAATTAGAGGATTGTTAAACTCTGTCATACTTAAGTCATTTTCTAGTAGATATTGTAGGGTCCATAGAGGAAATCTTCTCAAAGAAAGCTTGGATACCCCAAAAAAATTCCTCATTCCAAAATTTCAATGGTAAACAAGGGAGTCTAACCAACCTAGCATAGCATTATTGACCTATTGGAGAGGTGAAAAACTCAATTCACATTGTTTCAAAGACAAAGAGGCCCTCTCAATAGTCCATGGATCCCTTCCCCCTCACCAAGACTATATTTAAATATTCCTCACAAGTAGACATAAACCAAAGGAATATCTTAGCCATTGCTAACACATCAGTCTAACCTTTCCTATTCCATTTGTGATTTGCTAATGCATGCAAAAAATCAAAATTAAGCCTTAAACTAATAAACATACCAATCAACAAATGCTTCATGGAAGCCTAACCTTTCTTCACCAAATAATTTGGAACTAGAAAAAGAAAACACTAGAGAAAAGGTCATTAATTTTAGGGAAGACGAAAATATCTTTTGCCTATTAACCTTGAACTGAATAGTTTTCTCCATCCATAGTTTTTTCTAGAGGGTGGCCCTTATAGACAAGTCTATGTACATATAATATAGAAAACTATACTCCCATTGGAAATATAAGGTAGGCTAGGTTATTGAAATGGGAGGGGTAAATCCAGAACAAAGATTTTTTCATTTTATTTCACCAATTAATCCTTCATATATTATTATGATCTAATTGTATGCATGAAATAATGAAAACAATAAAAATTCATAACAATGACACATGATATGGTAACCCAAGAACCTTCCAATTAGAAAGAAAAGGTAAGGTGGAGATGATACCCACAAGCTTTAGTACTACAATATAAAGTTAACATATTAAGGCTTATAATTGACCAATTCTAGTGATCTACCCTATTAGGAGCAACAAGGACTGTGATGTCCACCTTCTTAAAGGATTTACAAACATATAATGATGTATGCAATCAGTTAGGAGATTTAGAAAAATACTATTAAGTCTACACTATTAAAGGATTTGACTGATGCACTTGTTAGGATGAATTAGTGGCTAATCTTTCATCTACAACTTTGATTTGTTGAATGAGATTCCTTGTATTGCAATGATCACCTAGCTATAAAAGATAAACCCTTATTGTCCCTTATACTTATTTTAGCCTTCTTCAACTTTCACTCATACACTCTTTATACATCTTCACATACATATTTAGATATTGTATAATGCATTACATATATACCAATCCAATTCATTACCTTCTAGAGTTAGCAACAATACCAAATTCATCATATTTCACAAAGTTAGCCCAACTATTGTAACTTGGGTTCTAAAGATAAACTTTGGCACTTGAACTTGAACCTCGATCAGTATTGATCACTCTTCATGTAGCTAAAACTCGGTCAGCACTGTATGACTCGATGAATACTAAGAAACTCAGTAGCTACTAAATCACTCAGTTGACATTGCATAACTTGGTCAACACTAGATTTATTATGTTAACACTATGAACTTGGTAGATATTGTAGAGCTTAGTTAACACCATATAGCTCAATTAACACTAGAGTCTTCATCACATCCACTAGATATCTCAGTAGACACTACTACACATGGGCTATTCTGTAAACTATCTCTGATGCCTGGTAGATGTTGTTTAGCTCAGCATGAACTCCAAATTGTTTTTTGTAGCTTGTTAGCAATTGAGACACTTGGTTGACACTAGTGGATGAATCATAGGCTTGATAGCAATTGTAGAGCTCGGTACCAATGTAACCATTTGACTAAGTCATGAGTCACTAATAGGAAAATTGACCTTAATGTCAACAATCACCCCCTTTGTCATTAGTGACAAAAACACTTATCAAACCAAAAAATATGAATACTAAAAATTAAAAGTCAAAAAAAAAAACTTTCTTTATCACCATACTATGTCTTCAACTTAGTTTTGACTTCATGTTATTGTAACTCAGTAACATACTCTTTTTTTTTTTTAGTTTTGATTTTTCAAAATTGCTTTTGTAAAGATATATTCTACTTACCTATATATGTATAAGTTTTCATATTACTATACTACTCCCCCATACATATATCTCTCCTATATGCATTCATCTTGAGTATAGTGATCTTCTCCTTTTATATAAAATCTTTTCTATACATATATATACACTTCTCCCCCTTTTCCTTGGCCAATAGTATTCTCTCCCTTTTTGACATAAATGCCAAAGGTGTATAAAATCTACAAGTCAATACCAAAATGTAACAAGAAATTAAAATGTACCTTTAGAATTAGTACCATAGTCTTGTCCCAATTCACTTACAATACCTTACTTGCATACAACGCTATTTGTACTTCTCCTGACAATTTCATCATGTGGTAAGCTATGGAGAAGTTGTTGTCATGGATGAAAGTCTTTGCATGTGCAACATACTTTTGCAATGCATCCATGTTTGGAAGAATCATGCCTTGAATTTCTACATGTGTGGCCCTAATTTTGGCTTCTTCCCTCAATAATTCTACCTAAATATTTGTTAGATATATGATCTTTGTGTAATGTGCACAAGTGTAACTTTGATCAAGTGACAGTTGGTGTGTAGTTTTCTTCATATCCTCGTCCATCTTGGACAATTTATCCTTGATCTCCTTTGCGAAGATAGATGTATCACTCAGTTTGACAAACAATGAAACAACATTATTTATAGATGTTTCTAGTGTAGCAAGAATGTTAGAAATTCCCACTTTCTCTATTGCGATCTTTTGTGCAACTTGCTCCAACACTTTTGTTTTCAAACTTCCTTTCAGCTCTTTGTAGCAGTTTTTCTTGTCCATTCAAATCTTCATTATACTCGTGGACAATTTTAGATAATTGATCTAGAATAGTTTTTTTCTATCAACCTCAATATTTAGAGCATCAAAAAATATGCTCTTTATGTCCTCAAGGACTTGATTTTTCTTCTTTTTCTCTTTTCCAAGCTTTTGTTGCTGAGCCCTTTTCCTTATGAGTTCTCCTAAGGTATCCATTTGATCAGGAGTGAGGATAAACATATCCCAATTTGGAATAACAATGTCCTCATCTACATCATTTTATTCCCCTTCTTCTTTACCCGTAACTTTTTAAATGGTAGAAACAATTTCTTTACCCTTATTGAGAACTTTAGTTCTTGGTTGAGACTTCTTCACAACTATCATTGTACTAGCTTCGAATACACTTAGTATTGAAGAAACAATAGAAATAGATGTAATAGAAATAAATGTAGAGATAGCACTAACAACAGGAATACCTTGTTGTTGCTTGGTCAAGGCTGAAGTTAGAAGAACTTCATGCTTGGTAGATGAAGTATCAGGCACTTTAGTCAATGTAGCACTCGATAGTAGAGATCTAGAGATTAGTTGGGTGCTTGGTGTAGTAGTGGTAACCATAACCAATTTGGTAGAAGCCTTCTTTGAGCCTGATTGCACTAAAGCTTTGCTTAGAGAGTGAGGAAATGAAGTCATAACTAATACTCCAATCTTCTCTTCATTAGTTTCTTCAATAATCTATATTTCTAGAAGAATTTCCTTAGTAGCTTCATGTCCTTCATCCTCATCATCAAGATCAACATCATCTATATCATCATCCTTTATTTCTTCTTCTTCTTCTTCTTCTTCTTATTCTTCTTCTTCTTCTGCATCATCATCTCCACCATCCTTTTCATCGATATGCACCAAAAATTCACTAGGTTTATGCAACCCATAGCTATTTTTCCATGTGATAGAAGTAGACTACACCACAGATTCAGTGTCCTTAAGCAATATTAGACATGTGTTTAATTAAAGAGTGAGCTCATTCTCATTTTTCTTCAAGGATTCCTTCACCTCCTTTTTAGTGATACTAAGCACAAGCTATCTCAAAGTTTGTTCATAGATGTCCTCAACATTCTTCATTGCACTTTCCAATCTAGGCTTAACTGCCTCCAAAAGTTCATTTGAAATTTGTTGTGAAAGCTCATAAGGTTATTATTTTCACTTGCCTAATTTTTCGGTAAGAGTATCATCAATCTACTTTTTCTCTTCTTCAGTTCTACTCTCATACTTAAGTGACTTAAAACATGCCATGTCTACTCCCTCTTCTATCTTTTTTAATCTTTCTTGAAGTGTAGGTGTAGACCTTTTGAAGATAATATTTTATGCTTCATCTTCACCTAAATTCAAATTCTTCATAGATTTTGTTTCTCTTCTTGTAGATACTACAAGGGAGGACTTAGTAGGTTTGCTTATAATAAACTTCCCCTTCTTCTTGGGAGGCTCTTCCTTCTTAGATTTAGTTTCCTTTGCTTTATCCTCTTCAACATCATCTTTCACATCATCTCCTTTTCCCTTGGTAAGCATTAGAGGAGAGCTTGATGACTTGGTATTCTTTATTATTTTCTCTATCCTTTTCCTTCCTCTAGTTACTGCTTGCGGTATCTTTATCTCAAGCTCAATTTTGGCCTTTTCCTCATCATATGTTCCAAGATAAGTGGCTTTAGGATCCACAAGCTCATCCAATAGAGCTTCAATGAAATCCTTAGTGTCATCAATGTTACCTTCATAATCTAGAGGCTTAACCCATGCCACTCTAGGTCTGACTACTTGAATATAAACTTTGTCATAGTCAGCCATGAAACAAATATCTTGCCCATAGTCTTATACAAGATTCTTGGGTATCCTAAATCTATTTTTTATCTTTTCCTTGAATGACTCAAAGTAACTATCCATAATGCTACTAAAATTCTCACCCATTTCTATTATGTATTCATTAATTTGGTATAATATTGAAACATCATTTCTCCATACTATAGATCCTTTGGAAGGGAAAAAATTTTGAACAAAGAGAAATAGACATGTCAAAAGAGAACCAAACTTACACAGGTTATTCTTTGACACTCTAATGCTTTCCATATTCTTGTTGAATTGGTTCAACAACCAATTGGCAAGTTCAAAAGACAAGTTATTCTTTACCACTTTGTATGCCAGATCAAGAACCTCATACAACACATTGTTCAACTGGCTTGACCTATATATTGTGAGAAATCACATGGAACCCAAACTTCAACTCCATAACTATCACACCACTTAGCTTCATACCTCTCCTATCCCACTCAAGAAGTGTACACTTTGACAACTCTTCCTAACCTAAGGTTTGAGTGGTCTCATCTTTATTCAAAGTGGGTGATTTAGTGATTATATGTATCATCTTCTTCATTATCAAGATAGGGTGATCTATCCAAAATTATCCATTACAAACTCAACTTAGAATAAATTTGGTCCACTTGACTTGAAAATACTTTAGCATATGTAGAATATTTGTTAAGCCCTTCATTTCCAAATGATTATGCATGGGTTTGAGAATGTCATCCACACATAACTCATTGAACACTTCATTCATTTTTAGGGTTTCAAGTTCTTGGATTGAAGAATGATAGAATGAAAAAATATCATGGACAAGAAGTACCTTGGGCAGAATTTGTGATTATGATCTAGTAGGGTGTAATGTCTCTACAATTGTCGGACTCTACTTGAATGCAAAAGCCTTTCAATCTAGTCCACAAACCAACATTTTTTTATCCTTTCTTAACTTTTCTGGTTGAAGATGCCATCACTTGGTAGGGTTTTAAAAATGGGATAATCTTAAACAATAATAGGTTAAATTGCTTGGAAACTCTAAAGTCACTCTTCACTCTATGCTCTAAAATTTCACAGTGAAGCAATGTGTTCAATTTCTTCCTTTTCATGAATTTCCTCTTTTTAGCCACCATTAATGCTTCATATTTATACTCATTTGGTAATAGGCTATCCTCCTCTCAATTTTTTCTCTAATGCTCAGAAGACACCTTCAACTCAATACGATCTCTTGATTTGATAGGAACTATCAACTCAGTGAACTCCTAAACTTGTAAACATTACCACCATTTGGTTTGGCCTTGGTACTTGGTAGAGTTACAAAGATGGCATGTACATTATTAAATGATATATAACCTAACCATTCTCAATAAGGTCTTGAACTTTTTTTATCACTCAGTGATCCTTGTGCATCTTGAATGTTGATATTGATCTTTCTACTTACTAGATGGAACTAGTGTTAGCTGACTTATTTTGATTCATAGTTCTAGTAACCTCCATAGGGAACTAAGTTGAAATTTTTTTGTCACCCCAACCCATTGACTTGGGTGTCATACATTTCATGATTTTAGCTTGCATTTTCTAGAGATTTTTGTACCCATTACTGCCTCATTTGTTTTCTTATACTGTCAGCCTTAGCTTTCTTTTCATCTTGAATTTTTCTTGTGTTCATATAGTTCTTGGAAAGATGTCCAAGTTCTATAAAAATAAAACATCTCTTTGTAGTATCTTTTTTCCTCATGTGATGTTTCACACAATTTTCTCCAATGTGCCCAAACTCACCATAGTAGTGACATCTACACCATGTGTTGTAATCCCATCCAAATATTGCTTTCACAATTTGTTCTACTAGGTTCCACTTCTTAGTTTTTCATTCTAAAGATTTGTCTCCTTGTTTCTTGTAATTGTGCCACTTTCCTTCAGACTTAGGTTTCTCTGTGCATTCACTTGCTCTATGTCCATGCTTGTTACAAATGTAACACTTTCCATTGTATTTTTGTTTACCACTGCTCCAACATTTGTTTGATGTATGACCTATCTTACCAAAATGAGTCCAAGTAGGCCTTTAATTCTTTCGAGCTCCTTGTTGAGATGATTTACCTTCTTTTGTATATCCTAATCCATCGTTGTCTTTGTGTCTATAATGACTTTTCTCATTTAATTGATTCATGTTTTCCTAATATTTTATCATTATATCATTGCTTTCCTTTTGAATATTGAGATCATTCTATGGTCTTTCATTCTCTATCCTTAGATCGATAAGCTCTTGATTTGCATCACTGAGTTGATCAATAAAGCATGTTTTTTGAAGGGATAGTTGTTGAATTTCATTGTCCTTTTTTTCTATCACTTCTTTTGCGTTTGAATTTTTCTTCCATGACTTTACATAATCTAACAAATTGAATTTCTCTCTCTCTATTCATATTTCTAACTTCTTCTCCAATAGGTCTTTGATTGTTGTATCAACTTCATCTAAATTTCTTTTTGGACATAAGTCTTCAATTGTTCTTTTAGTGTAGATATTATCATCCATTTGTACTACAAGATCTTTCCTTCTTTTCAAAGAGTTTCTCCTCTCTTTTTTCTTGAGTTGTTCAATGACAAATTCTAGATCCAACTTTTCATCCTCAATAGTCTTATCTTGCCTATATACCTCCATTACCTTTGATCTTATCCCAAGCTATCAAACTTCTGATGTGAGAACTAGTAGCTCGAATACCAATTGTTGGAAATATAAGGTAGGCTAGGTTACTAAGAGGGGAGGAGTGAATAAGTAACCATGAAAATCTTTACCTTATTTCACCAATAAATTCTTCATATATTATTATGATCTAGTTGCATGCATGAAAGAATGAAAGCAATAAAAAAATCATAACACTTTGACACAACATATGGTAACCCATAAACCTTCCAATTAGAAAGTAAAATTGGGGTTGGGATGATATCCACAAGCTTCAGTAATGCAGTATAAAGTAACCAATAGGTTACCGTTGACCACTTCTAGTGATCTTTTCTATTATGAGCAATAAGGACTGTGAGGTCCACCTTGTTAAAGGAATTATAAACATACAATAAAGTATGCACTTGATTAAGGGATTTAACAAAAGACTATTAAGTCTACCCTATTAAAGGATTTGTCTAATACACCTATTAGGATGAATTAGTGGTTGATCTCTAATCTCCAACTTTAATTTGCTGAATGAGATTCCTTGTATTGCAATGATCACCTAGCTGTGATAGATAAATCTATGTTGTCCCTTATACTGCTTGTACCATTCTTCAATTCACACTCATACACTCATTATAAATCTTCACATACATATTTATATATGATGAATGTATTACATATATACTATTCCAATTCATTACCTTCTAGAGTTGGCTAGAATACCAAATTCATCATAATTCACAAAGTCGGCCCAACTACTATAACTCGAGCTTAGAAGACAAAAACAGTGATGTTTTGACACACAATAGACATTGTCAATGCTCAGAAAACCCTAGCACTCAGTTGAAATTGAAGCTTGATCCATACTTATCACTCTTTAAGTAGCTTGAACTCAGTCAGTACTATGTGACTTAGTGAACACTAAGAAAATTGGAAGTTGCAGAATCACACAATTGACATTGCATGACTCGATCAACACTAGATTCACTGAATTAAAATTGTGAGTAATGTAGACACTATAGATCTTTTTTAACACTACACAACTTAATTAGCATTGGAGTCTTCATCACATAAACTAGATAGCTCGGTAGACACTATTGCGCTTGGACTAACTGTAAATTGTCTCTGATGCTCGATAGATGTTGTGTATCTCAACATGAACTGCAAACTATTTGTTTAGCTCAGTATCAATTGAGAGACTTGGTTAACACTGTTGGATGAATTATAAGCTTGGTAGAAAATGTAGAGCTGGGTAGCAATGGAACCATTTGACTAAGTGTTGAGTCACCGATAGACAAATTGACTTTAATGTCAATAGCTCCCACCTACCCTTCTCTCCTATGCACTTCTTTGAGACTCTACATTAGCACATAATTCATAGGAAGTTCAATCTCCTCCACATTGGTATAGTCTCTAGTACATCCATCCAAAGGGTCATATGGCATGCTTGCCTTCACAAAATCATTTTTTTCCCATCCTCTATGACTTCACTCCATTCTAGGTTTTAGATCTCTCTCTCTCTCTCTCTCTCTCTCTCTCTCTCTCTCTCTCTCTCTCTCTCTATCTCTATCTCTCTCTCTCTCTCTCTCTCTCTCTCTCTCTCTCTCTGTCTCTGTGGATTATTGAAAATATCTCTAAATTGATATTTCACATTTCATCTATCAACTAGCAAACAAAGAATAATCTTATAACACTAAAACAAGAAATATTTATTTCATAACACTTTTTTTGACTTTAACTTATTTATTATTCTAAATGTCCCATTTTAATTATTTTATATAAGGAAAAAGATATATTTCACAATATTAATTTTTTGTTCTACTAATTATGTAATTTTTTGGGTAATTGACATATTAACCTTAATCATATTTAGCTAATGATTGAAAAAAATGATCGTTTCATTAAGAGATGAGTATTAATAGGATTGGATGATTCTAAATTATACGATACAATCATATAATTTTATTACATTATTAAATGAGCTTTTAGATAATTGTATTACTTTATTAATATCATATTGAACATATTGATATTAAATTGTACCTATCATATTTTTAAATCATTGTTATATAACTCATCTCTCAACTACACAATGTATATTTTTATTATAATACTACAAAACAAAGTACTTCTCATAATATGCATGTAGTAAAGATAGTTTACAATAATAAATTATCTTTAATTGTCTTTTAGTCCATCCTTGAATTAATCAATTGCCCAATATATATAGACCAATATTATACAAAAGAACAAATATTCATTACATAGTATTTAGTGTTCAATATAAATTATTTATTATACTAAATATTATGCATTATAATTGTAATTATATTTTTTCTCAAGAAAAAAGATCCATTTCAAAGTCTTGGTCTATGTATAACACTAATTACACAATCCTAGGGTAAAGGACATTTTTCGTAATGGTATTAAGTCTTTCTTGCACATGGTCAATAACACCACATTTTTTGTAGACACTTAATTGTAATTTGTGTCTAGTTCCTTTTTCTTGTTTAGAATTTTTTATTAATTGGAAGATATAAAATATTGAGGATAGATTTATTTTATGAAAAACAATAGATGTTTCAAGAATTCTGCATTGATTGCAAGTACCAACTAAAGTTAGATATTTCCAAAAGTTTATGAAAAAAGGTCTAAAATTGAAAAATAAATATTACTTTTTATGAAAGAAAAATGATAGATATCTCAAAATTTGTACATTAATTGCAACCACTGACTGAAATTATATATTTCCAAAAGTTTAATAATATAAGCGACAAGAGTTATGATCTCAGTGGATTCCAGTTTTCTCCCTTTCATATTCAAGCCCTACAACTAATATTTTAGAAAGACTTTCTATGAGAAATTGACCTTTTACAATTATTTACTTAGGTGTTGCAAGAGCCAATAATAATGAATTGCCCACTACATTATTGACTTAGTTGTCAAGCAATATCTAAGCAATTATCAAGTATGGAGCAGATACTTTTCTACAACATTATTCATCCATTTCATTAGCTCTTCCTTGTTCGTATAAATCATTTAAATGAAGGAATATACTTGTCCATCAAAATTGGTTGTTCATTTAGCTTTTCCTTAGGTAGCCTATCATTTTCCATAACTTATCACATAAATCATTGCCAGCAAGAGCTCTGGAAGAGCTTGAGTCCTTGCCTTATGAAAGAGTTAGAATTTTTTTTTTTTATGTCTTAGTTAATCATTCTATTTTGTTTGAAATATAATATTATTTTACAGAATATTGAGAAGTTGATAGAAAGGCATATGTGTGTGTGTTTGTTTTAATGCTTAAATTGATTATTGTAGTAAAGGAATTTGTTGTTCAATATTGACTTTGCAACTTTTAGACTTTCTAATTAGTATCAAAAGTCTAGTCTATTAAATTTCAGCCATCAATGTAAGTTGTCATATCACAAACTACATGTATGTTAGTATTAATAGTTAGCCATTCAATAGAAACCAAAAACTCTAATGAGAACATTTCAATTGAATTTTAAATTTTTGCACTCAAATTTTTAAAAATAAATATAAAAATAACACATTGTACCTTATAACTATTTAAATATATATTCTATATCTTAGAATAGAATTCAAATTGAATTACAAATACGTCATTCTACTAAGTTGAAATTGAAATAGAAAATACATTATTCAAAGATAAAATTTCCAGTCAATCATGTTTATAGATTTAACTTTGTAGAAAACTTTTTACATCTACTTTTCCCATCATACTATGTGATCCACCATGCTAAGAGATCAAGTATTAGCATAATTTTATTAATTAAATAAAATTAATTTTGAACTATTAACATGTAAATTAGCAAATCTATTTACAATTATAATTTTTTGGGAAAATATTTTATTTTGAACATAGTAATGAAAAGAAACAAATATCATATTTTAAAAAAAATCATGTTTGTAACAAAATAAATAATAATCTAATCAATAATTAATTCAAATGTATTGTATGAAAACCATTCTATATCAAATCATAATATTTCTATATTAAAAAGACATAAATCATATTAAAAAATAAAATAATACAATAGAATTAATATTTAATTGAAATGTATTCATCATAATGAATTATTTTAGAGCTTTTTTATTGATAAACCAATCCTCTCTTGGGGACATTCTAAATTATATGTCTTGAAAAAATAAATAGTGCAGACATGGGAGCCCAAGAAAGTAATTTATGGAAGGTACTAGAAAACTTGAACCAATTGCTTATTGTGTCTGCAAAGACTTTGCCAGAGTGAAGCACAAAGATTTTTAATATTAGTACATAAAGCATGAAATGATTTCATCTGTGGCAATGAATATGAGAGGGAAAATAGTACTTGACAAAAAGATTGCAGTCCTTATATGGTACAATATATTCTGTTAATTATTGTTTTTTCTCCAACGTAGAAATAAAGTATAAATTACAAAATATGTAGCTTCAAAGAAGAAAATATAAACAATATGCTGACATGGGTATGCACTAGAGAGGAAGAACTGAATGCACCCATTCTTGAAATGTGTATATAGACAACGAAAAATGAAGTAGAATTCTCCAAGTTTCCCATAAAACCATTTCTGACCTTAGAGCTTAGATGTGCCCAGCAAGCACAACAAGAGCTGCCTAGTAGTCATCGAATTCAAGCCAAAATTTGAAGAAGACCCTATTTTAGAAAGAGAGACTGTGTATGTGTTGCTCAAATGGGAGAATGGTAACAACGTTGTTAGGGTGTAAGTAATGGTGTTTTTGAACATATTTTCTTTAAGTCTAGATAAGCATGGGGTGATTGCAAGATCTCTTCCACAAAAACAACAAAGCGGGATTGGGATTTATTCTTGGAAAGAGCATTGTTTGATGTTCTTATGGACCTCTATAGTGGCACAGGGTTGTAGCACACAATCACACAATCACTAGAAGGGTGTAGAAGATGTAGGAAAATGTTTAGATTTTTGAATTTTTTTTACATTTTAAATAGAACATTCTATAGATTTATTTTTCTCTAATTTTTGTGTTGAAAAATTAGTATTAGCTCTGAAAAAATTGCTAGTAACTAATCCAAAATTAGAAATTAGTGATAGAAAATTAATTTAAAAATAAAATAAATTTTGAACTTTAGAATTCACTACTTTTGATTATAAAAATTAATAACAAGAGTAAGTGGGAACATTATTCGCTGCCTATTTATACGCAGGGACTAAAAATCAACAATTATTTTAAAATTATTTTAGAATATTGTCACCACTTGATCTTTCAACTGGTAGTTGAACATGACAATATGAATAAAGAAGGCTGAATATAATAACGTAATATGTTAGGTAAGCACATGATCATTCAACTAACTCAGAAATATCTTTCATAAGTAATATTCCCATCAAGCAGATCCATAATCCTCGTCGACATCGGACACTAATGGGCAGCCCACCTCTCATTCGCATGGTCAGAGACACCACATAATCTGGACATGCAATCCCATCATCAATCTCCAAACGGAAACTATGAATGATTGAAGCCAAAATAGATTTCATCTGTATGAAGGCCATCTCTTTGGCCGGACATACTCAAGGTCCAGCATGGAATACTGGAAACTTGTATGGATTCTCTCCCACAAATTCCCCTTCTTTCAACCATCTCTGGGGATTAAACTGCAAACAGTCACTACCTCAAATACTTCCCATCCTGCCCATCGCATAACTACAGTAATTCAAATGTGTTCCCTTTTTCACACAAGTCCCGTCTGGTAAAACATCGTCTTTGGAGACAAGTTTAGTATCAACAGCCACCGGAGGATAAAGCCGCATCGACTCGCACAGAGCAGCGTGCCGATATTTCATATCCTTCAACTCCTCAAAGCTGAAACCAACCCCTTCTTCATCGGCACTTGCTGGTCTCGATCTCTTTCCCAATATCTCTATGATTTCAGCGTGAATGGCTTCCTCTACACTCTGGTGAGAAGAGAGAAGCCAGAAAAACTATGTAAGAGCAGCAGAAGTTGTATCTCTGCCTGTCAAAACAAAGCTCACCACCATCTCCTTCAAAAACAGATTCATTGCACCACTTGATTCCTGGCCTTCACTTTCCGACTGATCATCCAACCCTAATTTATGCACTGACTTGTTTGAAAGTGCAGCCACAAGCCTCGAAAGCAGATCCTCTCTTTCACTGCCAGGTCCCGTACTCGCCAAAATCTCCTTCCTTCTGCTACTGACCACATCCAAAGCAAATTTGTCCACAACTTGAACAGCTTCCCGCAAGCGCTTTTCAGAGCCAATGTTAAGCACGCGCATCACTCTCCGCCAAAAGGGGAAAGCAGAATAGAACCTTCCGGCGCTAATTTCAGTGGCATCATCAAAAGCCTTTGCAAAAGGTGAAGTGAGCATTGAGGGGAGTAGACAGGCAGGATCCACCCCAAACGCTACGCTACAAATATTATCAAATGCGAATCTCTGCAAAATATCTTGCACATCTAAAGACTCACCAGTTTTAGCTGCGTTGATTAGGACTGGCACCAGCCGGTTCTGAATCTCCCAGTGCACTGTCTCCACCACGAAGCTTCTGAGAGACTTGGCGTTAAACTCGTAGCTTGCTGTCTTTCTTTGCATCTTCCACAGCTCGCCGTCGGCATTGAAAATACCTCGACCCAAGAAATCGTGGAGAAGGAAGGTGAAGCGTTCTCCCTTTGGGTAGTCTTCAAATTTGGTTTTGAGAATATGCTCCACGTTTGCAGGATTTGCAGTAATGATATCTCTCACTCCACCTGGCCGGTCGGCCCGGAATGTATTTGTTGGCATATTTTCCATGGTTTCTGTGAACCATTGGAGAAATCTGTGACGATTTTTCAAGAACTCGAATGCGCAGCCGACAATGGGATAGTTAACAGGGGCCTTGCAGTGCTTGTTCACATTCTTTCTTCTTAGAAAACATAGCGAAAAATACCCAACTAAAACAACGAAAACGCCTAGAAAAAATAATTCCGCAGCCATTCTCTGTAACCGATAGTACTCAGGTCAGATTCCCTCTATCAGTATTTTGAGCACTCCGCTGGAGCTGGTTTTAAATATTATTCCTTTATCTTTGATAAATCTGAGATAACTAGTTTGACATTAAGGTCGATGAGATGTAGTTATTGAACTAAATTTAATAATCTAAAGAGATGCTGTAAGCATAACGAGCACAGAGCAACGGGGAAGAACTGTTACGCATCAGTAATTGAACAGTTATTGAGTCGACCATATTCCTTGCGTTTATCAAGTTGCCTTTTCGTTAGCATAAGAAAGTCCCTTTCCAAAACTTCGTTTTATTAATTTTTTCTATGCCAGGCCGAATTGCTCGATTGTTCTTTTATCTAATTTAAAGTATTCATTTTAGACGTCTCTTAACAGGTATGCAGTAGGCCATCATCTTGACGTTGAGACAACAAGAAGATAGTATTTTGTTCATAGATGTATATTAAAAATTTGGGAAGATTTTATTAGAATGGATAAATTTTATTTTACTTTTGCAAAATTTTGTGCTCCATTTCTAAAGTATTATCTTATTACAATGAGTGTTAAGTGTTTCATTCATTTTTATAAGAGTTAGGTTGTTGTGAAGTGAGTAGTGAAATATAAATCAATAAGATTGTCTTAAAAATATAAAGTTAAATTCCAATAACAAAATTTCAATTGGTCTTCATATCTCTTTATGTATCCTCTACTATCGAATTCAACAAAAATTCATGTCCCTTCTCTATTTGACACCAGCTCTTTCATGGCCATTCCCCTTGGGAGTGCTCAGCCCCTAGGATAAGCCCCCTCCCCTGCCCACCCCACCCTACCAACCCAGTCTCTTTCACTCACAGACATTTGTCTAGACTTGACACTTATTTTAGGATCTTAAGATGCAACTGAGGATGCTCTTTTGGCCACCTTAGACATATATGATTCAGGACATCTCCTAGACCCCACTAGCACCCCCTAACTTCTTCTTATTGGCTTAGTTACTACAGATACCTTGAAGGCCACATGTGACCTTGTTGTGGGCTAGAAAGGAGTCTTGGTGGGTCACAAGAAATATGTTCATGTTGTCTTCCAACCAAAAATCCTTGATGACATAGATGACACAAAAAATTTCCTCCCCGATGCAATCATGGATAATATAGCTTCCTCACTTCACCTTTGCTTGGTGAGAAGATTCCTTGCCTTCCATCCTTTAGTGGATATGGTGAAGAAATGGTTGTCTAACCTCTAGAAAGTAAAAGACAATGTGTGGGTTTCTTCTATACTAAGTGGTCTTTTTTACTTTGAATTCAATAGTAAATTGGACCTAATCCATGTCTTGTTTGAATCTTACCACTACACAAACCATAACCTTACTCTCTCAAAGTGGAAACCTGGTTTTGACCCAAATGTTGAGCTTCACCACCTAACCCATGTTTATGTTCATTACTATGCCTCCTTTTCGAATTCTAAGATGATAATACTTTTCAACACCTTGTGGTGCTAATCTTATCACAATGTAAAAGTCTCGACTAGTGTATACATAGTTTTGTGTTAATGTTGTTGATAACAAAACCCTCCCCAACTTCATCTCTGTCAAATCTAAATGAGGGGTCAGACATAGGTCACTATTTTTTAGTACAAAGCTTCTAATAAAAGGGCCTAAAAATGAAGGAGAAAGTCTCCCACTAGGATGAGCTTAATGAGACAAAGGAAAAAATGGCATAGACTAGCACAACAGGAGTAGAAGGTATACAGATTGAACACCCTTTTAAGTTGGAGATGCTTGAGGTTCTCAAAACCCTAACATCTCCTAAACTAACCACTTTAGTGAGTATGGATTTGGAAGATGGATAAATTCCTCAAGATATAGAGATATTAATCCAAGGGACTTTAATGACTCTAGCTACACCCTTAGAGACATTGACCTCCTCATCATTAGCACAAAAGCTTCTTAGAGTGGATTCCTTACATTCACCATCATATTCTCTGGTGATGGCTTGTGGGAAGGTCATTAGTAACTGGGGATATTTCACCTTCCCCTCCTCGGCAAGGTTATTGGTTAGAGCCCTAGTCTCAACACCCAAAATTGATGCGAGCCTATTCTTACACTAGAAACCTCCTAACTATTGCCACTTCCCCTACTAGTAAATCTATACCAACCTCCCAAATAGATAATGTTCAAGATGATTGGAAAAAGACAAAAAAAAAAGACCAAATAAAAAAATAGGTGGATATGGGAGCTGATACAAAACTTGGAAGACCTTTTGTGAGAATCCTAAGAATTAAGGAGGTGGCTAAGGAATTTTCCAATGGAAAGCAACTAACTTTAGGGGAAACTCAGAACTTTTAAAAATGAAATGTCCTTATTGGAATATGAGAGCTCCAAACAACCCTCAAAACATGTATGTTTTAAACAAAGAATTATGGATTTCAAGCTTGATGTTGTTCTCATACAAGAAGTTAAAATGACTTAAACTTCTTTTTATATTCTTATGAAGAAAGTCTTGTCTACTACCACTTTTTTCTATAGTGACATTGATGGGGCATCTAGTGGAATTGTCACCCTTTTCAATCACTGTAAGTTGTTTGGCCATAAATCTGCCTCTATAAATTTTTTCACAAATTTAACAATGAACAACCTCTCTTGGTACTTGGTTAATTTTTATACCCCCAACTAATAATCCCATGGATTATCATGTTACCAATTAATGAAAAAAATCAAGTGAGAGTATGGATAGAAAGTGAGCCACAATAATGCTCGAGCAATAAAGTAGGAGATGAAATAGTGTTACAACTACTTGATCTTAGTGTTTACACAGTGACAACACACCTACTGCGCTGAATAGAATATACCAAGTAAAGTCTATACCAAGCAAGTCAAAGGTCACTGAGATAAGAATATACCAAGTAATAGAAAATAAGAAAACTGTATCTATCAAGTGATACAAAGAATACATAACAATTTGTATTGGTACAAAATCTAATGAGGCCTAATCACACTAAGTGAAGAAAATAGTTTACATAGTTTGAGGAAAATATTTGGTAAGATTTCTTGAAGAATTTGCACTGATTATGTTATGATTTAAAGGTTTAAAGTCAAATAAAATTAAAGATATAAAAGAAAGGAAATGATGGATTAATTTAGAAGTGTTGATTTCAAACTTGAGATGTATTCTATCAAAATCCAAAACCTAATTTGGTTAGATCACAAAGAAGTGAATGAAAACTATAAGAGCATTATAAAACAATTTAAGAAGTTAGAAGGTTGGTTGATCATAGTTTATGAAGAGGAAGTTAAGGTATTGATATGAAGTAAAGTACTGAACCAAATATTAGAGAGGACATATTTATTAGAGATCAAAGATCAAAATCCTAATAGTAAAGAGAGGAATTGTAGATCTATCACATTAGGTGATATCTAGTGATCAAAAGAGGGGTCTAATCAAGAAAAGTAAGTTCCTACCATAAAGATAATTTTCCACTACTCTATCATCATCATAGTAGTTTTAAATCCATAAAAAAGATATAGTTAATAATTTGTAGTAAATATCTTAACTCAGTACACACTTATAGATGTCATAAAATCCTTGAAAAAAGGTTGATATTTGTAGATCTTATTGTTTACTCTTAATTGAGTAAGTCACTAGAAGTAAGAAAATATTGTAAGCCCTAATCAGGCAACCTCTTACTATAGTAGTGAAGTATTTTTGGTTACAATCTGCATTACAATTTTCCCTTTGACCAAGGGTTTCAATGATACCAAATGAATGTGGTGTGTTATGATTTTATGGTTATATGTTTGTGTTTACAAAGTTGAATCAAGTTATAATAGATATAGTTACTTTCACTTACAAAGTATTGTGATGAATGTTATGTGATTACTGAGTTATGGAAGGGAAATGAAAGAACTAAAAATTGTTTGAAGGCAAAAGTATTGAGGATACTGAATCACCCCACCTCCTCCTCTCAATATCCTACTTCTCCTAAGATTCCAACAATTGGTTTAGAGATTAGTACTCTTGTTGAAGGTTTTATCACCTAAGAGTAAAAGATCAGAGTCATAGAGAAGTATAGACTATACATGAATATTGAGAACTGGATACTTGAATTGAGGATGGCCATGAATTAAATCACTAAGCTAAAGAACAACCTATAGAAGTCATTGAATAGGAGGAAATAAATTTCCTGGAAAACTAATGAGACAAGGTAATAGGAGAAAATTATTATAGAATTATCTTATGGAAACATGTGTGATGAATATGATGTTGTTATAGCTATTCTATTGGAGAAAAACCATAGTCTTACTAAAAAAGTAAAAGATCTCAAAAAGGAACATGAAGATGAATCTATGCAGTACAATGAATAAATGGAGCATAATAGAAAAGTTTAAGACTGCAAGAATATTATTGCAAAAGATAAGAGACAAATTGTTGCAAGATTGGATGCAAAAGACGAACATATTTCAAGATTGATAGAAAATCACTTTGACATGATAGACCAACTACTCAGTGCAAATCATGAAATTGGAAGGAAAATTTAAGAAATTTTTGAATTAAGGTTTAAAAATAAAAGGCTCAAGAGTGAATTGAAATCTAAGAAAGAACTAATTGAGAGAATGAATATATCACAAGAAAGTATTAGAATATTGGATGAACACACAAAAGACAAAGGTGACCAAGGGATACAACTAGCTTAGGCTATACTGAGTACTCTTCAACCAAGCAAGAAGAATCATCAAAGAAAGCCAAGAAAAGAAATTTGTACACCAATTCAAATCCAAAGAAACCTACATGCTATTATTTTGGAAATCCTAGACACACAAAAAATGTACATAGGAGAAAAAATGGTAAGTCTAATGTTACTCCAATATTTCATGGATATTGTTATCATTGTAATAAATATGTGTTGGTATCTCTAACTATTGTTGTCTATTAGTCTTAAACACTTAGTCATTTATTTAAAAGAGTAAAATGGTTATCACTACGACTGATTTACTCTTTATAGACTGAGTCTTGTACATAAGTATGTGTGTACTAAGCTCTATAGGAGCTAAATAAGTGTATAGTCACTGAGTATTTTCTATACAAGATGAGATCAACACCTACCAAGTAGTTCGATCATATAAGTGTTGAGTTACATAATTATATGTCGAGCATAATACAGACTGAGCATCAACTATGTTGAGTATCCAAAAACAATAAGTGCTAAAAAATGATATAAACATTGAGGTAAATTCTTTTTCAAGCTAACATGGAAGAAAAATTTAATATTTGTAGAGGTTATTACATAAATTTTTATATGTTTATGATGTGGATCATAGATCCCTATGTTTTGTGATCAATGATTCAAATGCAAAGGCAAAATATGGACGCACCTGGAAAACTTTTTATGAAACTCTTTAAATAGAGAATATTTTTCACCTAGAAAGAGAGGAGAAAAAGGAGCAAAACGAGGAGGAAAAAGAGAGTATGCAAACAATGTGACAGACAATGAGTAATATGTGAATGGTAAAGTTAAGGATCAAGATTATATCAAAAGTTAGTGGAAGTGTTTTGTTATCTCTTGGAAAATCAAGTGACCTACTCAGAGCAGTAAAGGGGAAAGAAAAATTTATCAGATAAGAAGAGAGGATCAATTTGAAAAGAGAAGACTCAAAATCATTTTATAGAGCATACCAGGAGCCAACTTCTGAATAATTTTTAATCAACTTGAATCAAGGTAAATCTATTAATAGAGTGGTCTTAACATATCTTTGCAAATATCCTAATAGAGTCCTTACTTTATTGTAAGTGTTAAATCCTTTAACAAGGTGAAACCTTGCAACATGCTTTTAATAGTACAAACCTTTCATAGGATATATCATATATTATGATCAAACATTGTAACCCTAACAAGTTATCTTTATTACTATAGTAGTGAATATTTGTGGATGTCATCCCCACCCTAGTTTTACGTTCACCTTGGAGGCTTTTTGGGTAACAAATATTGTGTTATGTTTTTATTTTCATGCATTTGATAAATTAGATTCACATGTTAGACCAAGTTTGCTCTTACAAGTTTTACATGCACAATACAACTAGTGAATGTGTGAATAAATTATTGAAAAGTAAAACTACTTAAGATTCTGGTTCACCCCCCTCTCAGTGTCTTTTTATCCTATTTATACTTCCATCAATCAAGAATTAACATCAGAGTTGTCTGGTTCTCTTAGAGAAGCTTAATCACTTAAAGATGGAGGCTTATAAACTAGACAGGGTAATTGACAATTAGGTGATTGACATCCAACTTAGAAAAAAGAAACTTGAGAAAGCTTGAGACAAGATCTGAAGAAACCCCTAAAAAGAATAAAGGAATTGGATATCCAAGATAAAAAAAGTTCCTATGAATATGTTGAGACTAAAGGATTTTTGAATCAATAAATCCAAATGACAAAGCATCTATAGATCTACTTGAAAAGAACAAACTCCTAAATGAATACATAAGAGGACTAAAAAGAGAACATGAAATTTCCAATTACTAAGATTATGTGGAATGACTAAGAAAAAGAAGAAAGTTGAAAAAGACATGGCTATGGCTGAAGAAGACAAAAGAGTAATGGCTACCAAACTTGAAGAAAGGATCTATTACATGTATAGAAGCTCATTAGCACTCAACTAGACATGATGAATCAACTAATGCTTGCAAATCAGGAATTGAATCAAAAGGATTTGGAAATAGAAAATCAAAAATCATAGAAGATCATACCAAAGAATGAACTAAAATTGAGAAAGAATCTATGGAGATATTCAACAAGTTGAAATAAGAAATGAAATACTTTTGAAGAAATTATGAAGTCATCTAGCAATACTGATGGCTTGGGATGTTCATGCACTAAGCAAGGAGAATCATCTAGGAATGGAGAATTGAGGAATACAAAGTCAAAGGGAAAACCAACATGCTATCACTATGGAAAACTTGGTCATACAAAATTTTTTTTCTATGCAAATATGATATGAAAAATCCTAAACCTAAATATATTGGTCAATATTTTAACTACAAGAAACAAGGGCATCAAGTACATGAGTATAGGTCAAGAATGAGGAATGCACCTACTACACCTAGATTTGAAGGATATTGCTATTAATAGTCAAAAGGATGGGCATAGAGCATATGAGTGCAGATCATAGACATAACCTTATTGGATATATTAGAGGTAAAACTATGCACCTAATAACACTTGTAACAAATGTGACAAGTTTGGAGATATAAGCAAGAATTATAGGTAACAAATACAATCAACAAATCAAACAAAAGACAAAGGTAAAGGTAAAATAGACATTGAACAAATAAAGAAGGAGATGAACCAAAAATAGAAAGAAGAATGCAAAATATGGAAATAATGGAGCAAATGGAGTTGACATCATCAAATCCAATAGAGAATGTGATCATGTCATCTCAAACAAAGCAAGGAAGGTTGTATGGAACTTCATATTTAATTAATAAATCATACATCATTTCCTTAAATGAAATGTGCCAAAGATCATATTTGCATATATGAAGATGCATAAGAATAGATTTATGAAGGGTTTTTGGACATCAATAAAATTGTCTATGCTGACTGAGCATTGCAACATGGACCAAGAATTTCAAAAGTAAACTAGTATAGAGGTTGTGTGGAATGGAAGAGTCCGAGTTGTAAAATAAAGACCTAGTTCAAAGGCACCAATGTTGACCATGATAGTTGTATTCCACCTACCTTAGTACACAACACTAATCAACACCCTAAATTGGCCAAAAGAAGGTATATATCAAATCTCGAAGACACTATCTCATACCTTGCATACAGATCTCAAGAGCATAGAGGAATTTGGTGATTCGAGTAACTAGAAAAAGATTTCAAGAAAAAATTGGATGAGAAGATTGAACAAGTAAAGATATTAATTGTACCAAATAATTTAGAGAAGAAAGAAAAGACTTCAAATTGTAACAAAGAAAATGGTAGCTTCATCTATTGTAGGAACAAGCCATGTGGTTAGTAAAATTCAATTGGTGAAGAGTAACATCTATCCTCAACCAAAGTTTTGTGTTATTCCATAAATTGCAATGAAAGGAGATTCAATGGGTGTAGTATCCTTGATACCACCCAAAGTTATTATGATCCATAATGTAAGGAGTTGTTATATGTCTAAGATTGCAGAAGTAGGAGATTATGAGATAAGAGAAGCATATGAGAAGTTATGTAGTAAAGAAATCTTGAAGAATGAATTTAAAGTTGTTGAAAGGAAAGGTTAACTTGTGCCCTGGAGTTTCCAAGAAATTTCAAGATTGAATGGATTAGAATTATTTTAAGAAGGATACATGACCTAAAGTTTTGGTTATAGAATAGACCCGAGGAGATCACAAAGATAATAATTCACAAAGTTACAGGCTATCTGACCCTAGATAAGAAGAAAACTATAATCTGTAAAAGCACAAACCTATGTCACCTTTTGTAAAAGAAAAGGATAACAAAAGTATAACTATTCACCTTAAATGACATAAAATAGGTATTATTATTTAGAGTTTGAAAATGAAGTAAATTGATGAAATGTGTAGAAATGGATGAAGTTTAGGATTATAATTTTTAATAATTATTTGGAATAAGAATTGATATATTTTTCTAATTTTTATAGATGATTTTTAAGTTTCTTAAAAATGTTGAAAATTATGAATTTAGTTCCCACCACAACACTATATGAAAATAATCTTATATCTATTTGAACTCAAACTATGTCATAGATAACATACATAGCTAGAACAATCAAAAATAAAAATTAGATTTAGACCTATATTTTTTCTTTTATAATGATTCAAATTTCAACTCACTTGAAATTGATGGTTTTCATCTCCCACCACATTTTCAAAATAAATCTATTCTAACCAAAATAAAAATTATACATTCTAGAAGAGGACTCTTTCCTCTAAAACGCAATATAATTTTTAATTTTTTTTGATATAATTTAACATTTTTTGGCTTTCTTAAAATGAAAACCCTTTTTAGTGTTAAAATATGTGCGTATAGAATTTTTTAATTACAATATATTATATCCAATTAAAGCACTCTGAAATATATATTAGAATATTCTTTACTTTGAGCTCTACAAAATGGTGTTCATATGTACATGAAAAATATCACAACAAATAGTAAGAGTTATTAAAACATTATTTTTCTGAAATAATTTAATTTCTTTGCTAATTGGATACAAACTATAATAAAACATGCATTTAATAGACATTTCCAATTGGAAAAGTGTGAGACCATATCGAACTTAGCTAAAATGAATTTATCTAGATCATATGTTTGGAAAAAAATGATTTTTGGATAGAAATAATCAAATTCAGTCATTCTGATAAGTTATCTTGAAAGGTGACAAAACTTTATAATTTTACCCCTATGTGATGCTTAAGTCAAGAGGAAATTGAGAAAAACATAGGTACCAAGTTGAATGGATGAGGTTTGTCTATTAAAAACATTTTTGATCCACTAATCAAATTTTCTATGAGAGTTATAACTCACAAATTTTACCAGTCAAACAGATTGTACAATGTGCCATGTTTGGCAGTGGGTCAAGCATGGAAAAGGTGATGAAAGATCATGATTATGATCTTGCCAAGCTTCAAAGATTGCAATTAGCAAAAAATCTATCATCTATCAAAAAGGAAAAGAATTCAATGTGTAGGTTTGGATCCCTCATTATATGTATCTTTTTTTACATTTAGAAATATTTTCTAGGTATTGGTGGTATTGTTTGGAAACAAAACAAACCAGTGACAAGACAATTAAGTGAACACATTACTTAATTAGGAGCAAATTTGAGGAATTCAAGCAAAGAATAAAGATGAGGATGAGGATACCTAAGAATTGGTAACAAGGTATTAAGATGACATATGTTTTCTTGTAGTTATGTAGATAATACATTTGTACTAGCAGTGAAGTTGAGGGAGGCTTAGTTACAAGGTTTTGCTCATGAAATTGATAGTGACTTAGTGAAGGCATTATTGCACTATTGAAAGAATAAATAGACACTGCGGTTGAATCCTTTAGAAAATATGAGGAAGCTAAGGCTAAAATAATTGTGAATATCATTCATTTTGATCATGTTTGTTATATTTGATCCAAATATACTAATTTGTGAAGAAATTTTTATCAAACTTTATTATCAAATTTTAATGCAATGTTTAATTTGAAATTATATCATATATATTTAAATTGAAATGATGTTTTTAGTCCCTTGAGATATCTACAATTAATCAAATCCATGGCTAATTTGGTCTTAGGAGCCCATCTTTGGTCTTATGACACACTTCAATATGTAGTAGTTGCAAGCATTATACAGGCTCTGTGGTCAAAATAGGGGTGTCTGTAGGGTTCACCCAACCATCCATAGCTAACAAAACTAACGATTTGATGCCATGATTAATGTTTTGAAAGTAGAAGAATGATGCAGTAATGAAGTGACATACAATGCAATTTTTGGCATTAGGAAAGATCATTGTGTCAAATCCAAACAAAATGTGATCTCTTCAAAATGAGAGATTTTATTGTATACCTTGACATCACCTTCTTGTTGCATTTGACATTTCATTGATATCTCTCACGAGCTCTGAGTTATGACCCTCAGAAGATTGATCTCTAAATGCACTTATAGCATCTTAGAGACTCTTTGGTATGGGGTGGCAGCAAATGTCGTAGTCTCTTTGTGGTCAAAATAAGGGTGCACTAGGGTTAAACCACCCATCCAAAGCTAATGGTGATGATGATTTGATGTCATGATTAGCCCTTTCAAATCTGCATAGTGATGCACCAATGAACTAAGGCACATTACAAGTTTTGGCATCAAGGAAGATTGTTGTGCCAAATCCAAATGGAATTTGATATCTTTGAAATTAGATAGGTTATTGTAGACCTCAAAAATTTTCATCTTGTAGAATTTAATGTTTCAGTGATAGCCCTCACAAGCTCTAAGTTATGACCCTCAGAAGATCGATCTCCAAATGCACTTAGACCATCTTAGAGACTCTTCAGTATGGGGTGGCTATGAACATTGTAGAATCTCCATAGTCAGAACAAGGGTGTCACAAGGGTTCACTTTCCTATCCTGAGCTAATGGCATTGGTAATTCAATGCCATGATCAATGGTTTTAAAGTTATGTAATGATGAACCAATGAACTGAGGCACACTATAAATTTTGGTATTAAACAAGATCATTGTGCCAAATCCAAATTGAATGTGATCTCTTTGAAATGAGAGAGGTTATTGTAGACATCAAAATCACCATATTGTAGCATTTGACATTTTGTTGATAGCCCTCACAAGATTTGATTTACAACCCTTGGAAGATCGATCTCCAAATTCACTTAGAGCATCTTAGAGACTCTTTAGTATGCGGTGGCCATGAACATTGTAGGCTCTCTACGATTAGAAAAAGAATGTCACTAGGCCTCACCTACCCATCTAGAGCTAATGGTGCTAAAAATTTGATGCCACGATCAATGGTTTCAAAGTTACACAACGATGCACTAATGAACCGAGGAACACTGCGATGTAGTGCCTGCCCCTAGATCGCATTTCTGCTATCATTGTCAATTTGCTTTAGGTTGTTTTTGTGCATTGATTAGTTTTAGAGATACTAGATTTGTAATATTATGATATTATTTCATGACTTTGATCACAAATGTATCAGTTATTGTTTCTTAGTTGATTTCATTCATGTGTTGTTAATGATATTTTAATGATTCCTAGTTAGTAAATGTGGTTTCTTTCATAAAAATGTTAACATGATGTCTTTAATGATGATTATGTTGTATTGATAGAGATGCATTATTATATGTATGCATTTGATATTAGACTTGTGATTTTTACGATACTTACCCCATACTTGCATGTGTATGGTGCGCGTGTTTATTTTATCTTTCTGTCTGATGTGTTTGATGTGGTTAAGGGAGGGAGTCATAGTCACCTGCTAGTCGGGATCTACACAATGAACCACTCCCCGCCATTGTCTGTTTAGTTTAGATATATTATATACATGTACATGCTCGTCTTTTATGCAGGATGCAGGTACCAGGCATTGACTTCCCTGAATTGCTAGGGTGAGCGTGTCCTATTACAAATACTCAAATGGTGAGAATGGGAAGATAATGATCAGGTCCAATCCTAGCCATAAGCCTATAATACTTGTCCTGCAAGGAGGACTCGTAACAGACTGTCTACCCTTTTTAAACCCGTGAGTATTTTTGTGCGTATGTTGTTTTGTGAGTCTTTGATGAATTTCTATTAATTAAGTCTAATTAATAGATTAAATTAATAATTTAATTTAATGGAGAATTATTATGATATTATGAATATTTAATTATATTTAATTAATTGAGAAATTAATTAAATATAAAGAATTAAATTGAAGATAAAAGTTTTAAGATTAAATTTAGAACATGATAATATTTATTTAATTTAATAATAATATATTTAGAGTTCATTTTTAAATAAATGCTAAATATTATTGTTATTTAAGTTAATAAATATTTATCAAATTAAACGTTCTAAATATATTAAAAAGTTAAATAAAGTTTAAATTTAGTACATGATTATATTTATTTAATTTAATAATAATATATTTAGAGTGCATTTTTAAATAAATGCTAAATATTATTATTATTTAAGTTAATAAATATTTTATCAATTAAGTTTCTAAAAATGAAATTAAAAGTGAAAAGATATTTAATTATAAAAAAGATTTAAGTTCGCATGAATGAGTTCAAAATATAAGAGATTAATTAAAAGATAAAAAACACACGTGAACTTGAATAAAGATAATTTAATAATGTGCACATGAGATTAAAGTTATAAATTGATTTAAAATAGAAGTTGAGTGGAAGTTAAATAAAGTAATTTAATAATTCACTTAAAGTGCATGAAGGTATAATAAAAGAATATTTTATTTAAAAAGAAAATTAATTGTGCATGAATGAATTAATTAAATAAAGTAATTATTCTAATTTAGATTTGTGGGGACAGAAACCCTAAAGGTAATTAGATTCTATATTAGGGGGATTTGAGGGTTCGTTTTTGAAAGGGAGAGAAGTTTTTCACACACAGGTTTCAAGGAACACACTTTTGGAAAGGGGAACAAGGAAATCTTTGGAAGCTTGGAAGGGTTCGGATTAGCAAGGGTTTCACAAATTGTTAGCATCAGATCAAGGTTTCAAGGAACACACTTTTGGAAAGGGGAACAAGGAAATCTTTGGAAGCTTGGAAGGGTTCGGATTAGCAAGGGTTTCACCAAATTGTTAGCATCAGATCAAGGTAGGGTTTGTGAACCATTGTAGAAATATTTTTGGATCTCTGTCTTCTTCGTGCTTGTTGAAAATTGATTTCTCAAATTCCGTTGTATGAATCTTGCCACCCTTCGTTCTACATCTTTTGCTTTTTGATTCCATCTGTGAATCTGGATTGAAAAACTATTTAAATAACCTCGTTCTGCAATTGAAAGAAATTGGAAATAAATCGGGATCTGGGCTTTTGAATTAAATTGGGATTTAGAAATTTAAATTTAGAAAGGGTTTGTTGGTGGAAATGAAAATCTTATATTGAAAATTCAAAGGGTTCGATTTATTTATTTATCTTCCTATCAGGCTAATATCGTAAATGTTCTTAAAATATATATATAAGAATTATTTAATAAAGTTTATATAATCATAAATTTTATAAAATAAACCAAACTCTTTATATATATAAAAAAAGAATGTTTTACAAAACTTTTTAATAAAAAAAAAATTAATTAATTAAAAAAATATATATATAAATTATAATATGTGGGGGGGGGGGTTTTGACCACCCCACCACCTTACCTATTTGCCATGCGTGCACAGGTTGACTGCTGCACGCGGCAGCAGACAAGCCTGTAGTCACGCAGGCAGCTGCACGACTCTTGGCCGACGGCTTTAAAAAAAACACTGCAGCGATTTAAATTCGCTTGCAAGTTGTTTTGCATTTATAAAGTTTTAATCATAGTTTTTATTTTATATATATATATATATATATATATATATATTTGTTAATTAGTATTAGTATATGTTATATAATAAATTTTAAATGTTATTTAATAGGTATTAAATAATTAGTTTTTAATGTATAAAAATGTTAATGATTTTTTATTATTAATAATTAAAATTATGTTGTAATAAATTATTATTATAAATATAATTGAGTGATTTAAATTATAATAATATTTAATTTAAGTCTTAATTTAATTATTAATAAAGTAATGAATTTAGAATTGGAATGAATATTTTATATAGATAATTTTATAATTTTAATTGTTTGTAATTAAAATTAGTTCAATTAAGTGTAATAACAAAGATTATCAGTTATTGTATTACTATTATGGGTTTAAATAAAGAGGGAGGTAATTATTTTATTTTAAAAAAAAAATCATTATGTATTATTTTGATAATTAAATAAATAATTACCCTTTATAGTTATATTGATTTATTTGGCTTAACATCAAAATTAGGGTAGTTGTACTTTTTATTTGAATATAAAATGGGTTAATTGCAAAAAACTTATTACTTGAACACAAACACTGAAAACTGAAACCTTATTGTTTAACTCAAACTTTGTGTTTTTGATTCAAACCCAAACTATGAAACTGTACTGTTTTGCTTATATTGTTTATGCTTTGAGATTTTTGTGTCGACCAGTCTAGGATGTACACCAGAGGTTCTATGAAAATTCTTTGATACTATTTTGTGGTTGGATGTCATGTTATGTCTGGTAATTGGAAATTATATTTATGAGGTTTACTCTATGGAACATTTATGTGTACTTGGGTTTGGAGAACCAAATTGCTTTCAGGTTGCCTGTTAAGGAACCGAGTTTGATCTTTATGGGTGTTGTGGTATGGGACACAACTGTGTTTTTGTGTGCTTAGGAGAGGTTGTCTAGGTACGTGACTTGGGAGTGGCTTGCATAGGGGTCTAGGACCCAAAGTGGTCAGTACCAAGGTAACCTAATGCAAGTTATGTAATAAGTGATAATCTAGTAATTAAAATTTATGGGGGGGGAAAACACACTAAAAAGATAAGTTAGAGATATTTGATCTACCCATGCCTTTAGTGCTTGTATAGACTAAGGATGGGAATGAGATGAGTGCCTCATCTTCTTGAGAGGGCTTTCTAGTTTCCATATGTGTGATGTTGAGGGTCCGGGGTTCATAGTAACCAGTCCAGGGTAACTCAATGCTTGAGCGTCCGGGGGTCTCTTAAGAGATCAGTCCAGGGTAATTCGAGCAGCCATGTGATGACACTCCCTAGTATGTAGCCTGAGTCTCCTCTGTAGATTTTGTGTATCTCTTGGTGTATCTATTGTCGGATGTGTTTATTATGGTTATTTACTTTCATTGATGATGATTGGTGATTCATGGATGATGTACTTTTGACATGTGGCTTTTGACTTGAGGTGATTGTCTTTTGTTGACTTTATCTGGTGATCTTGGTATTTGGTTTATACTTGGTTCGTGTATGATGTTTGGTTATGTGGTGTCAGTATTGGATTGAGTGTTCTTACTTTTGGTTTATTTTATCTTCTTGAGTAGTATGTGTTACCTTTGAGGTAGTTTTGGCTATTAGGGGTACCTTGTCTAAGAATGTTTTATGTTTGATAGCTGTTTGTGGATCGTTCATTATATTCCCTACACGGTGGGAGTGGAAGCCTGACTAGGTAACCACGTGGTCGGGAGGTAGTGTCTTCTTACCATTTGGGTTCTCCTTCACATTGCTAGCTATTGGATGTTCATTGCAAAAGATGTACCTTTATCATTCTTATTTCATATCTCAGAGACTTCTTTTCAGATGATGTATATATATTATCATGTATTCCGATGTATTATATCTATTCTCACATACCCTGTGACATGTGCAGTGGATGTTATTTAGTGGATGTACTTTCATTGTATTGTTTATACTTATGCATTTGCTAATGCGACTATGTATCTGTTATTTCTTTATGATCTTGAGCCATTATACTTGGAACTTAAACTAATTAATTTAAAATTATTAAATGTGACTCAACATAAAGGAACTCTTGAGGAATTGAAACTGTATCTATATTTGCATATGTGTATTTGATATGTATGTTCTTATTGCTTCCGCATTAATGTTATCTTGATGTTGTTTAAACTTAAAAAAAAAAAAATAGTTCATTAAACATTGTAACATGTTAGGTTTAATTCTCTTGGGTTCCCAAGCAGGGCGTTACATCTGGTATCAGAGCCAAGTTTCAACATTGGGAACTCTGGGCATTATGTGCGCCATCACTTGAGCAATTAGTAAACTTGCAACTTATTTAAACGAAAAACTTATATTGACATCAAACTTGAAACCAAACTATTGAACAATAAACTTTGAAATGAGACAAATTCTAAACATGGAACTAGAAAACTTATAAATTTTTTGGATTATTGCTTTATGTCGGTAAGTTATGACCCTATGGTTATGATGGATTCTTAGATGTCGTTGTTGTGTTTGGGTGTTGTAGGAGAGATGACTTCTGGATCTAGATCCATTTCTAGGGGTCTTAGCTCAAGACGTGGTAGAAGTCATGGGAGAGTTAGTCCCCGTATTCCTTCCTTGGTCCATTCAGGAGACCCTATTCAGGGAGAGGCTAGAGAGGATGATAGTGTTAAGCAAGATGCTGAGACAGAAGGACCGGTCACTAGAGACTTGGTCAAGGAGATCCTAGCATGACTACCCTTGAAAGATAGAGCTCATCATTCAGAGCATGGAGATAGAGATAGGTCCATGAGTCCTAGAGGGAGGAGCCTAGAGAGCATGAGGTGGTCTAGCCAGTCCATCCAGATGAAGGACCTATTACGGGTCAAGATCAAACCTTTTAATGGAGAAGGTACTGGATATGATGCTGAGAATTGGTTGATTTCTCTAGATAGATGTTTTTCCATGCAAGACTTTGACTCCAATGTCAAAGCAAGATATGCCATCACCCACTTAGAGCTCTTTGCAGCAAATTGGTGGAATATAGAGGAGAAGAAACTTGGGATAAATATGCAGACTGTTACATGGGAGTTGTTCCTTGAATACTTTCATGAGCAATTTCTATCAGAGCAGTGGCAACTACAGAGGGCAGATGAGTTTCATGATTTGAGACAGGGTACCAAGACCGTGGTGGAGTATGAGCGTAAGTTCTTTGAGCTTATATCTTATGCAGGAGTTAGTGATAGCTCACCATTGATGGTCCAACATTTCATTAGAGGACTTAATGCTAACATCATTGGGGGTGTTAAGGTTTTCCAACCTAAAACCCTTAAGGATGCAATATTGTGAGCTACTTTGGTTGAGGTGAGTGTGACTTCAGGCCAAGGTGGCCTACCAGGTGTTCAGGCTAGAGGGGCACTTTATTCAGGAGCATTGACGGATAACCAGTCTACAAGGGTTGGAAGTTCTAGAAATTCTCCTAACTTCTCTAAAGGTAATCAGGAGAAGCCGAGAAGAAAGTTCTTCCATGGTAACAATGGTAGTTCATAGTCAGGGAACTATCACAACTGGAAGCGTAGTATGCGCAACAAGTTGGATCGAGTTCCTCAAGCTTTCAGTGAGGATGCTAGTGTTGGTAGTTTTGATCAGTCGCGTGCACCTAGAGCTTAGGGAGGCTTTACTGGAGATTGCTACTTTTTTGGACAATATGGTCATAGAGCGACCAATTGCCCCGATCGTGGACCTTAGTTTTGAGTTTTCTGACTTTCATTCATGTCTCTTAGTAATGGGCTTCTAGGAGTAAGCCTAATTCTAGGGGGGGTGGATGTAGTGCCTGCCCCTAGATCGCATTTCTGTTATCATTGTCAATTTGCTTTAGGTTGTTTTTGTGCATTGATTAGTTTTAGAGATACTAGATTTGTAATATTATGATATTATTTCATGACTTTGATCACAAATGTATCAGTTATTGTTGCTTAGTTGATTTCATTCATGTGTTGTTAATGATATTTTAATGATTCCTATTTAGTAAATGTGGTTTCTTTCATAAAAATGTTAACATGATGTCTTTAATGATGATTATGTTGTATTGATAGAGATGCATTATTATATGTATGCATTTGATATTAGACTTGTGATTTTTATGATACTTACCCCATACTTGCATGTGTATGGTGCGCGTGTTTATTTTATCTTTCTATCTGATGTGTTTGATGTGGTTAAGGGAAGGAATCATAGTCACTTGCTAGTCAGGATCTACACGATGAACCACTCCCCACCATTGTCTTTTTAGTTTAGATATATTATATAAATGTACATGCTCGTCTTTTATGCAGGATGCAGGTACCGGGCATCGACTTCCTTGAATTGCCAGGATGAGTGTGCCCTATTAAAAATACTCAAATGGTGAGAATGGGAAGATAATGATAAGGTCCAATACTAGCCATAAGCCTATAATACTTGTTCTGCAAGAAGGACTCGTAACAGACTGTCTACCCTTTTTAAACCCGTGAGTATTTTTGTGCGTATGTTGTTTTGTGAGTCTTTGATGAATTTCTATTAATTAAGTCTAATTAATAGATTAAATTAATAATTTAATTTAATGGAGAATTATTATGATATTATGAATATTTAATTATATTTAATTAATTGAGAAATTAATTAAATATAAAGAATTAAATTGAAGATAAAAGTTTTAAGATTAAATTTAGAACATGATAATATTTATTTAATTTAATAATAATATATTTATAGTTCATTTTTAAATAAATGCTAAATATTATTGTTATTTAAGTTAATAAATATTTATCAAATTAAACTCTCTAAATATATTAAAAAGTTAAATAAAGTTTAAATTTAGAACATGATTATATTTATTTAATTTAATAATAATATATTTAGAGTGCATTTTTAAATAAATGCTAAATATTATTGTTATTTAAGTTAATAAATATTTTATCAATTAAGTTTCTAAAAATGAAATTAAAAGTGAAAAGATATTTAATTATCAAAAAGATTTAAGTTCGCATGAATGAGTTTAAAATATAAGAGATTAATTAAAAGATAAAAAAACATGTGAACTTGAATAAAGATAATTTAATAATGTGCACATGAGATTAAGGAAGATTGTTGAAGGAGACTGTTGAGAATAGATTGATATAAGTATGATCAATATATATGTTTCAATCATTGTTTTTTCACTAATGTCAAACCTACTATTCGTTGGCATGACAACTACTTATTCTTGGATCATCGCTACTAGCTTTGTCAAATCCAAATTTCATGCCCCAATTGAGATTGTTAATGTAACTAGTTTCATCATTCCTAGAATATGTGGTTAACTAACTGATGTGTCTATTAAACTTTAGTTGATTTATGTCATGACCCCAAATTTAAGGATATATGCATATTTGAATAACATAGTATATAATGATAATAGTTAAGAATAATAATGAATAGATATTATAATTACATTATGAAACCAAAGAAGATGATAATATATTCACATTTGAATATATATGATATTAATAACTAATGATAATTATAATAAATTGATTAATCAATTAATCAATATAATATTAAGGATACAAGAATTAATATAAATACAATATTATATATATAATAAATAAGGATGGTAATAATGGTGACAACATTATTATGTTATATAAATAGCTTATATTATCCGTAATCCTAAGGATACACTACAAATAAAGAAATTTAATAATTAATAAATGTTATAATATATATTAATATATATTGTAAATATATGTTAATTAATAGCTATTAAACCATAACCATAACAACTAGTTAATTGAAGAGATGCAACCTTTCACAACTATTCACTAGTAATAATATATATAAATAGAGGAACAAATGATAGAGAAAGACATATCAGTTATGAATTATGATGAAGGCTTAGGGGAATAAAGAAACAAATCAGATGAAAATATAATGGAAACCATACGAATTGGAGAAGAACTGTAAATGTCCTAAATGGGACATTACAAGTGGTATCAGAGCTATGATCCTGCCAGCCTGAATACAATGAGCTCAAACAATTATAGAAGAATTTCAATTTAGAGAACAAGATTATGCTCATTCTTTCTGCTCATTCTTGGAAGGTGCACGTCTTTCTGCTCATTCTGCTACATCTTTGTTCGAGTTTGGGGTTGAAATAGGTGCAAATAAAGTGAGCCGATAGTGAGCCAGTTTGGTGTAAACAAGAATGTCTTCAATTCATTTGACCAAACATGATACTATAGCAATCTAGTAGCACAACTTCAATTAAGTTTAATGTAAATGTTCCAACTCTCAATTGCATTGGCAGACTCTATTTACTTCTGTGATATCATTGAAGGTCCCCATGATACTCAAAGTGTTGTTTGTACATACATTGGCATGGTTGTGATTTCCATAGGAGTGATTGATTGATGTCACTATTGCAACTGACATCAAATTATTTTGTTAAATTGAGTATCCCAAAACATGCACTAATAAATTATTTTGTTAAATTGAGTATCCCAAAACATGCACTAATCCTCTAGAATGTCCAATCACCGATTGTTTGTTGTAGAGGATTCTCTTATATAAGCTTGATCGGGAGAATCCTCTGGTGTTACGAAAGTGTAATAATACTTAGACATGTGGTAATGGTACTATGTGGCTGCAACAATGTATCACTCTAAGAATAAGGCTATACGTAACTTGCTACAAATGGTCTTTGATGAATAGTCTTTCACCACCCAATTGCGTTACGTGAGATAGACCCTGATTTAACTATAGTCGATCTGGGATTGTATGAGGCCATTCTATTGTCTTTCAGAAGGATGTTCACTATCAAGCAACAAAGATTGTAATGATAAAAAAAATGCATATCATATGTTTATGTTTTACTAGCCCAAGGTAAGTGGTGTGGCCATGAACCGTAGAACACACTCAGAGTGCTGATTGGAAGCAGATAACAGTCTACTTAAGCATTTGAGAGAGGGTCCTCTTCAAATTACTATGTAGTGGGATTGGCATGACTAAATTGTTGGATTTCTCATTGTAAAAACACCTCATAAAACATATTCTTGATAATTAATGTGAAATCTATCCCCCTCACGAAGAAGAACCAAGTGATGGATAAATAATATATATTTTAGTGGTCATGTACAAAAAGGCGTCAAAACCATCGAGCAAAGAAGACCACATGAAAATATTGTGGATAAGACAGCAATAACTATTATTCTAAGTGTCGGGTCAAATTAACAAGACAAATTAATGCTTGTTTTAGTGGTGAAGCATGAACTTCCATGTCCTCCACTGCTACCATTGGGAGAAAATGATGGTCTAGAAGGGCACTTTCAGAACGAATATCAACAAAAACATCTGGAGATAGTTGAATTGTCATCCATTACTAATGGCACAAAGTTAGTTCATTTTAGAGAAGGAGGCTATTGATACTGCTATATGAAATGGTTAATGCAGATGATAGACGCATTGAATATTTTAGCCACCCAAGGAGGAGTGCTCTCTATCATGATGTGTAAGCTTATCTCAATACAAGAACAAAAAACATGATGAACCACTATGTATATTGGAAGGATTCATGATTCGAGCTTGACGAGACAAACATTGAAGGTCCTTTTTATTGTCTTTAGAAGAAGATGAGATATGACCGAAGGAACATCAATAACATTCAGTCAATGAACAAAGAGGGAAGCCAATGGAGCTTTGAAGAAGTTCAACCATAGTTAAAATATGAAATTGTAAGTTTCCTTAATTAATGTAATCACAAAGGTGTAAAATTGATTATATGAGAGATGATTTAGGGATTTCAAATAGCTTTCCTATGGAGTCTACAATCAAGGAAGGTCTATAAGATGCCTTATTGTAGTGCTAGTTAAGGGAAAGACTATATAGAAACCCTACCATATTTAACTTTTCTATGGGGTCTACAATTAAGAAAGTTCTATTAAGACACCTTGTTGTAGTATCGGTTAAGGGAAAGGCAATATTTAACTTTCCTATAGGGTCTGCAATTAAGGCAGGTCTATTAAGACACCTTATTGTAGTATCAGTTAAGGGAAAGGCCATATTTAACTTTCCTATGGGGTCTGCAATTAAGGCAGGTCTGTTAAGACACCTTATTGTAGTATCAGTTAAGGGAAAGGCCATATTTAACTTTCCTATGGGGTCTGCAATTAAGGGAGGTCTGTTAAGACACCTTATTGTAGTATCAGTTAAGGGAAAGGAAATATTTAACTTTCCTATAGGGTATACAATTAAGGTAGGTCTGTTAAGATACCTTATTCTAGTATCAGTTAAGGGAAAGGCCATATTTAACTTTCCTATGGGGTCTGCAATTAAGGGAGGTCTGTTAAGACACCTTATTGTAGTATCAGTTAAGGGAAAGGCCATATTTAACTTTCCTATGGGGTCTGCAATTAAGGGAGGTCTGTTAAGACACCTTATTGTAGTATCAGTTAAGGGAAAGGCCATATTTAACTTTCCTATGGGGTCTGCAATTAAGGCAGGTCTGTTAAGACACCTTATTGTAGTATCAGTTAAGGGAAAGGCCATATTTAACTTTCCTATGGGGTCTGCAATTAAGGGAGGTTTGTTAAGACACCTTATTGTAGTATTAGTTAAGGGAAAGACTATAAGGGCATCTATCCTTCCTATGGAGTCTACAATCAGGGAAGAGCTGCTATGATACCCTATTGTAGTACTAGTTAAGGGGAAGATAGTAAGGGAATCCTACCACTTTTCTATGGAGTTTGCAATCAAGGGAGAACACCCTATTGTAATACTAGTTAAGGGGAAGATAGTAAGGTCACCCTATCAACTTTCCTATGGAGTCTGAAATCAAGGGAGAGCAGTTAGAACACCCTATTGTAGTGCTAGTTAAGGGAAAGATAGTAATGACTACTTTTCACAAGAATCTTTCTAGCCAAACAAGCAATCCACTAAGTAGACCACCTTGTGTGGATGCCTAACACCTACCACCGAGGCCAAGGGGGCCAAATTTCTGCTCTTGGGCTTAGCATGGATTTGAATAGGATTAACTTATTATCATTCAAAATTTCTTTGAAGTTTATATATATGCACGTACTGATGCTTATTTTGTGGTTGTAGGATTATAAGCCTAATGAAGAAGTATAATCATTGTGCATTATTAATTTTAGGATCTAATCAAGGTTATGTATGATGTGTCTACATCATGTTTAGTTCGTTTCTTCATGCATCAATGTGTATGCTTCATGTTTTCTTTGTGTCTTCATACATTCATATGTATACTTTGCATTCAAATACATACTACATGTGTGGCTCTTTATATGAAGTAATCTTATAAGAAAAAATTGAATAGGATCTAGTAGTCAATTTTGTTATATAAGGTGAACAAATACGAGAACAATTTTTTCTTGAGGACAAGCGAATTTGATAGGGGCGGACTTGTCATGACCCCAAATTTAAGGATATATGCATATTTGAATAACATAGTATATAATGATAATAATTAAAAATAATAACGAATAGATATTATAATTACATTATGAAACCAAAGAAGATGATAATATATTCACATTTGAATATATATGATATTAATAACTAATGATAATTATAATAAATTGATTAATAAATTAATCAATATAATATTAAGGATACAAGAATTAATATAAATACAATATTATATATATAATAAATAGGGATGGTAATAATGGTGACAACATTATTATGTTATATAAATAGCTTATATTATCCATAATCCTAAGGATACACTACAAATAAAGAAATTTAATAATTAATAAATGTTATAATATATATTGTAAATATATGTTAATTAATAGCTATTAAACCTTAACCATAACAACTAGTTAATTGAAGAGATGCAACCTTTCATGACTATTCACTAGTAATAATATATATAAATAGAAGAACAAATGATAGAGAAAGACATATCAGTTATGAATTATGATGAAGGCTTAGGGGAATAAAGAAAAAAATTAGATGAAAATATAATGAAAACCATACAAATTGGAGAAGAACTATAAATGTCCTAAATGGGACATTACAATTTAAGTACTATCACTTATTTGATTGATGAAGAGGATTTGATGAAAAGATGTAACAATAAAACCTAGAGGAAAGGTTAAGTTAAGGTATGTTAAGGAGTACAAGAATTAGTTAAGACAATGATAACATGATGTATTGATAAACTAATTAAGGTTACAAAGGTTGGTTACACTAAGCAAGTATAGAAGAAAATGTTAAACAAAGTTTGTCTACCAAACTTGACTGAGTGGATAGTAGGTTCCTAGCAAAGTTAGTGCAAGCTGAGCAAAAAAATATTTTGAGCCTAATAAAAGTCTATTCTAGTGTATTCCAAGAAAAATAGTTGATGTACAGAAAAGTTTAGTTGATGTTGAGCACTAGTAAACTTTAGTTCATGTCGAGTGATTTTATAGAGGATGCCAAGATATGTAGCATGTGACAGGCATTAGAAGCAAGTTAATTCTTAGTGGTTGCATTATTTGAAAGATCATGAATTTATTTGATCTGACCTAACAAGTTTATTTTCTTGGATTGTGTGAGCCAAGGAAGATAAGATTGATGAGCTGGTGGCACAAAATTCAAGGTAAACCATTTTGAGGCAAATTCAAAGTGGATTGAAGGAGAAGTTTTTAGAAGAGATATGAAATATGGGGTAGATTCATTGTATCCTACCTAATCTATCCTAACCATAAATTGGATGGTGGAGAATGAGCAAAAAAAGATCTAAATTTCCTATTTATAGGAATGGCTAGTCAGAAGCAAGGGTTGTCATGTGTAAGAACCTAAGGAAGACAAGGAGTCAAGGGTTTTGCTTCATCAAGTGACCTAAGAGAAGAGTTTGCGTTGGTGTGTTAAGAAAGAAGGCTTAAGGGTATGAATGTTTGAAGGGTCAACAAGCTACCAGAGCTGAAAAGTGTGAAGGCCAAGCAGACTGGAGGACTAGAACAAAGATCTATAATCTACAAATGGAGTTGTAAGTTGCTATCAGATCAAGCCTTACTGTTACTCTCTAATAATTGTATCAGTCTATGGTAAAATAAAGTGGATTAAGGTTTACCTAACAATCATTTGTAAATCCTTTTATCAGGTGACATTCCAAGTGAATGGTCTAAAGTCCTCTAATGAGGCTCACTCCTAATAAGGTGATTGAAATCCATTAATAGGGTCACATTTAATAGTGTGTATTGTAACCTTTGACATGGTTGGCCTTTCACAGAGCATCACTTTAAAAGAGTTAAAAAGAGTAGCATGTTTCTAGTGGGTTTTTTGAAATTGGGTTTCCACATACAAATCATTATGTCAAGTGTGTTGCTGAAGCTATTATGTTTCATGTTTACATTTCTGTAAGTAGATTTAATAATAACCTACAAGATTTTAGTGGTTGCATAATCTAATGGATGCATGCATGATGATAAATGCGTTATGGGTTCACAAAGCTATGAAAAGTTTTATTTATACATCTAGACCTTGGATAATTGATTCACCCCCCTCTCAATTGTTATAAAGTATTCTAACAATTACTATCAAAGCCATCTTCTTAAGAGGCTAGTTTGAAGGTACTAGATGCACAAATAACATGATGTCAAAAAAAGAAGCACCCAAGCTCAATATAGATAACTTTCCTATATGGAAAAGTTTGATGAAGCTACACCTCAGAGGACTTGGAGATCATGTACAATCTACTATTACTACTAAGCATGTTGATCCTACTAGAGCCCCAATTGTTGAGGATATGAAAAAGAAGAAAGAACATAACCACCCTATGCTATGCCAAATTTGATGATATCAGAGGTCTTGATTGTGCAAAGAAAATGTGGGATGCCTTAACCACTATCTATGGAGGAGACACTAATGTTTTGAGAGCCAAAGCTAAAAGTCTCAAAGGTGAGTTTGATGATATGAGAATGGAAGAAGGTGAGAATATTGCTCAATATGTTGCAAGGAGAAAAGAAGTTGTTAATGCAATAAGAGGAGTTGCTAGTAAAATAGATGATGATACTACACTAAGAAAAGTTTTAAGAACACTACTACCTATATATGCTATTAGAGTTTTTGAATTTCAAGAATTGAGATGTATACTAGGGAATAACCTATCACTTTCAAGAAGGTCTAGTATATAGGCTCACTACTTTTGAGCTATCTAACTTTGATAATTACAAACCTAAAAATATTGAATCTTCTTTCAAAGCTAAGGTGTCATTGAAGGAACTTGATGAGAAGAAAAGGAAGAAAATAATAAAATATGTGTCTAGTGATAGTGATACAGATGAGGAGGATATAGAACAACTTGAAGCACTATTGGCAAGAAGATTCCACAATAGTAAAGGAAAGTTCAAAGGAAAATTACCTATCATTTTTTTCAATTGCAATGAGGTTGGTCATATTGCTGCTAGATGTCTAGAGAAGAAGAAATATAGAGGTGGTGACAAATACAAAAGTAGGAGAGATGAAGACAATAAGGACTACAAAGATAGAAAAAAAGTCTTGCTATATTGTTGAAGAGGAAACAAAAGATGTATCTAATGAACGTGATGATGAAGTGGTGTATATTGCAATAAAGGAAAAATCTAATGAAGATGAGGCAACTGAACTTATGACTTGTGTGAATAAAAATGATAGATGGATCATTGATAGTGGGTGTTCAGATCACATGACTCAAGAAAAAAGTAAGTTCATTACCTTGAATTGGTATGATGGAAATAGTGTAAGATTTGGTAATGATGCACCATGTTTGATACAAGGAAAAGTTTCTATCAAACTCACAGATAAGATTTTATGTGACAATGCTTCCTATGTTGAAGGACTTAACTATAATCTCTTGAGTGTGTCACAATTGAATAATTTAGGATATAAGTTTGAGTTTGAAAATAAGATTGCTAAGATTTATGACACAAATGGTAAACTGATTGGAATGGGTAATCAGACTAGGAGTAATCTATTCTATCTTGATATAGAGGATGCTACTTGTCTAATTGTAAATTTTGATGATGTGTGGCTATGGCACAAAAGGTTATGTCATGTTAATTTTGATAATTGATCAGTATCAATAACATGAGAAAAGTTAGAGGTTTTCCTAAGTTGAAGAAGCTTGATAATATAATGTGCAAATAATGTCAGTTAGGAAAAATGAAAAAGTCAAGTTTTAAGAGTAGAACTCATACCTCCAAAGGAATACTAGAGATTGTTCATACTAACTTGTGTGGACCAATTGAAGTGAAAAGATACAAAGGAGATAAGTACATTATGCTGCTTGTTGATGACTATTCTAGAATGATGATTGTTATGTTTCTGAAATAGAAATCTGATGCTTTCTAAATGTTTAAAGTGTTACTTAACAAGAGTTGAGAAGGAAATAGGTAAAAGTATAAAGTGTTTGAGATCTAACAGAGGAGGAGAATTTACATCACATGAGTTTGAGATGTTTTGTAATGATAGAGGAATCAAAAGACATATGTCTACCACTAGAACCCCTCCACAAATGGAATAGCTAAAAGGAGGAACAAATATATAATGGATTGTGCTAGAACACTCATGATGAAGAAAAATGTTGCTTTGAAATACTGGAGAGAAGTTGTAAGTATAGTTGTTTATATCTCAAACCATGTACAAGTCGAGAAAGGTATTCATTCAACACCTTTTGAAATATGGTATGGATACTCACCGAATGTAAAATACTTTAAGGTATTTGGAAGCAAATGTTACATTCTTAAAGACTTCAAGAATGGTAAACTAGATGATAAAAGTGAAGAGGGTATATTCCTAAGATATTCCACAAGAAGAAAAGAATATAAATGTTTTTAAATACTAACACTAACAAAGTTGTGGAAAGTGCAAATGTAAATTTTACGGCCCGTTTGGTGAGCGAAATAGGAATACATATTCTGGAATACGTATTCCAGAATACATATTCTGGAATAGAACGTATTCTTGTTCTCCATTTGGTTCAGCGAATATTTGATGGGAATTCGTGGACCCAAAAATTTATGTTTTCTAAAATAAATAAAAATGGAATAGGAATATGTATTCCAATACCACCTATTTTGGTGGAGTTGCAAAACCCCATTTTTGGGCCAAAAATGGAATACATATTCCATTTTTGCTTCGTATTCCAATCCCATTTTGGTGCATCCAAACAAAGAATTCACAATTTTTGGAATACGTATTCTAGAATACATATTCCTATTCTGCTCACCAAACGGGCCCTTAATGAATATACAAAAGTATATGAGGCTGAACCTATGAAAGAACTAGAAAAATACAAATCATTTGTATAATATTATGAAGGTATGCCTCCTAAAGAAGATGTTGAAAATCAAGCTACAAACCAACAGAAAGTTTTAGGGACTGTCGACTCACATACTATGAATGTCGAGTTGCATTTAGGAACCAAGCTACATTCAGATGCTGAATTACAGAATGAAGTTGAAGAACATTTAGATTCTGAGATTAATGTACATGAAAGAGATGTTAGGGTACATGATAGAGATGTACATAATGACTTTGAAGTTGAAAGAAAAAACAAGGAAGCTAGAGCTAAACCAAGATTGTCCAAATATGTCAAGAGACATCATCTTGCTGCACAAATTGTTGGAGATGAAGATGCTAGACCAATGACAAGAAATAGATAGAGAAATGATACATGTTTACTGAACATGAAAGAACCTAAATCATTGAGAGATGCCTTAGAAGATGTGGACTAAGAAAATCCATGGAAGAAGAGATTGAACAAATTGAGAAAAATAAAACATGGACTCTAGTTGCTCGACTAGAAGACAAAAATGTGATTAGCACCAAGTGGGTATTCAAAAACAAGCTAGATGGAAATGGTGAAGTCACAAGGAACAAGACAAGATTTTTTTGCAAAGGATATGTACAAGAAGAAGGAATTGACTACGGAGAGACATTTTCTCCTGTTGCAAGATTGGAAGGAGTAAGAACTTTACTTGCTTATTCTACATACAAAGGTTTCAAAGTTCATCAAATGGTTGTTAAATCTGCATTTCTAAATGGCATATTAGAAGAAGTCTACATAAAATAGTTAGAAGGATTTGTTGATGTTAACAATAAAAACATGGTATGTAGATTACACAAAGCTCTATATGGTTTGATAAAGCAGCAAGAGCATGGTATGAGAGACTTCATAATTATCTTGTGAAGATTAGATTTGAAAGGATTGATGATAACGATAATTTGTACATGAAGATAGAGAAAGGCAAAGGTATTTTGTTATCTAAATTTTTTGTTGACGATATCATATTTTGAGGTCAAGATGCTTTATGTAAGGATTTCAAAAATGAAATGAAGCAAGAATTTGAGATGTCTATGTTTGGAGAGATCAAGTTCTTTGTGGGTTTTCAAGTATATTAGATGAAATATGGTATATACATTACTCTGTCAAAATATGTCAAGAAAATTTTGAAAACTTTTGGATTGGAGGATTCCACACCAGTAAGTACACTTATGGTCAAAGGACACAAATTTTCAAAGAATGATGATTTAGCCAAAGTCAATGATTGGAAAATTACAATATGTAGTACATAGTAGACCTAACATTGCATTATCTATAGGGATAGATGCAAGATTCTTTGCTAATCACAGAGAAAATCATTTGATGGCTATAAAGAGAATAATGAGATATCTAAAAGGAATAGAAGAGTATGGTCTATACTATAAGAAAAATGATAAATTTTAATTAAGAACCTATAATGATGTTGATTGGGTTGGAAACATTGATGACAAAAAGAGCACCAGTGGAGGAGTATTTTTCTTAGGCAAGAGGCTAGTCACATGGACTAGCAAGAAACAAAACTACAATTCACAATCTACCGTTGAAGCTGAATATGTTGTTGCTACTATATATTGTACAAACATTGTAGGGATAAAAAACTTACTCAAAGGTATCAAGGAAGAGATCATAGAACCCGTGACACTTTATTGTGATAATACAAGTGTTATTAATATATCAAAAAATCATGTGATGTACACAAAGTCTAAGCATATTGCAATCAAGTATCATTACTTGAGAGAAGTAGTTCAAGATAAAGAGGTGAAGATGGAATGTGTTAACACAAAATAAAAAATTACTAATATTTTTGCAAAAGCTATGTCTAAGGATGCTCATGAGTATCTAAGAGGTAAACTAGGGGTGATACCTCTATTAAAGGCTATCTAAGTAACAAAAGGAGTGGCATGCACCAAACAATATGATTTTCATACAAATTGATTTAGTGGATCTTACTTTAGGAGCTACCTAAAGTAATCAAAGAGTTGAAACTACAAATCAGTCACAAGGTGACAAGGGGTGAAACTAAAGAAGCTTATATCTGCATGTTAAGCTGACAAGACTTTAACATTGTTGTCAAAGAGGGAGATAATTTTTGATCAGGGGAAATACAAGAAAGAGGGAGATAGTTATTTATCAAGAGATATACAAGAGTGTCATGCCCAAAATATATGGGCAAAACACACAACAAATTTTTTTTTTTTAAAATTAAAAATTAAACTACTCTAAGTTTGATATGTTTGTGTTCATAGTTAAGGTATAGATTCTCTACGTAACATCTTAAGTATAAAATTTTGAGGAGGAATAAATCGTTATATTTATACTCTTGTTTTAAAATCGATATTGACATTTGTTTCATTATTACATAATTTTACAATATATATATATATATATATATATATATATATATATATATATATATATATATATATATATATATATATATATATATATATATATATATTTAAAATTATTGGATAACAATTTAATGAGTACAAGTCTAAGTAAATATAAATTTCTTAATCGAGAACCAATTTTAAGAAATATCACATCTAGACATACACATAATTATACTCAATTCAAATTGATCTAATTAAAATCTAAATTTAACAACCACTAAAAAACTTCTTTTTTAAAGCTAACTAAAAGAAACAAGGTCATAGCTAACACTAAGTACACTAAAACTTTGAAATTTATTAATTAAATTTACTATTTAGTTTAAAACTAAAGTCCAAATTTACTTTGCAATCTAAACCTGTTGTCACTTAGGTTTGCACCCTTGTCCAAACCCTATGCGTGAGGACAACCTAGTGAAATATGGAAACAACCTCTCAGCTGTGGGACTTGAACAATGAGGTTGAGTCTCCGGAGAAGGCCGACTTCCTCTTACTACTAGGATGCACCTAGCTACTCTTGGAGAGGAAAAGGGAGAAGGAGAGAATGAAAAGAAAATCTACCTAATCTAATCTAAAGAGGTGATGCACCAAAATAGAGTGTTCAGAATGATCTATGCCCATATGTGCAATATTGAACCAGAATGAAACTAAAGATATACACATTCAAACTTGCTTTAATCTAATAATCACATGCAGATTAGAAAACCAAAATGAATGACACAAGGAAAGAGAAGATTCACTTATATATCACTCACGGGCCAGAAGAGATATAGTCATGTAGATTATAGACTTCCACAAAACAATGGCGAAGGCAAAGAATTCTTGCACTTTCATACCAATGGCTGAAGGAGATAAAGTAGAGAATCATATAGTTCAGAGGCACAAGGGAATTTTTACACTAGAGTTATAGAGCAACAACAGAGAAAAGTCAAAGAAAGGTTGACCTTTACAAAATTTACAAATTCTACCTTTATAGTTCAGGCATAACTGAGATCTTTGCCAGCTGAGGTTACTCTACAACCACCGCCATTAAGTACAACCACCGCCATTAAGTCCTATAGAGAATAATCATGGAACAAATGTAAATAAAATCTGATCTTCCTATCAAATAATGCCTTGAGAAGACATAAATAGCACCATAACTATGCTCTGACAATGTAGATGGATTGGATGGGGGTGGTGGAGTGTTTTCCTACGTTCAGCATTCATTTCTTGTTGGTCGAAATCGGTCACGAAGATTAGATTCACACAAGAAACCCTCAACTTCCCTAGTTCATGTCTCATGAATTAGGAAGTCAACTTAGTCAACCTATCTTGGCACTAGGGCGAGCCACGTGGACCAACATTCTTTTATCTTTTTGCCACCCTGCAAAGTCTTCCTAAGTTGACCATCTCTTTTGTCACAAACCACACCACCTTGCAACCCTTGACTATGACAATCACATTAACTGCCAGTTGCTAACTATTACTACCTATACTGAACTCACTGGGACACATGTCACTTAGGTGCTAAGTCACTATGGTTATCTTTTGAGCACTTTCTCGTAGCGAGATAGCGCTTGCCATCGATTTGAACCAATCTAACGATCATGAGGACTCGCCACAATACTGTGCTATTTCCTTAGAACCTTTGGGCCCATGAACCACTCGACTTCTAACTTAGCAACCATACCATACCTAGTGACCGCAAAGAGATAGCCCCATAGGGACACACAGCAACAAGGCATTATGTCGCTATGGTAAAATATGAGCAACTTTCAATAGCGCAATAACGCCAATCATGGATCAAATTACATCGAATGAGGAGGGCTTATCTTGTGTCTAGCTACAAGGAGGGAAGGCTAATGATGTCATCTAGGACATGTGCCCTCCACCTATTTTCTCACATTTTATAACTTCCTCGCACATTGATAATGCGAGAATACGCCATCCCTCAATCCTTGAAGATCTGACAGTGATCAAAATTTGTGCAGGACTACATACTTGGTTAATTGGATGGGCCAATAAGATCCACTTTTGCACTCTAACTTGTCTGATAGCTAACATGAAAAATAAGCCACCTGTTCATCCTGTGGCCTGTAAGACAGAAACAGACCCACCTGCCATGCGTCACCGAGGCGCTATGTCGCTATGGTTAAAATTCTCATAGTTCTCCATAGCGAGATAGCACCTGTCGTGGATCTGGGGAAGATCTGATGTTGAGCAAGATAGATCTGACTTATTGGTGTATCAACCAATGAGAGCTAGCCACATGCCAAACTGTCTAACAAGTCCTTGCAGGACCCACATTCCATGCAGTCATGCCTTAGCCAATGAAAAGACTAATCAACTACCAACGTGTCTAAAAAATCCTTGTTGATATCCAACGAAGCATACTTGGGACCCACAATCTTTCTAATGTCGCTGATGTATCATTTTCCATTTGGGTGGTATGTCGCTAACGATGAGGAATACAGATTTCTCGATAGTGCCATGGCGCCCACCATGGATGGAAGAAACATGGCGGTGGAGAAACAACAAGGTAAAGGGGATGACCCACCTACCATGTGGTGAGAAGGCACTATATCACCATGGAAAAATGACGCACATCTTTCCATAGCTACAAAGTGCCAACTGTTGATCTGGGGATGATCTAATGATCGTGAACTTGCGGACCCGCAAAAGGAAAAAATGAAATACACTAAGGTTTAATCATTTAATTTTTTGGTATTTCTTAGACATAAAATAACATTAAACCTGGGGACTAGCCGTTGGGTAGGCCAAGTAAGCATTTGAAATTCAAATTTTGGCAGTGCACAAAAATAAGCAAAAAAACCCTTATATTGAAAACCATTGATTAATTCAACTATCTTAAATTTAAAACAAAACTTTACACAAATAAAACATACTAACACTAATATATTAACAAAATCTAAATTAACTACATACTTAATACTAATAATTCATAACTAAACTAAAACTAACTATACTTACTAAAACTACATACATTTAAAATTTAAGATTTATTCTAAAATAACAATAACATTAATAATATATCTAAAATTGAATAAATCGAAATCAAAACTAAATTCATTCATATAAATTTACTAAATTAAACTAAAAACTACTAATTATATTTTAAAACATGAAACCTTTCAAACAAATATCAATTAAACTAACATCAAATTTCTACTAACTCAAAATTAAACAATCTAATACTAATTTAAATTACAACTAAATCTAACTATCTTAAATTAAAAATTATCATAATACTAACTAAACTAACAATCTTTAACCAAAACTAAACTTGCTAACTTAAAACATAATATACTAACATTATTTTAACAGACTCTAAAGAAATACTAACTCAAGCTAAATACTAACTAAAAATCCCCTAAAATAACCTAGACTACCTACTAGCCAAGTGGCCTACCCACCACTTCGCTTCCCTTCATGATGATTCGTGCTTCCCATGAACTGCATGCTAACCCAGGCCTGTCAGCGCAGACTTGCTCCCCTTGCCCCTTGCATGAGTGATGCTCATGCATATGCATAGGAACCAGCGCATGGGGGATAGAAGTATATGGGGGGTAAGGTTGAGCAAGGAGTAAAAAAAATTTAAACAACCTTCTCCATCCCATTGATATGGCATGGGTCTCCATGCAGGTCAGGTACAATACAGATAGTGGCAGGTAATTAGATAGTCTAGCACCTAGTTTTTCCCATGAAATGCAAGGCAAGGTGAGAGGTGGGAGGGGGAAATAAACTTAGGATGGTGTGGTTGCATAAAATTTTATTTAAACAATTTTTGTCGCCCTCCCCAAAATTGACATAACACATGTACTTGCTACAGGTGATAGGGCATTGCCCATGCCTAGCTTGTAATAGGATGGGAGAAAAAAGGTAAGAAAATGTGGGGAGATGTTAATTTAGTGGGTAGCTTTAAATTTTTCTTTTGATTAATAAATGAATAGGTATAATGACCTAGGAAAGTACCTTGTCTTCTCAAGAAGAATGGATTTAATGCTAACGTTTTTTTGTTAAGAGATGTCAATAGGATATTCATTTAAATGTTTTAATTTCAAATGTATTTAATTTATATTCTTTTAAAAAGATTTAATAATGATTTTTGTTGAAATTCAAAGGAATAACTTAGAGAATTTTCTCTATAAACTTGGGGGAATTAAAAATTTTCCCATACATTTTCTAAAGAGGATTTTACTCTTGGGAATGCACATTTTTCTTTGAAGCCAATTTTTGTCTAAGTGTTGACATGTTTTTCTTTGCTATATTTTTTTTTAGAAAGAGTGATTTCTAACCTAGTAACAACATTAATCCCTTTTAGCAAGCATACTATTACAAGGAAGTGTATAAGGTTATTCTTTTCTTTTCTCCTATAATTATGTTTAATCAATCATCATATAACAAGGTGTATGTTCCATTTATTCAGAATTCAAGGTGATGCATAATTCTTAACCAAATTTGATTTTTTCAATTATATAATTTAACAAGGAGAGGAATGAATTTTTTGTTCACAATGTAGGATTGTTCATTTCCTCTTAATACATATAACATTGAATTGAAAACTTCAACATATCCAATTTACTCTTCCTTAATATATTTGAAACAAACTTTAAATTCATAATTCAATAACATTATCCATTAATCTATTTTCTCACATACATATGCATAGTTTGAAAATACATAAGAGCAATGCAATAAGGTTTTCAAAATCCTTTTTCTTTTTCTATTATTCATCTTGGTTCAAGGCTCCATCGGGAAAGAACCAGTAAGAAAACCTGACCTCCTTGCCAAATACATCAAAGTTTAAATACATTTTTACATAATATTACAATTTAATTGAAATCTCTTCTAGGGCTTTCACAAGAGATCTTTACCAAAGTCTTCAATGCAACAAGGGAACCATGAGAGAGATAAGAACCAACATGGAGGTAAAACAACACAATAAGATGAACAATTCAAGCATGCATTCCCAACCCAATTTTACAAAATAGGTCCAAGCATAGAACCTGACTAGGGGGGAGGTGGATTTTTCCAATGGGAGATGTCAATAATCATACCATAACATAGCCCTTTCAAGGCTAACACTTCAAGAACTTCTATTCTTCTACAAGGCCCTTTTGAGGCTATTACCACAAGGATTTTCATTCCTTTCCATATCAAAAATTCTCAATATCAAACAAGATATGTGATGACAAGTAGGGGCCCATACACCCTACCCTCTTTCCCTCCTCTCACCATGAGAGGAGACTCTACACAATTGAGGTCCAGCTAAGGCCCTTCCCCCATACATGGCCACTTCTTCACTATCCAAGGGTGAGTAATACCAAAACTATCCCCATGAAATCCCCTCAAAACAAAATATCAAGGCAAGCATAAGAATAACATCAAGAACAAGTTAAAATCCCACCAAATCAATCCCAACCGACAAGCAAGAAAAACAAAGAACAACACAATGTCTTATGCATGATTCAAGCATGAACAACATGGAGAAAAAATCAAAGGAGTGAAGAATTCCTACCTTCACAAAAGTTATGGAAAATGATAAGTTAAGAAGAGCTTTTCCTTTTCTTCCTTCAATCTTCAAACTTTCTCCAAAACTAGAGATTGGGAAACCAACCCAAAACTACTCCAAAAATGCCTCTAAGTACGATCCTTAATTCAACTAGACTTCAAGTAACCTCAAGATGAAGTTTGAGTCACCAACTCAAGTAGGAGACAATCAATTTTCGCAATCAATCAAAAATAAGGTTTTTTAGTGACCCTAAAAGTCAAACAAAGAGGCTAAGGGGGTGAAAAGTACTCCCCACCCATACCCTTACCCCTAGGAAACTTAATTTAATGGTTTTAAGCCTTAAAGACTTAATAGGAAACAAACAAAGGCTAGGGGAATTGTAAGACCAATTAACAACCTTCAAAGGAAAACAATGCAAGGATAGCACAAATTAACAAGGGGTTTAGTTCCATCTTTCTATTAGGTTTCCAGGCTAAGTATCATGCACACTCATTGCACACATTAGTTGGTTCAAGAAATCACATGCATTATGTAATTTACATATCAGAAAAATCATATAAATTAAAATATCCATTTTTCTAATAATCAATTGTTTATCTAGTTCTACTCATATTTTTGACTGTTAAAATTGCATAATCAAAGTGTTAGTTTTGCATTCATTTACTTCATCATCGTAAATGCTCATAAAGCATTAAATGACGAAAATAAATATCAAAAAGTAAAGCATCACACATGATAAATAGTATAATAATGTTGAGTGCATCAAATAATGTTCTGACATATTGAATCATGAGTATCAAAATAATAGTGTATCATCGATGCTAGGGTGAGTCGGGGCGAGGCCTCACAAAGAGATTAGAGCCTTAACAAAGAGGGAGAAACCCTAACATCTACCTAGATAGAAGGAGATATAAGAAGAAATTCAGAGTGAAGTTATAAGGATAACAAAAAGGAGTTTTGTAACCTATTTAGAAGATGGAAGTTGCTAATAGAGGAAGAGATTTCAATACAAGGAATTATTTTCTTTTTTGGTATTTTGTTGGTCTTACTAATTTAATGTAGTCAGTTTGGTTGATCCATTTCATTTGCCATCAATTCCAAAGAATGAGATTGTTGAGAATAGATTGAGGAAGATTGTTGAAGCAGACTATTGAGAATATATTGATATAAGCATGATCAATATATATGTTTCAATCATTATCTTGTCACTAATGTCAAACTTGTTATTTTTTAGTAAGAAAACTACTTATATGATTTAAGTACTATCACTTATTTGATTGATGAAGAGGATTTGATCAAAAGATGTAACAATAGCACCTAGAGGAAAGGTTGAGTTATGGTATGTTAAGAAGTACAAGAATCAGTTAAAATAGTGATAACATGATCTATTGATAAACTACAAGGTTACAAAGGTTGGTTACACTAAGAAAGTATAGAAGAACAAGTTAGACAAAGTTTGTCTGCCAAGCTTGATCGAGTGGATAGTAGGTGCCGAGAAAAGTTAGTGCAAGCCAATTACAAAATTAGTTTGAGTTGAGTAAAAGTCTATTTTAGTGTAAGATGAACAAAATAGTGGATGTCAAGTAAAGTTTAGTTGATGCTGAGCACTAGAAAACGTTAGTTCATCCCAGTGATTTTATAGAGGATGCTGACCAATGATATATGTGTTCAGCATTAGAAGCAAGTTAATACTAAGTGACTACATTATTTGATCCAACAAATTTATTTTTTTGGACTGTGTGATCTAGGTGGAAGATAAGATTGATGACCCAGTGGCACATAATTCAAGGTAAACCATTTTGAGGTGAATTCAAAGAGGATTGAAGAAGAATTTTCTAGAAGAGATATGAAATATGGGGTAGAGCCATTGTATCCTACCTAACCTATCCTAACCATAAATTGGATGATTGAGAACGAGTGACAAAAGATCTAAATTTCCTATTTATAGGAATGGATGGTTAAAAGAAAGGGTTGTCATATGTGAGAACCTAAGGAAGACAAGGAGTCAAGGGTTTTTCTTCATCAAATGACCTAAGAGAAGAGTCTGCATTAGTATGTTAAGAAAGAAGGCTTAAGGGTATGAATTCTTGAAGGGTGAAAAAGATATCAGAGCTGAAATGTGTGAAGGCCAAGTAGAATGGAGGACTACAATAGAGCTCTATAATTTGCAAATGAAGTTGTAAATTGTTATCAGATTAAGCCTTACTATTAACTCTAATAATTGTATCAATCTAGGGTAAAATTCTTTGAATTAAGATTGACCTAACAATCATTTGTAAATATTTTAACTGGGTGACATTCCAAGTGAATGGTCTAAAGTCCTCTAACAAGGCTCACTCCTAATAGGGTGATTGAAAACCTTTAACAAGGTCACATTTAATAGTGTGTATTATAACTTTTAATAGGGTTGGTCTTTCACAAGGCATCAATTTAGAAGATTGAAAAAGAGTAGCGTGTTACTGGTGGTTTTTCCCAAATTGGGTATCCACATAAATCATTGTGTCAAGTGTGTTGCTAAATTTTTTATGTTTCATGTTTACATTTTTGCAAGTTGATTTAACAGTAACCTAGAAGATTTAAGTGATTACATAATCAAATGGACGCATGTATGATGATAAATGTTTTATGGGTTCACTAAGATGTGAAAAGTTTTATTTTTACATCTAGACCTTGGATAACTGATCCACCCCCCCTTCCCCCTCTCAGTTATTCTAAAGTATTCCAAGATGAAATGCATATTGTTTTGTTGCATATAGTTTTTGAGCATTTTTTAATCTTTTTTTGTCATTGGACATGTCAATATTGAAATTGGCTAAAATGACAAAAGTATTTATTATTTTTACAAGTGAAAGTATTTCAGTCATGCTGGTTGTAATATCTTCCACAACAATTTTTGGTCTGGCATACATGTTGGACATGCTGAGGTAGTCACATGCGTGATTTACTATTAATGTTATGGATTATGTATTTGTTGTTTTGTGTTGCATTATTTTTTGAATGATTAGATGATTTTTAGTTATAAATAGTTTACCATGATTGCATTATTGTTATACTTGTCAAGTGGGGTGTTGGTTTCATGATATACCATTTGGATTTCTTGTAAGTGCAAGATATGTAATGATATTAAACCCTAGTCATTGTCAATGTTATTTTCATGAGATAGTAAGCTATAAGTGTTTGATGTACATAAGACCAAGTGTGTTGTAGACAAAGAATAATTTGTTTGGTTTTTAAATTTTCATTGTGCTTTAGACTGAATATGAGACATTTTGAGGCCTATTTTTTCTTTGACTTTGAAGTGTTTTGGTTGCAACAACTTTAATAGATATAATGATTCAATTATCTTTGTTCATGAAAGTGTTGTATACACTAGGCCATGGTGTGCTATGCCTAATGGATAAAATTCTAGTCCTTGCGTTATGAGCCCTTGAGAGAAATGTATGATTTGGGTGCATGTTATTTGTATTTGAAATTTTTTTCTAATTTTTATCTTTTTACTTGTAAGAATTTTTGGTAGAGACCTAGCTATTTATAGTATCAGAGCCCAAGTTTTTTTGATAGCTTCACCATAGTATTGAGCTAGTTTATTTCTTTGATGCAGCTCAGTTTTTGGATTGTAAAAATCTATCCAAACTACATCAATACTGTGTTTTATCAAGTATTCTTAGAATATCTTTCCAGATCCATTGACAAGTCCATCTTCATTTTTATAGTTTCCTACAATAATTTTGACAAAGGATGTTAGGTTTGAGGATTATTTGGCTTCGTAGTATTTTTTTCTAGTTGTAAAATTGAATTCAAACATTGCATTCATCTATCTCATTGATTGCCTCTAGTATTACACGTTTTCCATCAAGTTTCAACAACATGATTTTTTTTGTGCATCTACATCCTTTCTAGTATGAAATGGGTCGGGGAATGTTGGCTCAATGGGTGTTGGAAATAAGAATTTGCAATTGAGATATTGTAAGTCATCATTTGTTTATAGGCCTACTCTTATTACTTTTAATGTTGAGATGAATTATTCATTAGTTTGTCACATTGTAGTGGTTAAAGAATAACAATTGGCATTATCTTTCCATGAATTAAAGATACAAAGTGAAGTATGGGTAGTTCTTGATATAAATCTCCATAGAAAATTATATCTACATTTCCAACATATAAAGTAGGTATTTCCATATGTCTTGTAATCATTTGTCAATGTAGTGCAAGAAAATTGAACCAATAACTAATATTTCATCTATGAGGAGGATGTGCAATTGACTATATCTCTTTGACATTGTATCTAGTGTTTCTATATTTAAACATAAAAATTTGATTTTTTAAAGGTATGTGAAAAGATGAGTGTAATGTAGTTTGACCTATGTTGTATGTTGGTTTACATAAAAATGTTGTTACAAGGTGGTTTGGTTTATTTGGAACATTACCAAGGCAATAAGAGTAAATGTAGGTTAGAGCTTGATAAATGACTATAATTGTAAAGCTCTTACTAGTTCTAGCTCCATCTATCAAGAACAAATAAAGTGGTTTTTGGAGGTATTTTATTTTTTCAATGCAATTTCCTTCACAATGGCTTATTGATCTTTCTATAACATTTGTCTCAATTATATTAGTCAGTTTTGTCCATAATTTGTGGACCCTCTATTATTTAGTATTACTTTTTAGCTATGTTGTTATGGAAAATACTTGGAATATCTACTCCTATGAAATATTCCTCCTATTATTTTCTTTTTTTATTTGTGAAAGATATTATTATTTTGTCATTGTTATTGTTTACTTCATCAATATATTTTTCAATGTATGCCCATGTAGAATTTGTATTATAGTATAAATTCCCATGATTTATCTGAATTATATTCTAGTTGTGCAAATGTTTTTTGGCCAAGGTTCAAAGTTATGTTTTAATGTATCTTCATGCATTACAAATGACATATATAATAGTATTTGTTCTCTACAATGATTCTCTAGATCAATATTCTTAGTGAAGTTACTAAAGCATATAATGTGTGGTTTTTATTTTTAGTCAATAGGACAACCATTTTTGTTATATTGGGAAGGAAAATTTGCGAGGCATATAGTTTCTATGATGTTTGGGCATTTTAAGTGGTATTCTATAAGTGATTTGCACATTACATTTTCTAATTCACTCGCCTCTTCCAGTAATTGTTTAACAAGTTTCAATATAGAAGTTCACTCTGTATCAGGTCTTGTGTCAGTAATAATACACTTTATTGAACTATTCTTTAGTGTAAGTGATAGAACAAGATGATTTTCTTGTTGAGATGCTATTTGTTGCAAGTTTAGAAAAGCATTGGCCTATTTACTTATCATTTGTAACACATCTATATGTTTCATATTGATGGTCTTTGTGCATTATCTTAAATGAATTTTCCATTATCTTCTCTACTTAAGTCATTTATGAACTACATTACATTACTACAACATATGCATTGAGTGTAAAGTGTACATCAACAATTTCTCTCCATAGTTGGGGCATTTTTTAGGAAAATATTATTCCACATTTTCGAAGGATTTCTTTGGAGAAAAAGTGTGGATCTAAGAAATGTTGACAATAATGAAAGTACATAGTTATTTTTGGAAATGTCATTGTCCAGTAGGAAGTCATCGAATGTGAATGATGTAGCATTGTTTCCATCTTGCAATTTGGAAAGAATACTTTTGAAAATATTGTATCTAGTTTCATTATTTTTTGTTAATGGTTCAAGTATTATTGTTGTTCAAATAGGTGGAAAAGGAAAGTTTTATCTATGGGCTTCTTTTTTCTAGATCTTCTATAGTTTTTTGTATGACAATGTTCATGATATATGGGTACATCTAATTCTAGATGTGTAGTTTGATGTGTCATGTACTTGTCTAAAAATTACACAATATTTTTGTTTCTTTCTTTTCGATATATGAGCACATTTTGAAACCATATCAGAATATTCTCATGTGCATTGCCTTGATTTTGGAATTTGGTTACCAAAAAATAATCAAGAACATTTCCAAAGAAAGAGTTATCTAGAAATACCAATTTTAAAGAGCATTTATCCTATGTTTATACTACCATACACAAGGGATTGGATCTTTTTTAATGAGTTCAAATCTATCATTTTAATTATTTTTATATAATTTACATGATGTGTATGAAGTATAATAGGTGTTGTAAAGGCATTCAATTGTATCTATCAACAAATCCAAAATTGTTTAGCACTAGTGAAATTAAGGAAAATTGTGGGTGGACCTAGTTGGCATATCACTATGACTACATTTCTTTTGAGTTATTAATTGTAGTCTAGTGATATTCATATTCTTTTGAAGTCAACATAACCACTATCTAATTTTAGTAGTTTCTTGAAATTAGGCTTATTCTTAACATCCTTTTCTAATAACTTTCTCCCTTTCAATCATCCCTTGCATATTCTAATGATATTGTTGATAAGACATGTTGCATAAGTATCTTTATTGTCTTGAAAAATATGTTTGTTGTGTGGTATTCAAAATGTTGATCTGAATGTAACAATTTTCATTGTGTTTTTTTTTGGTAGCTAATTTCTTTAAAATATTTTGTTCACATAGGTGGCCATAGAAAAGTGTCGAGAAGTTCATTTCTTCTTTTTATTTATCCTTAAATATTCCAATTGGGAACTTGTCTTGTGTGGGTTTAATCTCAATTACTATATCTTGCATTTTATGTATATTGTTAGATTATGTAAAGTCATCTAGCAAAGTTTTAGATGCATATTCTTACTCTATGTTATTTTTCAATTCAGTTTCACTAGTACTAGGTTTTTCATCTATTTTAATTTGACTATTATTATCTATTGCTTCTTTCCAATTTTTATTTAGCTTAAATTCATCCATTTTGCACAATGTAGTCTTTATGAGTTGGTTAAGATCTTGGATGATAAAATTTGGTTAGACCATAGTCTTTTGGAAAGTGCTTTGATAGTCTAAACTGTTAGAGTAAATAATTAATAATTAATTATTTATTCTATTACTTAAGCTTACTTAGGTTAATGCATATTTAGTATTTAATGCATGTAGTGGTTGTTGTTGACAACTCGGGAGTTTTCTCCTTTTTTAGCATATTCCACTTTTTGAGGATATGTGCTGAGTTGTCATTTTTGTCCTCTACCTCCTTCCAGCTTGTTCTACAAGCTTCCATGAGGCCTTTTAAACGGTCTCTCTCTCATTGTAAATCATTCCATTCACATAGCAATCTCATTTTCCTATTGTGAAATATTTCCTCTTGCATTGTTTGCTTCATGCTCTTGCTCGTTCGGTTTCTCTTCAGCAAGCTATTTGCATGTAGGTGATCTTGGCGACTGCGGAGTTGGATTTCATCAACTCCTACATGGTATCAGAGCCTCCCTGCTGCTTCTTGTTTGAAGGATTTGTGAAGCTGTGATTTGAAGTCACAAACCCTAGTTTGTTTGTGCATTTTTTCTTCAAATCAGGGCTAGAGCGAATTTTTGGAGCACTTTCAGCCCAAACGGGCATCACCATTGGATCCGGAAGGCCATTTACAGTCAAAATTCATATAAAACTTTCCATTTTTGGAGACAGAGCTCCGGAAGGCAAAATTTTTTTACATCAGAAGCTGCCGTACGGACTGTACGGACGATTTGCGATTTTAAAATTAAAAAAAAAAAAAAAAAAAAGCTTCTTTAAAACGCTCCGCCAGGGCACCACCGGCGGGCCAACCCGACACCGCCAGCGCTCCGCCACCAGCGGAGCATCCGCTGCCATCCGGAGTTTTTGGCCGCCGCAGCGCCTCCGACTGGCCGCTCCTCCCGGACGCTCCACCCGAAACTCCTGCCGCGCGGTCGGACTCCACCGCCTCCGCTCTCCGCAGCCGCAGTGGAGCCTATGCCACCGCCGCGGAAGCGTCAGGCTCGCCGACGACACTCCGCTCCGCCAGCGCCTCCCGCCGCCGTAGACAGTGGCGCCGCCGAGTTTTCCTCCCGGGCGCCACCGCCACCGGCGGTTTTCACTGCTCCGCCGCCCTGCGGCCTCTCCAACCACCGACCGCCACGTGGCTGCTAATAGATGTGCTGACGTCATATTCCGGTACGCTGATGTCACTTTCCCAGCATGTGACATCACCTTGTCGTGACGGTTTTTTTTTTGGCGACAGGTTTGTGACGGGCATACGGCCGTCAAATTTATACCCGTGTCTGTAATTTTCTAGCAAGTGTATTTTTTGAGCAGCAGTCGGTTTTTTGGCTATAACTTGAGCATACGAAGGTATTTTTCCGATCTGAAAGAAGCTCGGAAAGCTGACTCAGAGACGGACACATTGGTGCTAGTTTTGCATGATTTTGAGCTCGTTTGAGCTTCCATTTTTGATGTCAAAGTAGAGGATTTTTTTGCACAACAAATCCAGGTTCCTTTCTAGTTTTTTGCTTTCCTTAGTTGTTTTTTGTGGTATTTGGGAGATATTTTTGTACGTTTGTGGGGGGGTGTCTTTCTTTTCTGTAATTTACTTTAGTTAAGACCCTTCTACTTCTGTCTTCTTCTTTCTCTCAATGGCGGATCCATCTATATCCCGTCTCACACCACACAACTACCACACATGGAAAGCACAAATGACTAGACTTCTAATGTCAAAAGGTCTATGGTCTTGTTTGGATGAGCATCAGCCTAATCTCCAACGACCTTTTGAGATTCTAAAACACAGGAACAAGATGGATGAAGCCATGGGGCTTATTGCACTCAACATTTCAGACAGCTTGTTGTTTCACTTGGATGGTTTGACTACTCCACGGGCTTATTGGCTAAGATTTCAGACTTTGTTTGGACAAGTGAATGAGTTTCGGGCACTTCAGCTAGATGCAGAATTGACTTCTTTGACACCTGATCACTTTCCCACCATTGAGGACTTCTTGATGAAGTTCAAATCTCTACGTACAATTTTGCAGGGATGTGGGAAGAACAAAACAGATGATGAGTGTATCTTTTTGGTACTCTCAAAGTTAAAGGGACAGTATCTGATCTTCTCTTCCACTTTCTACTCCACTATGGATGCCTTGGGTGATAGACATAGGATGCCTTCATTTGAGATATTTTGTAATTGGTTAACCCGTGAACAATCGAAGATTACTCAAATGGATTCACTTTCAAGTTCTCAGTCACAGGCATTGCTTTCCAAGGTTACACAGGAACAGAAGTTGAAGCAGCTATCAGATCCCTCTTCTACTAGTTCATCATCTTCTAACAAGAAGGAGAAAAAGAAGACCGCAACTCCTACCTGTTCCTATTGTGGGAAAGGATCTCATGATGAGGCACGTTGTTTTCAGAAGAGATGTGATGGCTATGAGAAATAGATTGCTGATTTGCACGCTCTCCTTCAAAAGAGCACTATTTCCTCTCCATCCTCTTCTACCTCACAAGGGTCTTCTTTTTAGGCTTCTTCTACCTCTTCCACATCTAAATCAGATCTTGGAAAGGGTCATGCATTACAGGCTTCCATTGCATCTTCTTCATAGGTTCCTTGGATACTGGATTCAGGTGCTTCTCACCATATGACATCTTCTCAAGGTGTCTTCTCCACTCTTGAGGCTTCTCCTATTCCTCACATTCTCATGGGGAATAACACTGCATTACCAGTCTGTGGGAAAGGTTCAGTTCCCATCCAAGATGGTATATTCAATGATGTATTGTATGTTCCATCTTTGTCTGCCAACCTTCTCTCAATTTCTCAGATTACACGCAGTGGATCAGGGAAGACAGTTGAGTTCACTACTGATTTCGTCTTCATTCGAGATCGTGCTATAGGAGATCTTATTGCTACTGGGGTAGTTGATCCTTCCACTCATCTCTATACCTTCTCACACTTTGGTCCACCATCTCCATTGTTGGAGCACACTACTTCACTTTCGCAGAAGCATCATGTGGTGCAGTCAGGACACTTGAACCTTTGTATTGTTCCTGAGATCCCTATTTTGACTACCACACCACAACCAATTGAGGGATTTTCCTCTCTACAAGATTCTCCTTCCACTCTACCTGATCTTCCAGCTTCATTTATTGAGACTCCAGGTACACTTGTTGCAGATACTTCAATGGACATTCATGACAATGTCATCACACCTGCCTTGGGAATTCCCGTTTCGGTTCCTCATACATTCTCTTCTGGACATCAGCTAGGCTTTCCAATTGCTCCTCTCGTGCAGGGATTTCCTTGTTACGTGCCTTTGTTCCTTCCGAATTGGAGTTTCATTGGTTTGATCATTTCTACAGGAGCTCCATCATTATGGGGGGGGCTTGGTGTCTATTCTCATGGGGGGGCTGGTTGTACTTATGGTTTTGAGAGAGTCTCTTGAAACATTTCTGGCAGAAGTTGTCCTTGGGGGGATTGGTTGAGGCCTTCCTTCCTTCACTTCATGTTTTTTTTAGCATGTTGTTTTTACCTCTTTTTGGAGGAGGGTTTTTCCCACAGGGTTTTCCCTCTTTCTCCATTTTACAGAGGTTGCATTGTACCTGGGTACCTAACATGGCCTCGTTGCCGGGACCCATTATGCATTTCATCTTAGTTTTAGGAGCTTAAGGCATTCCCCTAAGTTGCACTTAAGGGGGGGTGTTAGAGTAAATAATTAATAATTAATTATTTATTCTATTACTTAAGCTTACTTAGGTTAATGCATATTTAGTATTTAATGCATGTAGTGGTTGTTGTTGACAACTCGGGAGTTTTCTCCTTTTTTAGCATATTCCACTTTTTGAGGATATGTGCTGAGTTGTCATTTTTGTCCTCTACCTCCTTCCAGCTTGTTCTACAAGCTTCCATGAGGCCTTTTAAACGGTCTCTCTCTCATTGTAAATCATTCCATTCACATAGCAATCTCATTTTCCTATTGTGAAATATTTCCTCTTGCATTGTTTGCTTCATGCTCTTGCTCTTTCGGTTTCTCTTCAGCAAGCTATTTGCATGTAGGTGATCTTGGCGACTGCGGAGTTGGATTTCATCAACTCCTACATAAACTTCTTTTTAGGGCTACTTCAATTGTTGCTGTTCTAAAGACTAATGATGGAAATTCCTTTTGTATAATTTTTTGCGATACTGAGAATGTTAACAATTGAACTTGTGAGTCCTATTTGAGATATTTTATATCCTAGTTGCCAACTTTGACTAAACTCAATTTGTTGGGAAACTAGTTGCTCTTTTATTTTTGTCAACATTTAGAAAAACTTTAGTTTTTTATTGTTTCTTATACTTTCTACCAAGGCATAATCTGGAATTTTTGCATGATCAAAAAGTTGAGCATGTTAAGTTTTTGTCAGTATATTTTGCAAGTTTACAGTGGTATGCCTATTTTTATTCATCTCTAAAACTACTTGTGTCTTTTTGAAGAATATTAATTGGCATATTGTACATATGTGTTTGGGCATATCTTAATTGTTTCTTGGAACACTTGAACTGCAAACAATTTTCTCTCTCTTTTTTGAGTTACAATTTCACTGTATCTATAAGATGGAGTGATAATCATGTTGGCTAGACTTTGATTTTCTCTTACATGTGTTACATTTTTTGTTCATTGCTTGTAACTTTGATAGAATCAAGGTTGTCATTGTATATAGGTTGTTGCATTGATTCATATTTATTCTCACTTATCATTTTTTTTACTTTGTGAAGTGATATTAGTTGGTGTCTATTTTTTTCCTCATTATTTACTAGTGTTTATTTTATGCTTTGAATTTTTATCTTTTATTTCTTTGTATATGTTTTTTCATGTTGTAATTCATTGAATCTTGATCTCTTTTTTGTTTGTGCATATTTGAGATGAGTCTTGTTTTATGTTTCTTGTTTTTGTTTAATGATATTAAGCCCATTTTTATCAATTTTGTTTCCTATTAATTGTTGCACTAATTATATATATTTTTCACATCTTATCATATTTTTAATGTTTCAAAGTGATATTCTTTTATATGTATTTTTTTTAGTTTATTGTTTACTATTATTTGACTATTATTATCTACAACTTTGATCTAATAGTTATTATATATTCCAAATTTACTATACTTGAAGATATTTGGGCCTTTCCAAGGAATGCCCATTTTGAAGTAAAACAATTTATCCTCTACCATGCCAAAGCACAGCAAAAGAACACTATGAGAAAACAATGGAAATGTTGATTTGCTTAAAAAAGGCTATAATGTTACTGATTTGAAAAGGGGAAAATATGTATGAATCTTTTTAGAGTTCCAACAATTTGGAATTTGAGAGCAAAAAGACTAAAGTGAGTGATTAAGAGTAAAATAATATTAAAATATGTTGAAGAAACACTATATAAAGTGAGGTTTATCCTTAAAAATAGAAATTCATAAGAACTAAAAGGTATGATCAAGAGTAAAGATCAAAGTTCATTTTTCAATAAAGAGAATACAAAACAAAAGGGTCTAGTTTATGTGTCCCTTCTACCAATCATCAGGTTAACAAACTACACCAAGGTCATATATTCATAAGTAATTATTGAAGATATTATAGAAGCTACTGGAAAATATTTTTAGACCATATGTGTACAAGAGAATGCAGAAAACAATTGAAAGTTTTAGAATAAGAGAAATTTGATGAATTTTAGAAAAAAATGGGTGTTTTGTGGCAAGTGGAAATGAAGGCAGAATTATTTGTTTCATTGTTAATTTTGTACTTGTTAGTAAATAGATTTGTCTTCACACAAAATGCTCGTAGGATGACTCAAAAATATCCAAACTTGAAGACAAAACAACACCTATAGTTGGGTCACATTGCAAGGGATTATGCAAGCATCCTCTAAATTTTATAGGGTACATCTCCTTGGTTAGATTTACAAAGAATGAAATTAAAACTAAAGTAAGGAAATCTAAACTAGGCACCAAAAAATCTTTATTTATAAGAAAGATGGGCTAGTAGCCCATACCTTTGAGAATGTGCCCATCCACTCATGCAAAGCCATGAACAAGCCATGAAAAATATCTTCTGGCTTGGAAGAGTGGCTGATATGCAAGTGTAACCACTCTAAATTAATAGTTTATGACTATTGCAAAGAGAAACTCATCAGTTACATATGCAAGAAGCTAAATGGGTGACATATCGAGACCAAGAAAACCATCAACAACTCCTTGTGTAGGTTAGCTCTTATTGAAATCTGATTTTCCCTTTTTTTTTAAATTCACATTCCAAGAAGTCACATTTTACATCTATTTCTAAACAAAATGGTAGGATCACTTTCAATCAACTCAATTTCATCATCAAACATAAATACTTCAAAACCATCAGAGTGAGTGTATGATATCTACATAGAGATTTATATTCCATCTTTCTCATAGAATGTATGAAGCCTATTTTCTAACTCGTTAGTCAACATATTATGACCAAGTTTAGATCAACAAAGTAGGTATGGAGGATCAAAAGTTATGGGTTTCTGAGTGTAGCAATATCAAATTAGCACTAATAGTCACAAAATGCAAATCATAGAAAATTAGTCATATTTCAGGGGCCATAACTTTTAATCCCAATGTTGGCTTCAACTAATTCTTGGATATATTTTAGAATTCTTAGTCTTCTAAATCTTTGGCAAACAATTTTGTCATATTTTTTATGGATCAAACATTATTGGCATTGGTGTGGGCTATCAAAACTATCATGACAATTCTAACATGATGATGACATTTCAATTATTTTTTGTATCAATAGAGATTAGCGACTCCATTATAAACTTTTACAATTTTTGTCAAAGAGTCAAGTGTTGTCAATTTTAGAATGTAAGGTACCTTCCTTGGGCTAGAGGTTGGTAGCTCTATTGAAGAAGGATACCTAGTAGCCTTCATTATAGATAAATAAATCTCAAAACATTGGATTCTGACAAGAGATAAAGATACCTCAAAGTTATTTATCTTTATCCCATCATTCAAAGGAAATCCTATCAAAGAGGTTACCAAAGAAGTTGCAAGACAAATAGTCTTGTTAAAGTCATTTTATGGTGCCATCCTCATCAAGAAGAGACGCCAGGTGCAAGATCTTGGAAAAGAAGGAGGTGCATGTGAGAAAGAAGAAATAGGTGATATAGAATGCAAATAGGAGTAGGATCTTGAAAAAAAATCAATGGGAAGCCAAGAAGATGACAAATATCTAGGCACTTTTCTGCCCCATATGATTCCTGTCTTCACAACACTTCTAGTAGGTGTTGAAAAATAGGTCAAGATTTTGGATTGCCCATCTTTATTTCCATCTAATAGAGATTTTCAGTACATTCAAAAAGGGGAGGATGTCTCTTTTCATTATGTTTCTATGATTATGGAGAGTTGTATTCAAAAACCATTTCCTTCAATTGCTTGTCATGAGGAAAATTTGATGTTTGATTTAAAAGAAGAGTATAAAAAATATGATTTCCCTTTTATATGTCAAAGAAAAATTGTAGAAAAAATTACTTTAATAGGGAATAAATTAGAGGATGTGAATGATGAGAGTGTGCAGGGCAGCAAAAATACATTATTCTCACCTATAGAAATCATCGAGATTTCAACAAACAGCTATGTCTAAAGAATGATAGTCCATTAAAGTTTTTATGCATAAATGATTCTTAGTTATTCAAGGAAATAATAGGAGGAATAGTTAGTGGGGTAAAAGTACAAACCTATGTCACCCTTTTACAAAGGAAAAGGCTAACATCAAAAAAAGTGTTAGACTTCAACAATGTTAAAGTCATAAAGTTCTATTCTAAATTTTAAGTTGGTCTAAACTAAGGAAATGTGTATAAAATAATAAATTTTTTATATGTTATTTTTTCAAACATTTAAAAAATAAAAATAGTATATTTTTATAATTTTCAATAACCTTTTTTATAGTGTTAAAAATTGAGCAAACTAGGGGTTATAGTTCCCATCATAGAAATAACTAGAAATAAATGTATTTTCATCTAAATTTGAAGAATGTTGTTGACTGCAAATGTACCTAGAACTATCAAAAAGAAATTTTCAAAAATATTGTATATTTTGTTTGTTAAAGCTATTTAAAGTTGAACTTTTCATAATTTAATAGTTTTTTTATTCCCACCATCTTTTGCTTAGTACATCTATGTTAACCATTAAAAATGTTATATATAATTGAAGAGGACTCCCTCATCTAGAACAATTCATCATTTTAAAAAAAAATTGTTATCATCTACTAATTTTTTATATTTTTCTAAACGTGCATCATCTTCAATGTTGAAATACCTACTTGCATTATTTTTTAATTATTGTAATCGATATTGTGTCACCTATAGAAAATAATTGTATTGGCATAATTTTGACTACAAGTTCTAACCATTTTTATTTTTTATTTTTTGAAACCCTAATTTTGATGATGAAATTGGTCTTTGAAGTGTTAAGTTCTTCAAAATTGCAAAAGACATCAAAGAAAGTGCCACATTGGATCACACATAGAAATTTCTGACAGGATCCAATCTAATCATACCAGATCAGGCCGGATCCATATGACCCAAAAGTCATCTACGAAAGGTCACATGCACAAGCACCTTTAAATAATAAAATATGTTTTTTAATTGAAATGTAATTTTAAAAAAAAAAAATTTATATTCAATTCAATAAAATAGGTTTTTTAATTTTGAAGGTAAAGTTTACTTTTAAATTGTTATATTTAATTCAATAAAATAGGTTTTTTATTTTAAAGGTGTTGGAAATTTGAATGAAAAGATCATTGATGAAGATTGATTGAAAGAGGGAGATTTTTGTTAACAAAATATTTTTAATCATTGTTTTGTCATTGATGTCAAACCTCCTATATGTAGGAATGACACTTTCTTATAAGATCCAAGTACTATCACTTAGTTGATTGATGAAGAGGATTTGATCAACAAGATGTAACAAGAGCACCTAAGAGAAAGGTTGAGTTATGATGTTGTAATGAAGTGCAAGGATCAGCTAGGACAATGATTAAATGATGTATTGGTAACACACTCAAAGATATAGAGGTTGGTCACACTTTAGAAACATTGGAGGAATAAATTGTAACAAGGTTGACTACAAAGCTTAAACTAAGTTCATTAGTGGGTGCCAAGAAAGCTAGTTAAAGTTGAGCAAAAGAAAAATCTAGTGTGTGCTGAGAGATCTTTAGGTGCTGAGCAAAGTTCAAGTGCCGAGAAAAGTAACAAGTGTGAAGCATTAGAAAATCTTAGTTGGTGCTGAGTGAACTTCAAGTGTCAAGCATTAGTAAAAACATAGTTGGTGTCGAGTAACATAGTATGTGCCGAGCACCAGTATTTCAATAGTGCTGGGCTACTACATTATTTTAAATGATGAAGATTCACCAAATCTAAGCTGACATAGTTGTTACCTTGAATTTTGTGAACCAATTAGAGGATAAGGATGATGAACTAGTGGCACATAATTTATGCAAACCATTTTTGGGCGAATTCAAAAGGATTATTAGGGAAGTTTCTAGAGGAAATATAATATGGGTTAGATATAATGAATCCTACCTAATCCATATGAATTGAAATTAAAGGATGAAAGAATCAAGTGGGAAAGGAACTCCAAGACTTCTATTTAAGGAGTCACAGACCAAGAAGCAAGAGTTGCTATTTCTGTTGGAGTGCCAAATTACAAAGTGAATAGAAGGGTGTCAACGAGAAGACATCTAGGAGAAGGAAGAATAGAGCACAGAGGGTCTACTTTGATAAGTGGTTAGAAAGAGATGATTTCACTGGTACATTAGGCATAGAGATGCAAGAAGACTAAACTTGAAAGGAGGGTAATTTGTCAAGGGTTGCAGAGACTGAAAGTTGGGCAATGGTATGAGTTGAGAAGTGATCTGAGATCTGCAAGTTAAAGTGTATGTTGTAATCAGGTTAAAGATTTTCTAATACTCTCGAGCAATTGTATTAGATATGGAAATCTTATGGACTTAGGTTGGCCTAACAACCATTTGTAAATCCTTTAACATGGTGGCATTCCAAGTGAATATTCTAAAGTCCTCTAACTAGGCCCTCTTCTAACAAGGTGGTTAAATCCTTTAACTGGGTCACATTTAACAGTGTGTTGTAAGCCTTTAATAGGGTAGGCCTTTCACAGGGCATCACTTCAAAAGAGTGAGAATTGAGTAGCATGTTAGTGGTGATTTTTCCAAATTGGGTTTCCATGTAAATCACTGTGTTATGTGTTGATCTTTTCATGTTTTACATTGGGATGTTGATTTATAGTAACTTGCCGAATAAGAATTTTTAAAGCTTGAATGAATGAATGGTTGAATGGGCTCACTACACTTAGTGAAAAAGTTTGAATTAGACATTTGGACCTTGAATAAATGATTCACCCCCCCCCCCCCCCCTTTCAATTATTCTAAAGAATTTCTAAAAATTGGTATCAGATCCATCAAGGTACTAGAAGCAGGAAGATCAAGATGTCCAAGAGAGAAGTTCCCAAGCTCAAGTTGTATGGTAGAGTCTGATGAAATTACACCTTGGATCAATAGGTGATTATGCAAAAACCTAATTGGAACAGAACATGTAGAACCAACTAGACCTCTTAGTGCAAATCATTTGAACAAAAGGAAAGAGCACAATCAAGCAGTGCTAGAGATTGCCTCTACACTTAGCTATGCTGAATATAATGACATCAAAGATTGTGACACTACATTCAAGATGTGGAAAACCCTAATAGATATCTATGGAGGAGATCACAATGTTCAAAGAGAAAAGAGAGAAAGCCTTAGAGGAAAGTTTGATGACATGAAAATAGAGGAAGGAGAAAATGCTACTCAATATTCTACTAGAATGTTCAATATGCTACCAATGACAAGAAACAAACTAAGAAATGAATCATGTCTACTAAGCAAGGTTGAACCTAAAATAGTGAAAGATGCACTACAAGATGATGATTGGTATAAAGCTATGGAAGAGGAGATGGATCAAATTGAGAAGAAAAAAACCTGGACCCTAGTTCTTAGACTAGCTGATAAGAATGTAAGTGGTACCAAATGGGTGTTTAGAAACAAACTTGATGAGAATGGTGAGATAACTAGGAACAAGGCCAAACTAGTTTGTAAAGGCTATGCACAAGAAGAAGGACTAGATTATGAGGAAACATTTTCCCTTGTTGCAAGGATGGAAGGAGTAAGAACATTACTTGCATATGTTTCTTACAAAGGTTTCAAAGTCTACCAAATGGATGTGAAGTTTACTTTTTTTGAATGGTATACTAGAAGAAGAAGTCTACATTGAACAACTAGAAGGATCTATTGATGACAAGAACAAGGACATGGTTTGCAAACTACACAAAGAACTTTATGGTTTGAAGCAAGCATGTAGAGCATGGTATGAGAGACTGGACAAATATCTTGTGAAGATTGGATTAGAGAGAACAGATGACAACAAGAACCTATATATCAAAGCTAAAAAAGGTAAATATATTTTGATATTAGAAATTTTTGTTGATGATATAATATTTGGAGGAAAAGACACTCTATGCAAAGATTTTGCTAATCAAATGGAGCATGAGTTTGAGATGTCAATGTTTGGACAAATCAAATTCTTTGTTGTATTACAAGTACATCAATTAAAGCATGGCATATTTCTAACCTAATCAAAATACATCAAGGAGATACTCAAGACATTTGGATTGTTGGACTCGAAACCAGATAGCACACCAATGGCAATAGGACATAAGTTAGCAAAGAATGATGAGTTAGCTGAAGTGAATTAGACAATGTATATATCAATGATTGGAAAGTTGCAATATGTTGTACATAGTATACCAGACATTTCATTAGCTATTGGAATAGTGGCAATATTTTTTGCAAATCTAAGAGAAAATCATTTGATGGAAATAGAGAATACTAAGGTATCTAAAAGGAACTGATGACTTTGGATTGTACTACAAGAGGATTGAAAAGTTTGAGCTAAGAGCCTACAGTGATGCAAATTGGGGAGGTAATATTGATGATAGAAAAAGCACCAGTGGATGAGCACTTTTCTTGGGAAAAAGATTGATTTTGTGGACCAGAAAAAAGCAAAGTTGTACCTCACAGTCTACTGCAGAAGCTAAATATGTTGCAGCTACTATTAATCAAGCACCAATATTGTATGTATCAAAAATTTGTTGCAAGGTATGAAGGAAGAGGTGAATGAGCCTGTGATACTTTATTGTGATAATAAAAGTGTTATCAACATATCAAAAAACCCTGTGATGCATGCCAAAACCAAACACATTGCAATCAAGTATCACTATGTAAGAGAATTGGTGCAAGACAAACAAGTGAAGATGGAATATGTTAGTTCAAAGGAACATATTACTGACATCTTCACAAAAGCACTACCTAAAGATTCTTTTGAGTATCTTAGAAGTAAATTAGGGTTTATACCCCCAACCAAGGCTACTTGAGGTAAAAGTAAGATTTCCCTACATCAAATGAGTTGATTGTTGAGATATTACACATTGATGTAGAGGATGTTTACTTTAGGATTCATGTGTGAAGTAATCAAAGTGCAAAAGTTACAAATCAGTCACAAGCAAAGTGAGAGAGGGAGAAATTGAAAGAACCTACAAATGCTACACTTGCATATCAAGATGCTGAAATAATATGTCTTTGGCATTGTTGTCAAAGAGGGAGAAACTATAATAAGGAAGAAAATAAAAGAAAGAGGATATAGAAGCTAAGAGGGAGATGTAGAAATGGAGTAATCAGGAGAATAGATTAGATCAGGGAGATGTGAAAACTGATGGTGACACAATTTACTTTTTGGCATTTGACTTACTATTCTAACCTAGTTAGTATTTGGTTGAACAGTTTAGTTTGATGGTTGATCAATTTGGTTTTCCATCAATGCCAAAGAGGGAGATTGTTGGAAATCTGATTGAAAAGATCATTGATGAAGAAGATTGATTAAAAGAGGAAGATTTTTGTTAATAGAATGTTTTCAATCATTTTTTTGTCATTGATGTCAAACCTGCTATATGTAGGAGTGACACTTGCTTATAAGATCCAAGTACAATCACTTAGTTGATTGATGAAGATGATTTGATCAACAAGATGTAACAAGAGCACCTAAGGGAAAGGTTTAGTTATGATGTTGTAATGAAGTACAAGCATCAACTAAGACAATGACTAAATGATGTATTGGTAACATACTCAAGGATACAGAGGTTGGTCACACTTTAGAAACATTGGAGGAATAAGTTGTAACAAGGTTGACTGTAAAGCTTAAACTAAGTTCATTAGTGGGTGCCAAGCAAACTAGCTAAATCCTATAAAAATTTTAGTTGGAGTCGAGCAAAATAAAAATCTAGTGTGTGCCAAGAGATCTTTAGGCGCCAAGCAAATTTCAAGTGCTGAGAAAAGTAACAGGTGCTGAGCGTCAGAAAATCTTAGTTGGTGCCAAGTGAACTTCAGGTGCCAAGCATCAGTAAAAAAATAGTTGGTGCCAAGTAACACATGTGTTGAGCACTAGTATATCAATAGTGCCGAGCTACTGCATTATTATAAATCATGAAGATTTTTCAAATCTGAGTTAACATAGTTGTTACCTTGAATTTCTTGACCAAGTTGGAGGATAAGGATGATGAGTTGGTTGCATAGAATTTCATGCAAACCATTTTTGGGCAAATTCAAAAGGATTATCCAAGAAGATTCTAGAGGAAACATAATATGGACTAGATACAATGAATCCTACCTAATCCATACGAATTGAAATTAAAGGATGAAAAAATTGAGTAGGAAATAAGGAGTCACAGACCAAGAACCAAGATTTGCTATTGCTGCTAGAGTGCCAAATTGCAAAGTGATTAGAAGGGTGTCAAGAAGAAGACATCTAGGAGAAGGAAGAATAGAGATTATTAGAAGGGTGTGAAGTAGAAGACATCTAGGAGAAGGAAGAATAGAGAGGGTCAGAAAGAGATGATTACACTAGTACATTTAGAATGGAGACTCAAGAAGATTGAGCTTCAAAGGAGGGCAAGCTATCAAGGGTTGTAGAGGCTAAAAGCCATGAAATGGTATGAGCTGAGAAGTGATCTAATATCTGCAAGTTAAGTTGTATGTTGTAATTAGGTCAAATATTTTTTAATACTCTCTAGCAATTGTATTAGATATGGAAATCTTATGGACTTAGGTTGGCCTAACAACCATTTGTAAATCCTTTAACAGGGTGGCATTCCAAGTGAATGTTCTGCAATCCTCTAACCAAGTCCACTTCTAATAGGGTGGTTAAATTCTTTAACTAGGTCACATTTAATAGTGTGTTGTAAGCCTTTAACAAGGTAGACCTTTCATAGGGCATCACTTTAGAAGAGTGAGAATTGAGTAGCATGTTACTGGTGGTTTTTCTCAAATTGTGTTTCCATGTAAATGACTATGTTATGTGTTGATCTTTTCATGTCTTATGCTTGCATTTTGATTTACAGTAACTTGCTGAATAAGACTGTTTTAAGCTTGGATGAATGAATGGTTGAATGATCTCACTACACTTAATGAAATTTTTTGAATTGGAAATTTGGACTTTGAATAACTGACTCACCCCTGCACCCCCTCGCCCCCCCACCCCCCACCAACCTCTTAGTTATTCTAAAGCATTTCTAACAAATGGTAAAGTTTTATTTTTCTAATGTGAGGCCTCACCTAAACCATCATAGTGTAGATGACATATTTTCATTATGATACTTCTAAATCTATGTTTTGATATCTTTTGAGACTATAGGGTTATGTCATTCTAATATTTGCATTTTGATGATCCATTGTTATGTCTACATATTAGGACCTAATTGATATATTTAATGATTTCATTTCATGCTCCAAACTATTTTAATTTTTTTAATGGAAACTGAATTGTAGAAATGCTTGAAATGTCAAATTGCAATGGTCAAGTAGAAAATTAGTGCCAAAGGATAGATTTAGATATGCAAGTGAACCCAACTCAAATGCTTTGTAACTTAATAGTCATGAATTTAATATTTCATTGCTATGATAGGAAATAGATTATGAGGTTTTTTAGAATGTTAATCTAATCATGTCAGTTAAGAGTCAATATTGATATGCAATGATTGGTAGTTTTATGTTTTGAATGTTTTATAAGAAAATTATTAGAAAAGAAAAAATTAATTGGAAATGATGAAATATGCAAGCCTAGTGTTGAATGAGAAAGTGATTTACTACAGTTATTTATATATTGTTTATATGATTTTCTTGGACTATTGATGCATGAGTTTAGTGTGCAAGAATTTGACCATGGGATTTAATAGGGGACCAAGGCTCAAACACAAGTGAAACACGACATGACCGAGGTTGGATCTGTGGAAGGATTCAGACCTCCTTGTAATGTGTTTTATTTTGCAATTCAAATGGTATGTGGGTAATTGTGGAATGCATGGAGAAAGGGTCATTTTAAATGTCATATGTTGTGTTTGTGTCACTTGACACTTGTTTTTTCCACATGAAAATGACTTGGCATTTAGGGTTTTGGGAAAGTAACCTAACCTAAACATAACCCTAGCATAGTACCTAAGTTAACCTCACATTGAAAAGTGTTAGGATAAGTCCCTATCCATTAAAATTCGAATCCCAACTTTCCATTAACTTTTTGGGATCAAGAAGTGGTCCTAGGGGGTCACCATGGTGAAAAATAAGTGCCCACATGATAATAATATGGGTTGGGGGTCTAAATCTAACTCTTAGTAGATCTAGATGACCTTGGGCACCCTCCAAACAAGTCACTTTCAAAGCAATTCGAAAATTGGAGTGTCACATGACTTCTTCCACTCTATTAGTTTTTCAAGGCTACATGTTAAAAAGGGGACAAGGGTGCAAGAAAAGGCATCTCATGTTATGACCATTTTTAGTTAGTGGGGGTTTTGAGGATCCTTTTTAGAGGATTGGGGATAAAACTAGTGGGTTTCCTATGCACTCTCTAACTTTAAAGACACTTAGGATTTGGAAGCTAGGAGGGAGCTCTTCTACAACCTTTCTTTTCTATTTTGCAAAGGGATTCAAGGTTTCTGTTCTTACCATGTAGTTAGTTTTCTTCCATTTTGAAGTTGAATCTTAGTATTGTATTCATGAGTATGTAGCTAAGGGGAATGACATTGTAAGAAGAAATATGTGATATCATCTTGTATCATGTTGTGTTGTATTTTGTTGTGATCAACATGAATATTGGTTTTTCATTGTCCTCTTGTTTTCTTTTTGTTGAGTTCCATGATTTGTGCATGAGTGCTATTATGGGTGTGAGGGCTTCACTTACCCTTTGGAAAGGAAAGAGAAGTCTAGGGTGAAGGGCCCAGTTGGTCTTGAAAGTGTATTTGAGAACCTTGAAGTATGAGCTCCATTGTATATCATAATCATTCATATATTTCTAGGGGTGATAAGGGAAGTATAGTGCAAAGAGGAAATTTATGGAGTATGTGTTCCAAGGAGGTTACAATTGATGGTAGTGGGTTTGGAGGATGATTTGAGAAAACCCCAAAAGGGCATGAAATTTGTTGATTTGTGATAGCCCCGAAAGGGAATGAAAACTATTTATTGCAGATATTGTTTGATATGGAAAATCTCCATTTTCAAAGCACACCTTCTCCCTCTGTTTATGATTACATTGGTGAACCATTATGTTTTATCCTTGGGATGGGATATTTCAAGCTTGAGATGTAATCTATATGTTTTTTTTGCAAGTTGTATGTAAATCCTAGTTTGAGCCTTTTTCCCCTAGAGTGGGGGTGGTCTCCTTGGAGTCCTATGCTTGGGTGGAAAGCACCCATTGATTTTGAGTTCATGGGAGCAATGGAATCAATCTTGGAATGGTCACCTTGTAGACATGCTTGAAGGAGGAAGCTTGTCTTTGTGCATTGTGCATGTTATGGAGGATCTCTCTCCACTTTTTTAAATATTGTTGCAAGGAATGAATAGCATAGTAGCAAGGAAGGGATGTGTTACATCATAATGCATTTGAAAGGAGGGATTCTTTCTCTATGTTTTATAATGTTACATTATAAGGATGAAGCCGTCAATTTTGTCATTTGTGTATTGTATTGCAAAAGTGGAGTCTTCATTTTAGGTCCAATTTTGTGAGAGATGCATCCATGAAAGAAATGAAGATATTTGGATAATGTCCTATGTAATTGTATTGGAAGATTCAAGGACATGTATTTAGTTGAAATGAAATGGAAAGGTTGGCAATCATAATAGTCATAAATAGAATGTAAGAGAAATGTCTTTTATAAGATGTCTTATTGTTGATGTTCATGTAATGAACCTACATTGGTTGTATCTTGCTCATTTTAGAATCATGAATTAATACATTTCCAAAATATTTTTCATATAAAAAAATCTCATGATGCCATAGTTCAATCAGAAATATCTTTCCAAGTTCCATTATCTGATTTAATAGCTTAACCTATTATTTCATAATTGTTCTTATTTAAAGGAAATTCATGTACTAGGTAATTACACAAATGTTTTCCAATAGATCCCTTAAAAAAAAAATTTTACGTTGAAGTATCAAAATAGCACCAAAACTAATGCCAAGCTAAGACTCACAATAACATAGATTGCATAAAGAAAATATCTACAAGTGTATACATAGTCCAAATGCAAAAATAATCAAGGCTATAGGTGGTATTTAATCCCATGGAATTTCTATGAGGATTCGTGTTGGGTAAAACTGAGGTTCAACTTGATGGTATATGATCAAATCAACAATACCCTAAAAATGTCAATCTGGGATTCATCAACTCTCGAGAGATATAACGGTTGTTTGCACAAGGGGTAAAGATAATAGATCAAGAGGTTTATGAATGCAATTACTACTTGCTAATAAATTAAACTATTTAAATTACCACATGTCTAAGATCACTTTTGCAAATGGATTCTAATCTAAAGTTCACACTTAAACAATTGAAAAGAATGTCTTTATGAATGCTATTACAAAGTTTTGTCTGATTAAACGTTGGTTTAATTAAGAGTTTAAATATACTTGGATTGTGATAGGAGGTTTAGTGATGACAAGAGGTTGTTTACAACAAATTGGCTCTTAATACAGAGTGCAACAAGGAGTATGATAAATGGTGACAAAGAGTATTATGAATAGCGATAGTAAATGGTTTAATAGATGGATGAATACGGTAGGAAGAATGTAACAAACAATGTTCTATGATAGACTTATGTAGGTGGCAGAATAATTATATATAGCGAACAATTACTTCACAAGAATTTTGTAACCATTTACTTTATCAAAGAATTGGATTCTCAACAAGCACTCTACATATTTGATTGACAAACATATATAGATGATAAAATCTTTATAAATACACACAATCTATTAAAGCTATAAAGAACACACAAAATCAATTGAAATACTTACAAAACAAACCAAGATAATCTCACCAAGTTTTCTGAGAGGGGGCCCTCCTCCAGTTCGTAAGGTGAGAGATGTTTTTAAAGCTAACTGCTATAGAAGCTCCGTGCTTTTAATACCATAGATTTTAGAGATAATATAAATAGGGTGTTTCATATATCATATCATGTCTTTCATTTCACATTTTCTTATATAGACTAAAAATGTTTAACCAAATTAATAACTAGGCTAGAATGGTTGATGGCCTATTCTCTAAATATAGATAGTAATTTGTTTTGGCCCTTGGCCTCACTTAAGAATTTACAAAACAACCTAACTAAGATAGCATACAACCAAAATTGTTCTATCTAGCCATTCAAAACTATTTGCCTAAAATAATATAGGAAAACTACACCAGCCAAACTAATTCGGCTAGCCTGATGTTATGCATCTTTAGTCCATATAGAAATGCAAGTCACAATATATCATTTTCATGTAATTAATAGCTTTTTAGGAACTACTCTTCCCTCTTTTCAAGAGTACTAAATATTCTACTTTCCTATCAATAATTTAACAAAAAGGGAATTTCATGCCAAAGAAGTGGGAAATGTAGGAGGTAAAAGGTCAATAAAAATAGACCATTATCAGGACTCATCATTCCCCCCAACCAAGGGATTTGCATGTCCTCATGCAAACAATGTATACAAACTAGGTGGAATATTTTTTTTTGGGTGCTCCATGGACTCTTTTGGAACAATAGTTGTATTGATAATGTTGTCCTATAGTAATACCCTGGATATGAGTTGTTGAAGCTCTTGCTAAAGTTGCATGAAAGTGTGTAGAAATTCATTGATAGTAACCATAGAAGTGCTCAATATTAATGTTGTCAGTGGAATGGGATTGAGAGGAAGACTATAAGTACCTGATAGGTCCTTTTAAGGCATGTCAAAGACAATCAAAGACTATGATGTCATGGCCTTATCAAGTTCTAGGTGACAGGAACTCTCTATATTTTCTATAGCATCTCCTAGAAGGGATTCTTTTTTAGGTGTTTTAGAATTATCTTCCACATTTTTCTTTAAATGATCCTCATCCTATCCATAGGCCTTCTAGATAGTATTTTGCACTATATAATCTTTCCATACAACATTAGATTCAAGTTCATTTCCTACATCAAATGTTTGTTGAATTGTGTCTTCTTGATCAAGATTATTCTTTGGAGATTATGTAGCTTTATCAAAACTCATTTGTTCTATAGGTTCACATTTAGGTTCCTTATTAGTTTGAATTTCAAGGGTTTCTCCCACCTTATTTTTATTGGGATTTTCCAATTCATCCTGAGGATCACACTGGTCTGCAATAGTATCACCTTTGTTAGAATTATCTTCTTTGTTAGCAGGGTTTGGCAGACTTTCTATGGATGGTGCATTCCTCTATTTCTTCATGTGTCTGGTTTGATGGTGTTATTCCCTATCCACTTTCTCCTTTTGTTTCCTATTAGATCTATTGGTCAAGACCTCAATTTCAGCATCTATAGTAGCTTGAGTAGCATTGGCTAGATTATCTAGATGACTAGCAGATCGTGAAAGATTATGGAGTACTGAAGAGGAGCTAGGTGTTTTTGTAGTGGAGGAAGTGTGGAGGGCTCTTTTGGGTGTTTACAAGGGCTCACCAACAAGATTTTTCTTTGGGTTGTGGCTTGGAGAGGTTTGTTCCATAATCATAGTTTCAACTTCTTCTAGCTAGGGTCAAAGGGCATTATAAGCAGGTTGTATAAATGTATCCCATGCTATGGGGGTTTCCTAAAGCTAAAGACCATGCATGACCAGTAGCTTAATAAGACCATGATGTGCTAATGAATTCTCATGACCTTCCCTAAATTGAGTGCAAGCTCTTTTCAAACAATGGTACAAGTAATAGGGAAGATTAATAAGTTTCCCTAGCCTTAAATGAAGCATGATCAGTAAATGATGTGCATGAACAAAATTGAAGCAACCCTCGCAAGTGATATATCGACCTATAAATAGGGTTATTGCATCCCATGGAAAAGGAAGGGTTTTGCATCGAGCTCCTTATCCCTTGACAACCTCCATGGACTCATTGCACTGCAGGAAATTGGTTCTGCCAATTTTCAATTCTACAACCCCAGTACTGGTAGTAGGAAAATAAAATTCACTGATTTGGGGAAGATTAGTTACAGTGGCCACCATCTGCACTATTACAAGAAAGGTAATGCCCGGTATTATCATAGAGTCTTGAATAAAGTCATGGGACAATTCTTCAACAATGACAAGGTCATAATCCTACAACTGACAAAAGAAACGATGCCATCCCACATGACAAAAAATCTTATAAGCTTCACCATTTTCCAGTAACTTGTCCATGGAGTCTGGTTCAAACTATTTTCATTTCCCACTCATGACAACAGAAAGTTGTTAAAAATAGGATATGAACAGAGAGAAATGGAGGGTTTGTTTTTACAGATGAAAATGAGGAAAATAAGGGTGATAAAACTCCAACTTGTGCAATGGAGTCATAAATGGAAAGTGGCAGGGATGGAAATGATTAATGGGAGTGGAAATGCAGAGGTATGACACCTCCCAACTTTGGCATGAAAATATCCTAATTTAACTAAAATTAGAGATAAGAAATAGAAAATAAAGTTCAACAAAAAGGAGGGTAAGAAAAATTCCCTTAAATGCAGTAGGATGATCAGCTAATGATGATCGGTTGATGCAAATTGATATCAATGTCGCATGAGCCAAGGAAATTATGAAAAAAACTTGAGGATCAACTTGAAAAAGGAAGGCATTTAGTAACACATGAGAAGTAAATAAGAACTGTAATAGAAACATTTGAAAAGGAACGGTCATCAAAGCATTAGAGATTGAGTAGGGACACATGGCAGGTATAGTAGTGTAGTCATCTTGAAAATCTAGAGCAACAAAAGGGTCACTTGGAAGGGATACCGAGGAATGGGTGATAGGAACAAGGAGACCTCTTGTCACAACCATTGAAGTGTATGGCTGAAGGGGCTTCTTCTCTCTCTCTCTCTCTCTCTCTTTTTAAAAATTTATTTATTTATTTACTTACATATGACATTAGACCGTTGAGAAATCAGTTTTCAATCAAGTGTTTCCTAGAAGCGTTGGTGGACCAGTTTTCACTACCAGGAAGTCTAACAATTGCATGGTGATGGATTATCCAGTTTTCAACAAGTAGTTGGCTAACAATGCCAAAAAACTAGTTTTCATTATTGGATCTTTCATTTTTTTTAATAATATATATAATGATATAGATGAATTCTATCAATGCTGAAGGAGACCAAAGGGAACCATGGTGAGTTCCTTGGCAATCTCCAAAAAGAAAGCATCCTTTGAGAGAGGCTTCTTATATAACTTCAATCGATGACCATTAATGAGGAGCTAGTGATGTTTAGAGTCCATAGTGTAGAGCTGAACTGCACCATTGTCATATACATGTTCAATTTCATAAGGTTTGAGCCATCTTGTATGAAAATTTCCTTTAAAATCTTGGAATCAGGAGTCATATAGAAGTGCCCAATTGCCAGGCTAAAAAGAACGTTGATGAATGTTTTTGTCATGCCATAGTGCTCATTGATTTTGAACAAGTTCAGTATGAAGAAGTATTTCTTGACATAACTCATCAAGGGAGTGGAGTTGTGTTAGATGTTCCATTTGAGCATCAAAGAGACTCAACCCAAGTTGAAGGGTACGTCAATGAGTCTTAATCTTGAACTCAATAGGAAGTACAACCTTCTTACCATAAACCAATTCATAAGGGGTTAGACTAGTGGTGGTCTTCCATGTAGTACGATAGGCCCACACAACTTTAGGAAGTCATGTGGTCATATCATGCTTATGAAGTGCAATAGTTTTAGTAAGAATATTCTCTAGTTCCCTATTAGTTACCTTGACTTGTCCATTTTCTTCAGGATGATAAGGTGACAATTTTCTATGGAAAATCTCATGTTCTTTGATTAATGTAGAAATGAGGTCTAAAGTGAAATGAGGTCCTTGATCAGTAGTGATCTCACATGGAACATCAAAGTGAGTGAAGATCTTAGAATATGAGAATTCAACAACTTTGGTATCTTGAGCATGCTTAAGTGCAGCCACCTCAAACCACTATGTGACATAATCTATACAAACAAGAATATATTCCTTTTTTTTGGAAGGTGGGTTGATAGGTCCAATAAAATCAAGATCCCATTTTTCAAAAGGTTCAATAGAAAGCTTAGGGTGAAGTGACATCTCATCTGATTGTGTAGGATGACCCATGCGTTGGCACTGGTCACAATTTTGAACATAACATTTGCAATTCATATTGAGCGTGGAGTAGTAATAACCTGCAATCAAATTCTTTTGAGCAATCCATTAAGCAGAAAAGTGTCCTCCACAAGGTTCAGTATGACAGGTAAGAAGAATATCAAAGATGTCATCCTTAGGAATGCAATGACACATGATGTTATTAATGCTGGTATGGAATAGAAGAACATTGATCCAAGTATACTGTCCACTAAGGCCCACTAACTTATGATGCTCATGAGGAGAGAAGTGTGATAGAAATTTGCATGTTAGCAAATAGTTGGCAATGTTGACATACCATAGACTTTTGGTAGAGATCACAAAGAGGTGTTCATTAGGGAACAAGTCATTAATAGGAATAACTTCATTATTAGACTGTGGTATTTGGGACAAGAAACTTGCAACCACATTTTCTTGACTAGGCTCATCAAGTATAGTGACATCAAATTCCTGTAATAAAAACAACCATCTAATAACCCTACTAGTTACTACAAGTTTATTCATCAAAAATTGAATTGCTGAGTGATTAGTATGAACAAACACCTTATAGCCAGTAATGTAGTGCCAAATTTTTTTAATGGCATAAAAAATAGCTAAAAATTCTTTATCAGTTATCATATAATTTACCTCAGCACTAGTGAAGTTGTTGCTGATGTAGTAGATTGAATAGAAGAGGTTGTCCTCCTTTTCTCCAAGTACTGCTCCCATTGAGAAGCCAAAAGCATCAGTATGAATATGGAATGGTAATTCCCAATTAGGACCTCTAAAAATAGGACTAGTTACCAACTTGGTCTTAATGGTTTCAAAGTCCTCTTGACATTCGAGGGTCCAGGTGAAAACAACATCTTTAGCTAACAAGGTGAATAGAGGAGAAGCAATCTTACTAAAGTTTTGAATAAATCTCCTATAATATCTAGCATGACCAAGGAAACTTTGAACAACTTTTTGTGTCAATGGTGTGAGGAGGTTTTGAATTATTTGGATCTTTTTGACATCAACTTCTATAGCTTTTGATAAAATTAAATGATGCAAAACAATTCCCTCTATCATCAATATATGACATTTCTCATGGCTTAGAGAAAAATTAGTATCGATAAATCACTTGAGCACTTTCTCTAAGTTGTCTTTAGCTTCATCAAAGGTATTTCCATGAACAGTAAAATCATCCATGTAATTTTCTACACAATCATTAACTAGATCAGCAAAGATGTTTAATACTGCACGTTGGAATGTTGTAGGAGCATTACATAACCCAAAAGGAAGAAAATTGTATGGAAAGGTTCCCCACAGACAAGTAAAGGTAGTTTTGTCCTAATCTTCTAGAGCAATGTGGTTCTGATTATACCCTCTAAATCCATCCAAGAAGGAGAAGAATTGCTTCCCTACAAGAGTATCCAAGACTTGATCAATAAAGGGTAATGGAAAATGATCTTTCTTAGTAGTCTTATTTAAAGCTCAATAATGAACACAAATATGCCACTTACCATTTTTCTTTAAAACAAAAATCAAAGGAGATACCCACCTGCTATTCGCAATTGGATAAATGAAACCAACATTCAAGAGTTTTTGGAGCTCCTCTTCAACAATATCACTCAAGGTAGGATTGAGTCAGTGTTGCTGTTGTCGAACTAGGTGACTTTCCTCTTCAATGTAAACGTGATGGGTACAAGTGTTAGGATGAATACCTTCCATGTCTTGATACTCCCATGCAAATGCATTTTTATGTTCTTTAAGCAAACTTATGAGATCCTTAACTTGGGTCGGTGTTAACTATGGATTAATGTTGAGGGTATGCCCTGGTAGGATTTCCATAGGTTTTGATGATGTTTCTAGTTTGTCTAAAGATAATAATGGGCTATATAAACATTGATGTGGCAAGAGTTGATGTAACATGAGGAAATGTTGAATAGATTGAGGATTGTCAACGAAAGGAAATTTCCTAAAAGGACAGTCAATAGTCACATGAGAGGGGAAAACCATAGTTTCTAGGATATCATTAGACTTATACCTATTCTAAAGAAAGTTTACTAATATGGCCTCATTAGTTGGGTCTTTAGAATACTGTACTTGCTTAATGGTAAGGATTGGAATATAATCATCTGAATCACTACCAACCCAAGTTGGGTCCTCAGTGTCCAATAATGGTTAAGCAGGGGGACATAAGGTCAACTCTTTTGCGTTCTCACCATTAGAAATAATCATGTTACTTGACCTACAATTTATGTGGGCATTAGTTGCTACTAACCAAGGTCTTCCAAGAATGAGAGGATATCCCCCCAACTTAGCTTTGGGCTTAAGGATAATAAAATCAATTGGATAATCCCAACTATCAATGGAAAGAATGACATCTTCTATAACCTCTTCTAGTCTAACAAAGGATCAATCAGAAATTTGAAGCACTATAGGAGTACATCTAAGTCCCTCTAAGGATAATTTTATTTTTGTTTCATTTTTCATTATATTTATAGCAGCACCTAAATCCACCAATGTATTAGGAATAACAATTGTACCGATACTTACCTGGATGACAAGACTACCAAGATCTGCATATTTTGGAATGTTGATGTTCCCCAACATTAATTCTGCTAGTTGTGCAATAACTTGATCAATTTTTGGATCCTTCTTTACCTGGTGGTAGGTACATTATTCATGTATTGTCTTGTTGTATACTGGCACATCCTTAAGATCCTACAAAAGAGGAACTTTGATATTAGCATTGCATAATCCATTTAAAATGTCAAACTTGGAATGTGCTAGTTCTTTAAGCTCTAGCTTATGAATGAATCAATTGGGAAAGGGAGGTTCTTCTTCAAACTCCTCTTCAAGTTCATCTGGGACCTCTGTGATAGTAGGTCTTTTAAGAGCTTTCCCAGATCTGAGATGTACACCATCCAACTCAACCATGTTAACATGATAGGTGGGAAAATTAGTCACTTCACTATGATAGATTGGTTGAGGAGGTTTATTATTAGGATTTGGATTTGGTTGAGTTTTGCAAGGATGTGGGTTTAGGCAGTTGGGATGGATTTGAAGGTGGATTCAAAGAAGATGAAGGTATGGGAGGAAGAAATTGTTGAGGTTGTTGATAGGGGCTTATTAATGGTGGTAGAGGAAAGAATTTTTGCTAAAGATAAGGTTGTGTATAAGGTCGTGAAGGTATATATGATGATTGTGGAGGTGGATATAAAGGTTGCGGCCTCGATGTTTGATTCCATGGTTGCATATTGGGTTGAAAAATTTGGGGCCATTGTGGATAAGGTTGAGGTTGTTGATAACCTCCATACCATGGACCTTGGTTAGGGAATTGTTGAGGTGGTCAATAAAAATATTCATTAGAGAACCCTCTAGGTAAAAACTAGCATTGTGGAGCCATATAATAAACCAGTTCTTCGGTATAATCTATAGGAATCATCCCTTCAGGAAGAGGTCATAGTGTTGAAGTCTTACTAGCTTCCTTGAGTGATGCTACATGAGTTAAATTATAAGGGTAATCTTCTAGTCCATGCTTCTTATGAGACGTTGGACAATATACTGCCAAGGCCTTTTCAGCTTCCTCGTGTTTCCTACAAGAGTACAATGTGTCAATTTGTTTTCCCATATGATTTAATAAGTCAGTTTTAAGATCTTCAAGTAAATTACTAATTTCATGCTTAAAGATACCTAATTTATTACCCATAGTAGAAAACTTACTTGAATTCCCACGAATAGATTGATGAGACCACAAATAGTTCCTGCATATATCAGAAATATCTTCAAAGGAAATCATAGAAATATCACCTTTTCCAATCAAATTTAAGGCATCCATGGTTTCATCATGAATCCCTCTTAAGAAAAACATCTTGATGGTTTCTGAAGTTAAATCAGGATGCCATGAGCATTGTAAACTAAAGGTAAAATGTTCCAAGAAATCTTTAACCAACTCTTCTTCTCATTGAGTCATGTAAAAGATTTCATCCGATACTTCCTTGGTCTTACATACTCCTAATATTTGGATAGAAAAGTATCTTTCATTTGGTTCCATGTTCTAATGTCCCTAAGACTCATAAACCATTGTAATGCAACATCCTTCAAAGTAGCTAGAAATAGCTTTAGTTTTTGTGCATCACTTTGATAATCATAGCTATTACAAAGGACATCAAATTCAAATAGGAACATATCATGATATTCGGAGGTTGACCCTCTAAATATGGGGAGTGCAGAATAAGGAATTTTTTTCATAGGGGGGTCATCCAGATGAGGCTGAATAGGGAACTCAAAGGTCATATTGTGTTGAACAATTTCATTCCTTTTTTTTCAGCATTATTTCCTCCTACATTGTTGTTTTTGACATTGTCAGCCATGAATTCTTCCAAATTTTTGGTTGCCCAAGGTGTGAAATATTTTTTAAAGGATTGTTCCTAAGGTTCTGGAGGCTTACTATACCTAATTTTGAATGACTTTGCAAACCGTTCAACAATTTTAGAGGGTGTACTAGGAGAGGTGAATTGAGAAGATGGATAGATTTTAACTTCACTGCTTGGGTTGATTTCAATAGTTGATGGATTTTTCTCTTTTTGTGGTTTTTGATCTTTTGAGCTACTTATGGATTCCTTCTTAACAAATCTACCTTGACTATCTCTAAGCCTATTCATGCACCTAAATGATTGACTGTAGTGAAAATTAAATGTACTATACTAAGCAAGGTTGACAATTGCTCAAGATTTCTCAAGGGCTCACTGTTCCTATCTTGACTTATTATAGTTTCACGCCTTTAATATCTCTCCCTGACAATGGTGCAAAAAATGTTGGATAAAATTGAGGTTCAACTTGATGGTATATAATTTAATAAACAATACCCTAAAAATGTCAATCCAAGATTTTTAAACTCATGAGAGATATATCAGTTGTTTGCACAAGGGGTGAAGATAATAAATCAAGAGGTTTATGACTGCAATTACTACTTTCTAATATATTGAACTATTCAAATTACCACACATCTAAAATTACTTCTACAAATGGATTCTCATCTAAAGTTCACACTTAAAAAATTCAACAGATTGTCTTTATAAATGCTATGAATTTTATTAACACACCTCTAAATAATTAATCACATATACTATTAACACTCTTCTAATTAATCACAATATCTTTACGAATGATATTACAAAGTTTTGTCTAATTAAAAGTTGGTTTAATTAAGAGTTGAAATCTACTTGGATTGTGACAAGAGGTTTAGTGGCAATAGAGGTTGTCTCGAACAAATTGGCTCTTAATACAAAGTGTGATAGGATGTCTAATAAGTGGGACATGAAGTATGATAAATGGGGACAAAGAGTATTATGAATAGCAACAAGAAGTGGTTCAATAGATGGATGAATGTGGTAGGAAGAATGCAACAGACAATATTTTGTGATAGACTTACGCAAGTGGTAGAATAATGATATATAGTGAACAATTACTTCATAAGAATGTCACAACCATTTACTTTATCATAGAATTGAATTATCAACAAGCACTATACATATTTGATTAAAAAACATATATATACAATAAACTCTTTATAAATACACACAATCAATTAAAGCTATAAAGAACACACAAAATCAATTGAAATACTTATAAAATAAACCAAGATAATCTCACCAAGTTTCCTAAGAGGGGGCCCTCCTTTGGTTCACAAGGTGAGAGATTTTTTTAAAGCCAACTACTATAGAAACTCCATGCTTTTAATACCACAGATTTTAGAGATAATATAAATAAGGTGTTTCATATATCATATCATGTCTTTCATTTAACATTTTCTTATATACCCTAAATATAGAGAGTAATTTTTTTTGGCTACTAGCCACACTTAACAATTTACAAAACAACTTGGCTAAGATAACATACGGCCAAAACTAATCTGTTTAGCCATTCAAAACTATTTGGATAAAACAATATAACAATACTATAGCTGCCAAACTGCTCTAGTTGGCTTCATGTCACACATCTTTAGTCCCTATAGTAGCACAAGTCATAATATATCATTTTCTTGTAATTAATAGCTTTTTAGGAACTATTCCTTCCTCTTTTCAGAAGTACTAAATATTCTGCTTTCGTATCAATAATTTAACAAAAAGGGAATTTCATGCCAAAGAAGTGGGAAATGTAGGAGGTAAAAGGTTAATAAAAACATAGCATTATCAGGACTCATCAATTTCCAAAAAAAAATATCCACTCTAATTACAGTCTAATATTTTATTCAAAAGGGACATTCTCGGAACCTTGTGAATGTTGATAAGACAACCTATGTGCTAAGAGATAAGGACTCAAAAATAATAATAGACACCTAACTCATAAGTAATTATGAGAGAAGACTCTTTGAATCTCGTGAAAATTGTTACTCATTATAAAAAGAAAGTTCATGTAAAAGTTGGGACCTAGGCATTTTCCCCAAACAACTAGACAAAAGGAGAGTACCATACCATCATCTCCATATAAAAATGATAATAACAAAAATAAAGCTAACAAAATAAAAAGGAATAAACAAACCTTTATATTGCTAAGAAAAGCCACCATGCTTGGTATGGGGGGGACAAGTCAAACAAGTAAAGACTTTAACATTTGTACAAAACTAGGAGATCTAGGCATTAGGGTAAATAGGATAAAAAAGAAAAAGAGAAACTAACTTATTAAAAATGCACATCACCTTGTGAATGGACTTGAGCACATTTTGTATGCCCCATGTCGGGGACCATTCCCTAGGCACCATGAAGTAGGAGGGAATAAGATGGAATAAAAGTAAATCATTAAAATGAAATAAAAACAAAAAAATATTAAATAGTTTTAAAACATAGAAAATTGACCCTCCCCACTAGACTTATAAAGGACAAGCGAAATTGTTTAGGGAAAGGGGAAGTCACATGACTCCCATCCTCCCCACTTTTTATCTTTCCTAGGCACCTCCCATGGCTGCCAAAATGAAGGTTGGCCATGCTAGTAAAGCACTCCAAACGTGCCCTTGAGAAAAACACAAGGGTAGAAGAAAAGGGTTAGTGTAGGTTAGTGGTTAGTAGGCTTAGTTAGCATTAGGGGATAGGTAGATGGGGGTAAATAGAAGTTAGGTATTAGCACTTAGAATTGAGGGATAGATAAGTTAAATTTGTATAGGGATAGTTTTTTCTTTTTTTCAAAGGATAGAATACTAGTAATTATTGGTTGGTGGACATGTAGACTTTTAGATATTTAGAAAAATATAAATAAAAGAATTTATTATGGTGAAGTTACTTTTACGAAATATATTGGGAACTATTGTGTTGAGCTTAGAGGATAGTTAGGGGTTATCAACATGAATCTTTGTTAATAATAATATTTTATATTAATTATAAAAATTAGGTAACATATAATGTAATATCTAGTCATTAGTTAGAGGTATAAGTTGCTATTTTCCATTAATTAAATAGTATAAAATGTAATCTTTATTAGTTAGTAAGTATATGTATTGGCTTCAAGAAATTTGTTAAAATGGAATTATTGTTCAGTGGATGTCCAAATGAATTTGGTAAATGGAATGAAATAATTGATAAATAAATTTGTAGTTGGGGTTGATAAATTAAAGTAAGGGGATGATAGGAAGGCATGTAGATAGATTTGTAGTAAAATATTGTTAGAAGGTTGAGTCATTTAGCAAAGGGTGCAATAGAGGTAGTTGAATTAAATAGAAAATAATACTAGTTGGATTCAATATTTAAGTATTTAAAATTGGAAGGTGATTAATGTAGATGGTAAGTACTAGGGTAAAGAGTATTGGTGGCAAGATAGAAATTGGATAGAACATAGACCTTTGGGGATCTAGTGGAGGTTAGTGGTAGTGTTGAAAAGAGATTCCTATTTGATTAAAGCTAAGGATCTGAGTTAGTAATTAAAGTGTCAAACTTACTGACCATAGATTCAATGTCAAGATGTAAGTATACAAGTAATCTATTAATTAGTTGGAATGTAAATAAGGGTTGATCATCATGCTAGCAGAAATAGTTTTCCAATTGTGTCCTCTATATTCAAGTCATGATGGAGTAGTGTTTTCAAACCTTATATCAATTGTATGTCCAATTGCAACATCATGAATTTTTAAGTATGGACTTATTAGTTAGTAAGTGCCTAAACTATGATTAGGAGGTGGTATAGAGTTAGAGTAGTATAGATAGTTGATATGGGGTTATGCTAGGAAGTGAATTAAGTGTCATAATTGATTTGATGATGAGAGATTAAGTTTTTTCTTAAAATAATAATAATAATAAAATGTGGTTGTGTTTTTGCCCTAAAATTTGGGCATGACATTCTAGTATCATAGCCTAGTTATAAAACACTAGGCATTAATGGGTCCATGAATGAATGTAAAAATCAAGTGTTACCTTCAGGAGAGCATAACTTCAATGACATCATCTTCCCAGTTAGTAGCTTCTATGAGGGAGTCATTAGAGAAACATGAGACCCTTAGGTAAACCTATTAGGGCTAAGTGACCTTAAAAGATTAATAATAGAAAATGAATTTGTAATAACTACACAAAGATATTATAAGATAGTGAATATATATATATATATATATATATATATATATATATATATATATATATATATATATATATATATATATATATATATATATATATATATATATATATATATATATATATATATATATATATATATATATATATATATATATATAAATATATATGTATGTATGTATGTATGTATGTATGTATATATATATGTATGTATGTATGTGTATATATGTGTGTGTGTGTGTGTGTGTGTGTGTGTGTGTGTGTGTGTGTATGTATATATGTATATATAGATCTTGTTGCAAAGAGATGATGTTATCCTATCATAATCAAGCCATTATAGATAATGTCTTCTTGGAAGAAAATGTAAATTGTAGACCTTAATATTATTCAGTCATAAATCCTAATATTTTGAAAACTTCAAAGGGTTAAAATATGTTTAAAATGGAACCAAATAAGAGTTAGTGTTGTAGGTTTGAAACTATAATCCTTAATAACATGATATACCCTGGTCACTATAAGATCTCCATGAGCCATGATCATGTCACACATAAAATAAATTTCGGGACATACCAAGATTTGAAAAGGATTCAGTGAATTCATAATTTATAATGATAATTTATATCCATGAATTTCCCTCGAACCTAATTGCCCCTTTTAGATTGGCATAACGATCTTAACTAATTGATAAGAGTAACAAACAAAAGATAATCATGAATGTGTGAATGGCTACCCCCTATGAAGTTCTAGTAAAACAATGATCAAATAATTATACAATAATAATAGCTAATGGGCATATAACAATTATCAAAATGCGATGAAGTGAACTATGTAGAATAATACCCTAGATGTGAATACAAGTAAGATTTTTTTACATTGTAGATAGAAGAAAAAATTGACCTAAAAGCAATTGACACTAAGGTGATCATGGATTACCTAACATATATAATAGAGGAATTATCATCTTCTTTTAGGGGCTATGATATTAAACAATAATCCATTCGAGACACCATTGTGTAGTATAGCCAAATTTATAATTGTGAAGGTGCGATATTCCTATATTAGATATAGGATGTAATCGATAGTTGGATTCCTTAACATGATTGTTACTTATCATACCATCATATAGAACTCTTAACCTTAAGTGGATATTATTTATCTAGGAGTCGTGATTTCAATGTACATGTTGATTATATGGATATCTTGCATTGTGCAAATGAAACTGAATAATGTATAATGGAAAGTATGGATAATTACTAATTCAAGTGCACCCATTTGGGATATAATTCGAATTGGGAATCTAGGTTTCAGAATGAACTTACATAATAATTTATAGATACAATGCTCACCCTAAAGGATAGGATGCTAAATTGAATAATCGATAAAGGATATTTCTATGGCAAGATCGCACAAGCATATCTTTCCTTATGAGATCAACTATTAGCAGAGCCTAGTTTCATCTCTAGGATCGTAACCCATTACATTTCATCATATGCAATAACCTACGAACCTTGTGTAAGATTTATTAGTGCACCCAATTAAACAATGATCTATGGATGAAGCACTCAGAGACATAGGGGATATGAGACTTTTTACTAGGCCATTAGTTTTATAAAACAACAATTTCTCCTCTTCTCCATCAGGGAACCTTGGTATGGTCAAATTATCCTCGTGAAGTTGTGAATCCTTGTTGGTACTTGTTGAAAATTTTGGATTTATATGATTTTCCAACAATGTGATGTTTATTCATTTTAGCTAAACTTCATGATTTTGGTCCCATTGTGCCTCAAAGACATGTCTTGTTTTAATTGGGATTTATTAATGTGGCCACATCTATGTTGTTTGCCTGGAAAATTGATCATTCTGTTCAAAGTTACTTATGAGGCATTTTCTTGAGAATTATGTCCGCAAGAATATTGAATTGAAAATGGCCACGAGGATCCTTGAAAAAACATTTAGAAAATCAGTGCACTATTAAACCTTCTTTTTATATTGTTATGCATTGCAAAGATACTAGGAAAAATTCATAAGATGCCACCCTTTCCTATGTTGTAAATATGTAAGAAGGTCGAATTTCTCAAAAACTCTATTAGCACAGGCATAGATTGTAGCTTATACTTGCTAAGGATATAGGAAAATATTATGTCATTAAGAACCTTAAGTAAGGGCATAAGAAATTTATTGGTTAGACCCTGGTAGGGAAAAGGTTGAACTATTAGCACCAATAAGTAGAAGACTTAAGTTGTGACAAACTTGGTAAATGTGTGCATAGATAAGATCATGATACTTACACCTTGTTGATGAACTCCAAGAGAAGGTTCATTCCTCGGGGGGAGGATGTGAGGCCTCACCCAAACCATCATAGTGTAGATGACATATTTTCATTATGATGCTTCTAAATCTATGTTTATATACACTTCTAAGACGATAGGGTTATGTCATTCTAATATTGGCATTTTGATGATCCACAATTATGTTTCCATATTAGGACCTAATTGATATATTTAATTATTTCATTTCATGCTTAAAACTATTTTAATTTATTTAATGGAAACTAAATTATAGAAATACTTGAAATGTCAAATTGCAATGTTCAAGTATAAAATTAGTGCAAAAGGATAGATTTAGATATGGAAATGAACCCAACTCAAATTCTTTGTAACTTAATAGTCATGAATTAAATATTTCATCACTACGATAGAAAATAGATTATGAAGTTGTTCAAAATGTTAATCTAATCATGTTACATAAGATTCAATATTGATATGCATTGATTGGTAGTTGAATGTTTTGAATTTTTTATAAGAAAATGATTAGAAAAGGGAAAATTAATTGGAAATGATGAAATATGCAAGCCTAGTGTTGAATGAGAAAGTGATTTATTGCACTTATTTATATATTTCTTATATGATTTTCTTAGACTACTAATGCTTGAGTTTAGTGTGTAGGAATTTGACCATGGGATTTAATGGGGGACCAAGGCTCAAATCCAAGTTAAAAATGACATAGATAAGGTTGGATCTATGGAAGGATTTAGACCTCCTTGTAATGTGATTTATTTCGTAATGTGAATGGTATGTAGGTAATAGTGGAATGCATGGAGAAAGGGTCATTTTAAATGTTATATGTTGTGTTTGTGTCACTTGACACTTGTTTTGTCCACATGAAAATGACTTAGCATTTAGGGTTTTGGGAAAGTAACCTAACCTAAACATAACCTCACATTGAAAAGTGTTAGGATAAGTCCCTATCCATTAAAATTCGAATTCAAACTTTCCATTAACTTTTGGCAAGAAAGAAGTGGTCCTAGGGGGTTATGATGGTAAAAAATAAGTGCCCACATGATAATAGTATGGGTTGGTGGTCTAAATCTAACCTTTAGTAGATCTAGATGACCTTGGGAACCCTCCAAAAAAGTCACTTTCAAAGCAATTCGAAAATTGGAGTGTCAAATGACTTCTTCCACTCTATTAGTTGGTCAAGGCTTCATTTTTAGAAGGGCACAAGGGTGTAAGAAAAGGCATATCATGTTATAACCATTTTTAGTTAGTGGGGGTTTTGGGAGTCCTTTTTAGAGGATTGGGGATTAAACTAGTGGGTTGCCTACCCACTCTCTAACTTTAGAGAAACTTAAGGTTTGGAAGCTAGGAGGGAGCTCTTCTACAACCTTCCTTTTCCATTTTGCAAAGGGATTCAAGGTTGGTGTTCTTACCATGTAGTTAGTTTGCTTCTATTTTGAAGTTGAATCTTGGTATTACATTCATGAGTATGTAGGTAAGGAGAATGCCATTGTAAGAAGAAATATGTGATATCATCTTGTATCATGTTGTGTTGTATTGTGTTGTGATGAGCATGGATAATGGTTTTTCATTGTCCTCTTGTTTTATTTTTGTTGAGTTCCATGATTTGTGCATGAGTGTTGTTATGGGTGTGAGGGCTTCACTCACCGTTTGGGAAGGGAAGAGAAGTCTAGGGTGAAGAGCCCAGTTGGGCTTGAAAATGTATTTGAGAACCTTGGAGTATGGGCTCCGTTGTATGCCATAATCATTCATATCTTGCTGGGGGTGATAAGGGAAGTATGGTGTAGAGAGGAAGTTTAAGGAGTATGTATTTCAAGGAGTTTACAACTAATGGTAGTGGGTTTGGAGGATGATTTGAGAAAGCCCCGAAAGGGCATAAAATTTGCTGATTTGTGATAGCCCTAAAAGGGCATGAAATTTTTTTATTGGAAATATTGTTTGATATGTAGAATATCCATTTTCAAAGCACACCTTCTCCTTATCTTTATGGTTCTATTGGTGAACCATTGTTTTTTATCCTTGGGATGGGATTTTTCAAGCTTGAGATGTAATGTATATATTTTTTAATGCAAGTTGAATGTAAATCTCGGTTTGAGCCTTGTTCCCCTAGCGCGAGGGTGGTCTCCTTGGAGGCCTATGGTTGGGTAGAAAACATCCATGGTCCTTGTTGTTTTGTTGTAATGTAATGCAGATTTTGAGCTCATGGGAGCAATGGAATCAAGCTTGGAATGGTCACCTTGTAGGCTTGCTTGAAGGAGGAATCTTGTCTTTGTGCATTGTGCATGTTATGGATGATCTCTCTCCACTTTTTTTTTATATTTTTGCAAGGAATGAATAACATAGTAGCAAGGAAAGGATGTGTTAGATCATAATGCATTTGAAGGGAAGGATTCTTTCTCTATGTTGCAGAATGTTACATTGTAAGGATGAAGCCTTCAATTTTTTCATTTGTGTATTGTATTGCAAAAGTGGAGTCTTCACTTTAGATCCTATTTTGTAAGAGATACATCCATGAAAGAAATGAAGAAATTTGGATTATGTCCTATGTAATTGTATTTGAAGATTCAAGGACATGTATTTAGTTGCAATGAAATGGAAAGGTTGAGAATCATAATAGTCATAAATAGAATGTAGGAGAAACTCATTTTATAAGATGTTTCATTGTTGATGTTCATGTAATGAACTTGAATTATTTGTATCTTGCTCATCTTGGAATCATGAATTAATACATTTCCAAAATATTGTTCATATAAAGAAATCTCATGATGCGTTAGTTCAATTAGAAATATCATTCCAAGCTCCATTATCTGATAGAATAACTTAACATATTAGTTCATAATTGTTCTTGTTTAAAAGGAATTCATGTACTACATAATTATACAATTTTTTTCCAATAGATCCATTAAAATTGGTTTTTTACATTGAAGTATAAAAATAGCACCAAAACTTATGCCAAGCTAAGACTCACAATAACATAGATTGCATAGAGAAAATATCTACAAGTGTATACATAGTCCAAATGAAAAAATAGGCAAGGTTATAGGTGGCATTTAATCCTCTGGAATTTGTATAAGAATTGAAAAAATAAATATCCACTCTCATTACAGTCTAATATTTTATTCAGGAGGGATATTCTTGGAACCTTGTGTATCAAATGTTGAAAAGACAACCTATGTGCTAAGAGATAAGGACTCAAAAATAACAATAGAAACCTAACTCATAAGTAATTATGGGAGAAGACTCTTTGAATCAGGTGATCATTGTGACTTATTATAAAAAGAAAGTTCATGTAAAAGTTAGGGACCTAGGCCTTTTCCCCAAACAACTAGACAAAAGGAGAGTACCATACCACCATCGCGATATAGAAATGATAATAACAAAAATAAAGCTAACAAAATAAAAAGGAATAAACAAACCTTTATACTGCTAAGAAAAGCCACCATGCTTGGTATGGGGGGGCACAAGTGAAGACTTTAACATTTGTACAAAACTAGGAGATCTAGGCGCTAGGGTAAATAGGATCAAAAATAAAAAGAGAAACCAACTTATTAAAAATGTACATCACCTTGTGAATGCACCGGTGCACTTTTTGCATTCCCCATGTTAGGGACCATTCCCTAGGCACCAAGAAGTAGGAGGGAATAAGATGGAATAAAAGTAAATCATTAAAATGAAATAAACAAAAAAAAAAAAATTAAATAGTTTTAAAACATAGAAAATCCGCCCTCCCCACTAGACTTATAAAGGAAAAGTGAAATTATTTGCGAAAAGGAGAAGTCACATGACTCCCGCACTCCCCACTTTTTATCTTTCCTAGGTGCCTCCCATAGCTGCCAAAACCAAGTCCAACCTTGCTGATAAAGTACTCCACATGTGCCCTTGAGGAAAATGCAAGGGTAGAATAAAATGGTTAGTTTAGGTTAGTGTTTAGTAGGCTTAGTTGGTGTTAGGGGATAGGTAGATGGGGCTAAATAGAAGTTAGGTATTAGCACTTAGAATTGAGGGATAGATAAGTTAAATTTGTATACGAATGGTTTCTTTTATTTATTTTATTTTAAGGATAGAATATTAGTAATTATTGGTTGGTGGAAGTGTAGACTTTTAGATATTTAGAAAAATATAAATAGAAGAATTTATTATGGTGAAGTTACTTTTACGAAATATATTAGGAACTATTGTGTTGAGCGTAGAGGATAGTTAGGGGTTATCAATAGGAATCTTTGTTAATAATAATATTTTATATTAATTGCAAAAATTAGGTAGCAAATAATGTGAGGTGATATAGTCATTAGTTAGTATATGTATTGGCTTCAAGACATTTTTTAAAATGGAATTATTGTTTAGTGGATGTCCAAATGAATTTGGTAAATGGAACAAAATGATTGATAAATAAATTTGTAGTCAGGGTTGATAAATTAAAGTAAGGTGATGATTGGAAGGTGTGTAGATAGATTTGTAGTAAAATATTGTTAGAAGGTTAAGTCATTTAGCAAAGGGTGCAATAGAGCTAGGTGAATTATATAGAAAATAATATTAGTTGGATTCAATATTTAAGTATTTAAAATTGGAAGGTGATTAATGTATATGGTAAGTAGTACTAGGGTAAAGAGTATCGATGGAAAGATAGAAATTGGATAGAACATAGACGTTTGGGGATCTAGTATAGGTTAGTGGTAGTGCTGAAAAGAGAATTACTATTTGATTAAAGCTAAGGATCTAAGTTAGTAATTAAAGTGTCAAACTTTTTGACCAAACATACTAAAATATAGTTGATTATTAAAGCTATTAGAATATAATTCAATGTCAAGATGTAAGTATACAAATAATCTATCAATTAGTTGGTATGTAAATAAGGGTCGATCACCATGCTAGCATAAATAGTTTGCCAATTGTGTCTTCTGTATTCGAGTCATGATGGAGTAGTGTTTTCAAACCTTACATCAATTGTATGTCCAATTGCAGCATCATGAATCTGTAAGTATGGGCTTCTCAGTTAGTAAGTGGGTACACTATGATTAGGAGGTGGTATAGGGTTAGAGTAGTACAGATAGTTGATATGGGCTTACGCTAGGAAGTGAATTAAGCATCATAATTGATTTGATGATAAGAGATTAAGGTTTTTTTTTTAATTTAAAAAAAAAAAATGTGATTGTGTTTTTGCTCTAAAATTTGGGCATGACATCTAATTATTATATTTAATTCATAATTGCATTTGTAATGGTAAAATAGTAAAGTTTTACATGAAATTTTATTGAAGACGTATTTAGAAATTAGAATTTTAAAGTTAGTTTTGTATTAAAATTAATTAATTAAATTTATTTTTTATTTAAAATTTATTAATTAATTTGATTTAAATAAATTATTGGAATGAATTTAGGTGTTTTAAAATATTATGAAAACTATTAAAATTATTAAATAGTTAAATTATTCAATTTATTTAATATATTTAATAAATTGTTTAATCTAAATTTAGCAAAGCTTTAATGTAACTACATGTCTTAAGATTTTTAGTGTTACAAACAGTCAAATATAATAAGATTCTAAATTTGAAAGCTTTTTCTAAATTGCTTATAATCTACTAGTATTTATGTAATTGAATTTGGAAGTCTTTAGTATGCAGGTGATATCAAGCTCTCTATTCAAGTTTTTGTTCAATGGGGAATAAAGTGAAAAGAGTAAAAAGATATGATTGAGTCAAAGATGACTAGAAGAAAGGATGGACAAAATGTAATATAGAGCCACTAATTGAAGATCCATTGATTGAATTTGAAGAAGATCGTGTTGAAATTCTAGGAAATAGTAGGACATTTGGAAAATTTGGTGGAGATTGGACAAAAACTCTCCTTTTAGAGATATTGAATCATTTACAATTGATACAATACATCCTAGTTACAAATTCAAAACTTTTTAGAGATACAAATTTTTTTCTGCTCAACCTAAAATTCAAGCTAAATATTATAACTTAGATCAAATTACAATTTGTATACAAGCTTCCTATAGACATGTGCAAATTGAGGTGGATGGGGTAGAAAGTATCGATCCAAATGAACACATTATCATCAAGGAGGTCTATTTTTATCTTAGTGATGATAGGGTTCACGATAGGAGCTATATAGCTCATTAATTTGGAATTCTCTTTGATGATCTCACAAATGATGGAATAAATGCTAAAGAACATTGGATTTGGTTTAATGGTTGTGTCAGTACATGTATTTGAAAGTTAAACTTTAAAATTTCATACACATATTTAATTAATTGAACAAATATATATATATATATATATATATATATATATATATATATATATATATATATATATATATATATATATATATATATATATATATATATATATATATATATATATATATATATATAGATTTGAATGCTCATAAATTTATTTTATTTTTTTTCCTAGGGAAATTTAAGTGTGCAAAAGCATTCAATTGGATTGCAACACGACATGAAAGATAAAATGTTTTGTTTCTGTGGAGCTTCTTTGAAAGTGGCCATGGAAAAGGAGAGGATGATGGAGTAGGAGTATGTGTAAAGTGTGCACTTTTCTAACATGAAATTTTAGGTATAATATTGTTAAGTACTAATCAAATTTGATGTATATGACCATCTCATAGATAGTTCTTTTATATTTTGTTAAAATTGATAAAAAAATTCTTTCTTATATAGGTGCAAAGATAAACAGAGAAAGTCAAGTTTTTGAATGGTGCAAATCTCATTTTCCTCCTCGTAATACAACATATAATAAACATTTTTTTGGGAAGTGAAAGATAAGCTTTCCATTTTTCTTTGACATGATTACTTTAATATTTTGATTATTAACATAGGTACTTGCCAATTTAATGTTTTACAAATATTGATCAATCAAAATCCTTATAATTGTAAACCCATTATTGGAATTAGAAGATTGCATCAACTGATGACTATTGGACAACACAAACCTCTAGTAATTAAAGTAAGAGAAAAATCATGTTTTTGTGATGTCTACATTCAAAACAATGCAAGGGGTCAATGTGAGAATGTTGTGACTGGCTATGTCTTTGACTGGACATGGACAAACATAATTAGAAGTACCCCTTATGAAGAAGATGACAATGACATTGATATTCATAATCTATGAATTCAGCTAATTATGAACTTGTTTTTTATTTAGTTGTTCTAGGTGAGTTTCTACAAACATGTTTCATTTTTATATGTATCTATCTTCATATTTATTTATTTATAGTTTCCATTATTTTTGTACATGTGTAGGTGACATCTTTGTTGTGAATGTGGATCCTCAAGATGTGGAAGGTGTGGATTATTATTTAATTTGATGCACAAAAGTGAAAATCAAGTTGACTGAACCATGTACAAATGATGATAACCAGTCATATCCAACTAGTTTAGTTTTTATAGAAGGTATATATATTATCCTCTTATGATATACATATACAACTAATTAGAGAGTGAGAAATTAATTGTAAATATTTTTTTCTTTTCTATATTATTAAGAATACTAAATGAAGTATAAATCTTATTTTGTAGGCACCTATTATTAGCAAACATAAATTGACCACAATGGTGTTCAACTTGTTGAATACATGCCTGGCAGAAAGTTTTGCATTATAGCCATTTGGTTTTAGCCACAAAGATTCAGTTTGACATTATGCCAAAAAAAGGACGTAGAAAACTGAGGTGGAGGTTAGATATCAAGGAGCATGAAACGTTTTTGGAGATTATTAAAGATAAAGAGAATCCTGACCATATGTATCAGCAACTTCCTAATTGATAGATAGGCTTAATGATTCATAAAAATATTTGAAATTTATATATACAAATTTTTTTTCAATAGTTATACCTATTTTTATTTTTTTGATATTTTTATACTTTTACAACACACCTAGAAAATGATGTAAGATGTATTTCATTAATTTATAGAACATGTAAATTTATCACACATTAACAATTATATGAAAAATAATGTATTTATTTCTATTTACATTTACATTTGATATACGCTTTTACAACACACCTAGAAAATTATGCGACGCATATTTTTATTAATTTATAAAACAAATAAATTTATTACATGTTAACAATTATCTAAATAAAAATGCAGGACATATTACAAAAATATGTTTCCACATTTACGTAAAAGATATTCTATAAATATAAATATCAAATATATCAACTACATATAACATGGTCACATAACTCATGAAAAAATCATACACGTCAACTATAAATGTAAATGTTCATGTTGGTGTAAATTAGTACTTCACTATTTACACTTACTTAAGTTTACTTAGGTTAATGCATTATTTAATTATATTGCATTATTTTATTATTTTTATTTGTGAGACACTAGTTTGTGCAACCTTGTGATTTATCATGTTGACAACACAGGAGTTCGCACCTCTATTTGAGCACATGGTGTCTACAACACTGTTTTGCATGTCCCACCCTTCTAGGCTTATCCTCTCATCACCACACTTACTTCTATGCTTGATGGAGGATAATCCATATCTGGTGGACGTGTGCTTGGTTGTATGACACATCATGATGCTAACTTCTATGCATTCTAGAAGCTCTCCTGAGGCCTTTATATTCAAGCACTCCTAGTGTACTCTTGAGCATCAATTATTGAATACATTGTTATTCTGATCATACTCTCTCTCTCTTTGGTCTACAGTTCTGCTTGTGTTTGAGTTCTTAGTTCTTGGGTGAATTTTGCCCTTAGGCAAATTCTTACATGGTATTAGAGCTTGGAGACTTTCTCTTCACAAGTCATTCGAGACCTTTTGCATGCTTCATCACCTCAGCCTGAATCCAGAGTGCTGCAAAAATTGGGAGTGTCCAGCACCAGATCTGACCTCTCCATTGCGTTCGAAATGATGAACTAGTGAAAATCGACTATAAGCACGCCTACCATGGCCCAAGGTCAATCGTGAAGCAATATTTTTTTGTAAATTGGAACCCAGAGGCTTGATTTGCAGTATGAGTATTGTCATTTTCAAATCTGTGATTTAATTTATTTTCGGATTTGTTATTTTTCTCTGTATTTTTCATCAATTTTATTTGCAAAATTTTTGGCCCTTTGGGCACCCGTCAGAGAAAAAAATTTATGTAGTACGGGCTGTCAGATCTCGTACTACACATTTTGGCGTATTTTATTATTTCACAGGTTGTTTTATATCTGCGGGCATCACGTTTTTAATTTGGATTAAACTCAAATACACAGTAGTTCTATGGAATTCGACAGACCCTGCGCACACATTACCAACAACCTGCATCACGCTGGCAGCCGTCGACAATACCTGGCTCAGTCCTTTGTTTATTCCTCTGTGGATAGCATTTTATAAACTGCACTCACCTCCAAAATCCCATGAATGTGGGACAATTCCCAACATCCTGACAATTTTTTGAAAATCCAGCATGACTCTAGCAAAACCTGTAGTCCTCCGCCATCAACAGCAGCTGCGACATGCGGCAGTCGATGACTCAGCAACTGCCATGTGGACTCTGCCACCTAGCAGACATGTGGACAGTCACGTCAGTCCCAGTCAGAGTTGAGCTATCCTCTAATCAGCCTGCCTAGTCAGCATCCATACCCCCAGTGAAGTAAAATTTTTGTACAATTTTGTACATGGTGACATCATCCTACCGTGACACTGACATCATCAGTGGCTGAGATTTTGCTAACATCATAATTTTGATGGGCTAAATTTGATGCCCATCTAAACATCAAACCCAGGGAATTTAGAATTGTAGTGAGGATCGTTTGACTATCAAATTTAACTTTGCAATTTCTCGTCCAGACCCCTCTCCAATTTGCTTTTCAGTTTGGTAGCCTGACTTTGCAAGCTCGTAACTTAGACATCTAGACTCTGATTCAGGTGCATTTTTTTTTTGAAATCAGGTAGAATTTCTTGAATTTTTTAGTGGTAGTGTTTTTTTTGGTTTTGGTGAACAGATTTTGTAGAATTTGCATTTTTTGGTGACTGTACCTGCATAATCCTTTTTTTTCCAACTTCAGAAGCTCCGTACGAGCACATCTGGTCACCTTTTCAGGTTCTATTTTTTTTGAAAGTGTGTTTTTTTGTCTATTTTCTATATTTGAAGTCAAATTCTAGGGTTGTGTGGACCAATTTCTCACTTTTAGAATTAGGCCTTCTTTGGCATTGTAAAGCTTTCATTCTTTTTTAGGATTGTTGTAAAACTAAGCTACAGTGCTTAAGTGACAGATTTTAGCCTTGTAAGGCAATTGTAAAAGCCAAATCAGAAAGTCCACTTTGTTCATTTTGACAAGTGGCTCATTGTAAATGCACTTATAAAGTGCCAAAGCATCTCTTTTGGGGGGGTCTTTTGATTGAGTGAAAAGGGGGGGTGTGTGTAGTTTTTTTTGTGTCTCTCTTTTGTGCTCTTTCAATTTCTACATCATGGGTTTTAAATGTCCTCCTCTAACTTCACACAAATATTCCACATGGAAAGATATTGCATGGAGTAGATTAATGGAAAAAGGATATAGTTTATATGTTGATGGTACAATCACTAAACCTACTGATGCTAAAGAGCTCATTGATTGGATAATTCATGACCAACAAGCTTTAGGTGTTATCGGGAGTTGTGTACATAGCAATCTTCTCTTCCACATTAAAAATTGTTCAGAATCTAAGGCAGCTTGGGATAAAATTGAACAGTTGTATGGTAAAGTGGATGAAGAAAAGGGATTTCAGATTGAGGATGATCTACTTCTCTTAAATCCTAAGAATTATGACACAATTCAGGATTATATCATCAAAGTCAATGAGTATAGGGCACTTCTAAATGATTGTGGAAATCCCATGAAGGATGATAGGTTGATTCATCACATCTTGAAGAAGCTACCTTCTGAGTACGCCGACTTTGTTTCAAGTTTTTATACTCACAAGTTGACCATGGGATCTACTTACTAGAAACCTTCCTTTGATGGATTTGCAGACATGTTGATTGTTGAACAATCTCACTTGGTGGATTTTGGACTTCTCAAGTCATCTAAGACCAAAGCCTTAGTGGCTAGTGATGATTCCAAATCAAGTCAATGGGGAAAAAGCAACAACAAGAAGAAGCAGTGGAAGCAGAAAACACAATTTGAGACACAACATGACTCCTCTCAATAAGGTAGCTCTTCTTCAAACAAGAAAGGAAGTAATGAAAAGAAGGACAAGCTCTTTTGTGCATACTGTAAAAAGCCAAATCATGACGAGCATCATTGCAAAACAAAAAGAATTGATGAGTTAGAAAATCTACTCAAGAAGAATAAGATTCAAGTGTCAGGTACTTCCAAGGATTCTACTCCTAACTCTTCAAAGGGTAAAGGTCAAGCACTTATGGCGAACTCAAGTTCTTCTTTAGAATGGATACTTGACTCAGGTGCCTCCTACCACATGGGACTTCAAAGCAAGACATTTTTTCATTGAAATAGTCAAAGGTACCACACATCTTCATGGGAGATGATGCTAAAATAGAAATTGAAGGGAAAGGACATGTTGAAATGGAAGATGGGGAATTCAAAGATGTACTCTATGTTCCAAATCTAAGCTCCAATCTACTATTAGTTTACCAAATCACTCACCTAGCAGATGGTCATAAGGTTGAGTTCCTTCTTGATTCAATGATGGTGCAAAGTCTCAAAGATGATTCATTGGTAGAAGTTGGAAAAGTCAATGATGATAGGAGGTTTTATTCCTTCTCCCATTTTGTGCCTAAGAGTTCTTCTCAAGCCTTGTTAACTCACTCACATTCAAACATCAACTTATGGCATGAGCAGTTTATTCACCTTGACCTCTTCTCTCTTCAACAACTTTTCTCAAAACACATTGTCAAAGGTCTACCCAACATCAACTTTTCTAAGGGAGACTGTTCATCTTGTTCAATGGATATGCATCTCAAGGAGAAGTATGATAAAGGGAAGTCTTCTCGAGCTCCAGTTGTTCTTCAGCTAGTTCACATGGTATTAGCAGGACCATTTGCAGTGACCTCAGTCAGCCAAGGCTGCTACATACTTGCATTTGTTGATGACTTTTCCAGATTCACTTGGGTCTTCTTTCTTCATCATAATAATGAAGTGGCTCATAAGCTTCAAGACTTCAAGACTCATGTTGAACACAAGTCAAGGAAAGCCATCAAGGTATTAAGAGTGGACAATGAGAACAAATATGTTGACAAGAGACTTAAGAACTTTTGCAGAATTGAGGGGATTATCTTTAGAACTCACCAGCATTCAGTCCACACAAGACAGATGTTGCAGCAATGAGGATTAGGACTCTCAAGACCATGGCAAGTTACATGATAAAGGCCAAGTCTCTCAATCCTACACTTGAAGTTGAAGCCATTAGCAGTGCTACTCACATACTTAATCAATCTCCTCATCTAGCCTTAGATGGCAAGACTCCTTTTGAGGCATGATGCGGTAGAAAACCAGTTGTGAGTCACCTTAGAGTCTTTGGTTGTCCAGAATGGGCAAACCTATCTTCTAGGAATTGCAAGGCACCGACAACTAGGCCTTGTACCTTTATTGGTTATGAAGACAATGTAAAGGTTTACAGACTTATGGATCCTGAGACTTGTGAGATTTTTATGGAGAAGGATGTTCATTTTGAGGAAAGTTCTCCCAGCTTATCCTCTACTCCTCTCCGCACTTCATACATAGTGGAAACTGATAGTGACACTAGTGTTAGTGCTTCAATAGGTTCAGATATGTGGGGTTCTGTCGACAGTTGTAGTGAGAGGTCACATCAGTCTAGTCCATGAGCTTACATTGCCACAGTGAAAGGTCCATCTCAGCATGGTACATCTAGTCTTCTAGCTCCAAATTCACTTTACTTGGGAGATAGACTTGAGGTCATACATCTTCTCATTGATGATGATACTTCTACAGTTGTTGCGAGGGCTCACTCTGACCCTCATGTCCATTCTCTACATGATCAATCTGCACAGGTTGGCATGATTGTGGATCCTTATGAATAGCAATTAGTGGAGGTCTCTTTGTCAGTAGAGGAGATAGATGGTTCAGTGGAACAGGTTCAACAGACATCCTTGAAAAATCTGCATTCATTCTTTTCAGCACAGTTGGAAGGGGTGAACTTTAGCATCAGTACAGGGATACTTGAGCAGGTTTTCAGGCCAGCACACATCTTCAGGATAGTACCTTGGGCATTGTTTCTTCCTAAGGGGAGGAACACCTTTCTGTAGTCTTGGACCAGCTTCATCATTGGAGTAGCTTTCACCTATTGGCATTCTTCTTTTGGGGGGGGGAGCCTATTCTATCTCTCTTTCTTCTTTCATTCTCTTTTGTATATACTGGATGTATTTTGTAATGGGGGGGTCTTGATTACTCCATCCATCACTGCATCCTCCTTTATCTCTCTTTTTGGGAGAGGGTTTTTCCCATGAGGTTTTCCCTCTTTCCCCTCTTTATGGGATATTGCATTTCATTATGTACATGGGTACCTTACATGGCCTCATAGTTGGGACCCATTATGCATCTTCATCCTAGATCATAAACTTAAGGGCATTCCCCTAAGTTGCACTTAAGGGGGGGTGCTGGTGTAAATTAGTACTTCACTATTTACACTTACTTAAGTTTACTTAGGTTAATGCATTATTTAATTATATTGCATTATTTAATTATTTTTATTTGTGAGACACTTAGGAGTTTGTGCAACCTTGCAATTTGTCATGTTGAAAACACAGGAGTTCGCACCTCTATTTGAGCACATGGTGTCTACAACACTATTTTGCATGTCCCACCCTTCTAGGCTTATCCTCTCATCACCGCACTTACTTCTGTACTTAATGGAGGATAATAGATATCTGTTGGACATGTGCTTGATTGTATGACACATCATGATGCTAACTATTATGCATTCTAGAAGCTCTCCTAAGGCCTTTATATTTAGGCACTCCTAGTGTACTCTTGAGCATCAATTATTGAATACATTGTTATTCTGATCATACTCTCTCTCTCTCTTTGGTCTACAGTTGTTCTTGTGTTTGAGTTCTTAGTTCTTGGGTAAATTTTTCCCTTAGGAAAATTCTTACAGTTCACATAACTCATGAAAATATCATATATGTCAACTATAAATGTAAATGGTCACATAACTCATGAAAAAACAAATATGTCAACTATTATTGTAAATGGTCACATAACTCATCAAAATATCATATATGTCTACTATAAATGCAAATGGTCAGATAACTCATGCTAATATGAAATATGTAAAATATTAGTGTAATGTAAATGTAAAATGTCCCATAGTTGTAAATCTAAATGATATCATCATAAATCAATATCAAACATGATCAAGTCATGCTCCATGATGTGATCCACTAGGATGAGATTGTGAACCCTATGTCCAATACAAGAATAAATGTAGCATGAGCATGTGTATAAATTAACTAAATAATAACTTAAGTACAACTAAATTTACCTATGACTCAGGATGACGAGGGTTGACAATTGTCTCTCCATCTCCACCCTTATGAGATGTAAATGTAGTCTATATGCAATAGAAGAAACAAATATGTTACAAGTTATACTTTACTAAGGTTTTAAATATAAGATTGATAGGTCCATTCAAATAGACATGTTTGTAAAGTTTTACCTATGTCTCCTACTACATAGGATGCATAGGTGTCTACAAGTCCTCATATGCCATCGTCATCACAAATATATGCCTACTTATCTCACTCAGGTCTTTATCACTAGAGGTCATATCTCTAATGAACATCGTGGTGGGCAAGAACCTACCTTGGTAGGGGGGATGCATCCTCCTCAACTTGTTGACATTTGGCTAATGAGGATATATAATTATTTTCATTTATGGAAACACATGATGTACATTCTTATAGGAAACCTTAGAAGTAAAGATACTTAGCTTTTGGTTCTTAGAAAATTGTCTAAGTATGGAATTGGGTATACACTAGTGTATTGTTTCATTTATAAATTGTTACTAACATCATATTATGACTAGTGAAGTTAGATGGAGATAGTATACATGTTGATGATGATGTGTATAACCTTAGAAGTTAGTATGGACTATACAGAATAGAGATATTCATATTTTAAGCAAAATAGGACAACAAAATTAAAGGAAAGGAATCATTTTATTTACAAAATAATTACTTGTCCAATTAGGGATGATATCCTAGATATTTAATCTAAGTTGGAAAAGTGTATTGTGGTCTTAGCTGACCTAGCAAAAATTTGTGTAAAGGCATGATATTTATGCAAAGGACATCATGAAAATTCAAGTGTGCTATCATGAAAAAATAGTTGTGTTGAGCAATTATATGCGAACTTTTGTGAAAGCAATATAATTGAAGTTTTGTGAAGCTATTTTGAGATCCAAGATAGAATTGAGAAAGATTCAATACTCAAGAAGTTTGATTACTTTTTTGGGTAGTGAGCTCTTCTTGTAATTGGAAGTTCATGTTTAGGCAGTGGGCTCATCTTACGTCTACTGTACCAAAACTCCTAACAATGATTCAAAGTCTCCTAATAGGAACTCCATATACTCAATTTTATAATTTACTCCTAACAAGGTCCATCCTCTAACAAGGAACTTATATATAAGTATATTATCTTGTGGGTATCATCCCCACCAAGATTTTCCCTTGGCCAGGGTTTCCGTAGTTAAAAAAATATGGTGTTATGAGTTATTTTTGTGCATGGTTGTTGTTACTATTCAACATTTCTTTATTACTTTATTATGTATGGTTTAAAGTAAGAAATAATATCTAGTTGGAAACTAAAGTTTTTAGATTACTAATTCACCCCCCATCTCAATAATTCCTATTTCTAACAATTGGTATCAGAGCTTAGTTACTCAAAAAAGGCTTAATAGCTTGAGTAAGATCCCTATGGATATGGAATAGTTGATGAAGAACCTTGAAGAGGAACTTGAATAGATTGATCTCCTTATTAAAGAAAGAGATAAGTTGAAGGATAGATATGAAGAATCCAATGTATACAATGGAAAACTGAAAGAAAAGATTGAACATCTCAAATCCAAGCTTGAATCTATTGAATCTAAAACTGGTGATGATGATTATTCAAAGCTGAAGATAGAGTACAAGATCTTGAAGCATGAACTAAAGATTACAAATCTGAAGTTGACTTTAAGGAATAATCCTAGCAAAGTTGAATTTGATTTGAAAAATGAGAATGAAAATCTTAGAGAATGTTTGGCAAAGAAGACATCAAAGCTTGTAACATTGAAATAATATCATGAAGAACTTCATAAATACAATACCATTATGAAATATGAATTAACTCAGTGCAAGCAACAACTTGAGAGGCTTTATTCTAGCAAAGAAAAGCTTAATGATTCAATGTCAATACAAAAGCCTACTTATGATAAATATTGTTTTGGTTATCTATTTAACATGTCTATGAAGAAACCTAAGATTAGATTAGATCCAAAAGAAAAAGAAAAATTTGATGATAAGATTGAATCTAGTTAATCTTTTGATAAGCCTAAAGAAGTTGGTTAAGACAAAGAAGTTGAAATTTTAGATGAACCAAAGAAAATGCAATCTCCTAAGGAAACTAGGTATGAATTTAGAGGTAAGTGTTTTTCATGTAATGAAATAGGTCATATGAAAAGAAATTGTACACATAAGTCATTTAATCATCTTAAGGACTTTTATTGTCATAATTGTCATGGTATGGGTCATCAAGTAATTGATTGTAGGAAACCTAAATATGATAATGATAGAAGGAATAATAGAATGTCTAGGAATACTAACCCCATAGATAGAAGAAGATATAATGAAAGTACATCAATAGAAAGAAGACCTTATGAGGAAAGAAGATAGATCGTGTGTTATAAGTGTAACAACTTTGGACACATAGCTCAGACTTGTCATGCACTTGATGATTAGTAGAATCCTAGAAGAAGAAAACTAGTATGTCAATTATACAACAACTTTGGACATACAACAAAGTATTACAAAATGAGAAAAACTTTGAAGATATAAGATATAATGGAAGAAACTTTGGAAATAGAAGGAATGATGGAAGAAACATTAGAAATGACAGAACCAACCATGAGAGGAACTCCAGAACTAACAAAGATAATGAGGGACAAAGAAATGTAGTTAGTAAACTTTGAGAAGAACTTAATGAGGCATTTGTAAAATGATTAGACATCTTAAAATAAAAGCTACAAGATGAAGAGAAAGGAAGATCAAAGTCAATTATTGATTTTGATTCAATTAAGTTGAATTAAGCTTGTTCATAGCACGAGACTTTTAAAACTTCACTCATAGATCAATTATAGGTAGCAAGGTTGGTAAAAGATGTATCAAGATAATTTTAGACTATATTTAAGCTCACTTGTAATTTGGAGCTTATCTAAACAAGTTATGAAGGAATTAAGAGTTACTGGTATTACAAAGAAACTTAATTATGTAGCACAAGACGAAAATTATGTTTTGGTTAAAATTTTTGTGAAGAAAAGTTTATTAGAGCTTTGTCATGTTAAAAGAAAGCTATGGAAAACCTTAGGTAGCATTTGAAGATCACATAGAAGATCTTGATAAGTTATTTGATTACAATAGCTAATTGATAACTTTTCCATGTTTTGCAAAGTACATAATTAATACAAGCCCAAGTTGATGGATTAAATGGAGTAAAAACTTGATTTTAAATTCATTGTGATCACATCCAAAGTAGAGAGCACTCAAAAACAACTTGTTAAGGTGATTTTGAAGAAAACCCTATTTTCAGAAAAACATATTTTATCATATTTCTACAAATTTATTTGTTAAAAGTTCATATTTCATAGAATCATGAATATGTTTTTAGTTCACAATGTTGAGAATGAGGATAGACCTAAGTTGAAGATTGTTTCCATGAAACTGATAGAAGGAAACCCTAGTTTAGCATTATCCATTACTCTAAACAATGTATTATATTTGGGAGATGTAGGAAGCTATCTTAACAATAAGTTTTAATCTATTGGGAGTGAATATATGAACAAGGATATGGAATTAGTTTTCAATCACAATATGACTACAAGCCTTGATTTGAACATTTGAAGGATCTAGACTTGTTCAAATGTAATTTCTACCATGAATTGGACACAGATGAGTAGACACAGATCATATTAAGTAGGATAGATGATGGGAAATTATGGATGCAAGATAGTATAATTGATATTTGAGTTGACCTTATTCATGAGGTAATTGGTCTTTGTAAACAAGGCAGTGTACCCATAGGTGAGAAAATGGTTAAGAATAAAGTTGTGTGTTATACCAAAGATTATATAATGGAAAGGCAATGGTGATCAAAAACATTAAGCAAGATGATTTAAGATTCCTAAGTAGAATCATTGCCTACTCTATATTTGCAAGTTCACAGATTGATGAACTATTAGCTAGATTCATCTATGCAGCCTAGAAAATATGTGTAGAGAAGGAAAAATTGAACCTTGATGAAATTTTGAGAATACAACTACTTGAAAACCTAGAAACGATCAAAATGACTAAGAAAGGTGTGTTTCGATTCTAGTCACTAATTAATCACATATTCTTTCATTGCTTAAAAGATTTCCATATTTTTCAGTCATACAAATTATGAGAAATGATAAATGCACAATGGAAAAGATTACTAATGGGTATGTGCAGCATCATGGTGTGCCAAAAAGCGGCGATCTGAAAAATTTGTAGTTTTGAAATATCTCAAACCATTTCAAAATCTATTCCAACTTTTTCCCACCCACCCTGATACTAAATTAAAAAAATTAATATCTTTATAAGGTCTACTATTTCTTTTGATACCAAACCTATATGGTCAACTTTAAAACATCCTAAAAATGTGCTTTTGGCCTGTTTTTATGTGATTTTTATTTCATACATGTAGTTGACGCCTTTTTTTCATAAAAAATTGATTAAATGAAAATGATTTTTTAAGAATGTTGTTATCTTTCCATAAATGTAAGGTTTTTCAAATTATGAGTTTAGTAAGCAATTTTTACTTATTTTCTAATGGAGTTACATATAAAGTGCTAACTGACACACTACTTGAAAAATAACTATAACTTTCAAATAGTACAACATTTTTTAAATCCAAAAGATGCACCACATTCTATGTTTCTTCTACTATAAGGAAAAAAAATGAAAATTTGAATTTTGCAGAGTTTTGAATTAGTTAAGGTGGTGATACATGAGATTTTTTATTCCAAAAATACTAGAGTCAAAAATTAATTAATTATTATTTATTTAGAATAAAAATACCCAAAAATATGTGTCACATACAAGCATGAGTATACTATTTATATCTAGAATATTATTAAAAAATATTATGAATTTATTTTGATTAAGGTGGTCAGACATATGTCTACTTCTTATTTTTGTTCTAAAATTTTAGTAATATTGCATTAAAATTCAAAATTTTGACCAATCAATTTTTATTTTTTTGAGATAAGTCATAGTAGTTTAGAAACTAGATTCAATTCACTAGAGATTATTTTCTCTCAACTTTTTTATATAAAGTTAATAACAAGTAGAAAATTGCATGTGAAGTTGTCATAACCTTGATTTTTTTTTTTTATTATCACTTAAGAGCATAGTTTGGTTGACCATGATCCTGCACATACCCTAATGTATGTAGAAGAAATCCTGTAGATAAGGTATTGGATAGTAGAAACTTGGTTATGAAGACATTTCAAAATAAAATGAGGCAAAGATTCAGAATTTCACATATAATTGTAGATAGATTTAAAGATGACATTTGTATTATGGTTGATATAGATTTTACTTATATACAAGCAATAGAACTTTGCGAAACATTTCTTGATCCCTCGGGTTATGAATTGAGTGATGATATTGTAGTTGGATATATTGATTTATTATTGAAATTAGAGAATGACAAAGCAGAATATAGATTTGGAACCGATGATGAGATTACCCAATCAGCTCATCAAGCATCCTTAGGGAAGGCTTCTCATAGGGAAAAAAAAAACTATAATGACGAAAGCTTTATCAGAGGTCGATATGACTAAGAGTGAGTCTCAAGTAGTCAGAAAAGCCATGAAGCAAGGTATACCTAATGTGAAACCTTTGTTAGTATCTGTTGTAGAGACATCATCAGAATAAAGCATCCCCTATGCAGCAATGTCAGATGTGCAAGCAAGCCAAAAAGAAAATCTAAGAGATTAGTGGAATCTGTGATCACAAAGACCAAAAGGATCAAGCAACAAGCCATTGGACCAGGAAAAAGAACAAAAGATATTATTGACAATTATTGAATCTAGTGAAGAAGAAGAACAATAACAAGAAGTCAAACAAGCAGAGAAGGTAACAATTTCTAAGCAATTAGGAAGAAAATATTGGCAACCCTAGAAGCCAAAGATAGAGAGAATAAACTCAGCTATTGCTAATGAGGGTAACTTTGATTAGATGAACAAATTTTATGATTTGTATAACAATTTTGAGAAAGATCGGATTGATATCTCTACTAAGAGATATAGTATAGCTGACAATTTGAAACTAAAAGATATTGAGGGCACATTAAACTAGAAAATCTATGATAGACTTATTGAGAAGAAGGCCCCAACTAGAGAAGAAGATTTAGAACTTCAAATGTCTATGCTAAAAACTATTTGCAAGACTGATGATGAAGAAGAAATTAAAATATTATTGAACAATCTAGCACCTTAGTTGAGAAATAAAGTGAGACCATTTTTGTTTATGGTGGGTGAGAAAGATAGGTTAAGAAGTGAGATTGCAATAACAATAAGTTAGATGTTGACAAAATCTAAGGGGGCAGTTTCACCTACACCTAGAACCTTACAAGTGTCAGTGAGCCATGGTACAATGAAGATAGATCATACTAATGTTACCATTAACATTGAGGATACTAAAAAATTCGAGAGTTCAGAACCACCTGAATATCATTCCAAGGTTATTAAAGATAAACCAAGGAAAATTGAGGAAGAGAAGAGATTACTAGAAGAAGAGAAAAAGAAAATAGAAGAGGCGAAGTATAAATTGCTTGAGGATGAAATGAAAATGAAAGAAGAGGAGAAAAAGATAAGATTAACCAAAGAAGAAATGAAAATGAAATCATAGGAAGATAAGAAGAATAGATTAGAGGAGGAAGAAAAGAGAGAAACAGAAAGTAAAGGAAAAAGAAAGAGAAAGAAGAAAGAAGAATCAAAGAGGAAATTGAGAAGAAGAAAAGAGAGGATGATACTAAACCTTGTAGTTCATCTACTCTACTATTACTTTCCAACCTACCAACTAATAATGATGATCAAACTAATTTGATCTCATCCTTATCAAAACTCATTCAAAAGAACCTAACACTGAAAAGGTTGTAGAAAACCTTGATGGAGGTTACTGATAGACTACATAGGACTCTAGTAGTACAACACATAGATGTAGATCTAGTGTTGATCTTAGATTGTTTTTGACAAGTGAGCATCAATAGACTTAAGTTATTTACATAGTTCATGCTGAACTAGTAGTACATGCCAAGCATAACATGTATATATTAGACAATGTTGAGTCATAGTGAGTGCCGAGTCACTCATGTGCCAAGTCACTCAAGTGCTGAGTAGATAGTATATGACGAGTGACATAGAAGCCGAGTAAATAGTGGATGACAAGCAATATAGATGTTGAGTCACAAAAAAGAGATTAGTGTATGCCAAGCATCAGAGACTTTAGATGCCAAGTAAGATAGTTTTGACATATTTGTTTATAAAGGCACAAACAACTATGTAAATTTTTTTTAAGCTAACTTAAGATTGAATTTTGACATTTTGGAGATAATGATAAATCTAAAGTTGGATTCACTATGCAATTACATGTAGCCAATCAGAAAATGGGAAGGATTAAGTGGTAAAATGGATAAATCTCAGTCCTAGATTCATACCTAACCCTAAGTCACTAAGTCTTCTCAAGGAGGGTAAACCATAACTCTCAACAGAGTGTGTGTGTAAGGAATTTAATGAGTGAAGAGAGAATTTTGGATACACAAATAGATTATTCATAGTGGCTTAGAATTACAAAATTAGTTAGAGCCAAACAGAGGAAAGGAAATGGATACAACAAAGAGACATCTGATTGAGAAGGATCAAGAAGACATCAATTTAGAGGTGATCTATTATCAAGTAAGCAAGTGCTAACCACGGGATCAGAGATAAGACATTTTAGTAGGTGATTTTAGTCAAAATCTCTTAACAGAGTAGTCCTAATAGGCTGTATGAGATCCTTTAATAGGGTTCTTACTTAGCTGTGAGTTAACGCCCTTTAACAAGGAACACTTCAAATAGGGTGTTGAAATCCTCTAACAAGGCACTGTAAAGATTACATTAGCATGAACAAAGATGAAAAATGTTGTTATAATTCCAAGATAAATCTTTAAGTTTTTCATGGTGTTACTGAGCATGAAATACTTCCTATGTGTGCCAAGTTAAAAGCTTGAAGATGCCAATCTTACAAATTGGCTAGTTGATACCAAGCTTGTAGTGGTTGTTGAGTGATTGAAATTCCAATGGATGTCAAGTGAGCCTTAAATTAGTTGATGCTAAGCTTATAGCTATGTAAGAACTCAACATTAACTGCAAGGTTTTCAAAGGGTATTTCATCAATTTTAGCTAATTTGTCATCATTTCAAATTTGAGAAAGAGCAACTAGAGAAGAAGGTGATCTGGAAATCCATTCCAAGTAGTTGCAGAAGATTTGAGTAGTGATTCTCACCATTATGTCAAATTTCACAAGGTGTTTATCAAGAGCCAAGCTATGTAGTTTAAATTTTGTAAACCCTAGTTTTATATTATGGTGTCTAGTTACAAGAATGTAGAAGGGAAGGAATATTTAAATGTTTAGATAGTGAGTAATGAGGTCAAGTAGCTCATTTTTAAAGCTATTCCTAATATTGCATATAAGTAAGACCCTTGTGGTGCATTGCCGATGACTCCACTAAATGTAATAATGGTACAAGATGTAAGAAAATGCTACAACTATAAGCTAGAAAGAATTGGTGATATGGAGATTAGGGAAGCATACAAAAAAATCTGTGACAATGGTGTTTTGAAGGAAGAGTTCAAAATCATAGAGAGAAATGGATTAACATGAGCCCTAGATTTTATGAATGTATTCAAGACAGACTAGATTAGGATAGTGCTTAGCCAAATTCATGATGGTTCATTATGGCTAGACAATAGAACTATCAAAATTACTAAGAGAATAATTCATAGGGTTACTACTTACCCAACCCTAGATTGACCTAACAAACTAAGAAGTGATTTCAAGGAAGTGATTGAGAAAAATATTGGAGTTGTTTGGAACAAGAGAGGCATGAAAATTGATAAAATTGTTGATGCTCTAATAAAAAAAATTGTAAGGGTGAATCCACACAAGTTTTAAAAATCTAGTAGATTGAACAGTGTTTCCTATATAGGTATGGATTTGGGATACAAATTTGTAAAGAAAGATCAGACATATGATCTAGTAGAGCTACAATTGCAACAATTGATGGAGATCCTTGGAACAATTAGAAAGACAAAGAGTGCACAATGCAAATTTGGTTTCATATTTATTTTTATATTCTTTTATGTGAAGAACACATTTCCCTAATTTGGCACTGTGGGACAGAAAACCAATAGATTAGTAGTAGTACAAATTAGTGAGTACATTGAGTAATTAGGAGAGAATTGTGAATCTTTGATGACAAGTTATTTTGAAGACTTCAAGAAGTCAATGAAGGAAAGATTGAGAATAACAGTATCCTTAGTTGAGAAACACTATGATGATGTATATTTTCTTATGGATTCTGATTATACACTTGTACAAGCTACTAAACCAAGGGTGAGATTATTGAGACTCTTAGGTTATGAAATAAATGTAGTTGAAGCCTTTGCAGCTATAAAAACATTACTTGTAGAAGAGGTAGATAAAATTGCAAAGGTATTTGGAAACTATGAGATGGTAAAGGCCAAAATTATTATGGAATTGAAGACTGCCTCTACCATGAAGAAAAAGGAGAAGATAGAGAAGAAACTAAAACCTAAGTTTGGAGAGGGTCTTGAGGAGGATGGAGAAGAAGAGGAGGATGAAGAGGAAGAAGAAAACTAAGCCCAAGCACCAGTTGCATTGACTTAGGGTATGGGAGAAGACCAAGAAGAGAAGACTAAAGTTGTCAAAGGAGAAGAAGTCAAGGAAGCACCTACTCTTGTAAGCCAAAGAAGAGGAAGGCTAAGACTCAACCTGTGAGTAAAGCTAAGAAGGTAGCAAAGCTAAGTCAAACCAAGTCTACTACAAGAGCTAGTACATGTGCAACATCCTAAAAGGCCAAGGAAAAGACAAAACAAGCAAAAAAAGGAGGCCAAGAGTAGAAGAGGCCAAGAAGAAAGTATGTTGCACAAGTTGATTTTGATGAGGAGAAAATAGAGTTGGATGACAACAACAAATTTAAGGTGGTGAGTCACAATCCTTTGTCACATCTTGAAAATTTATGTGATAATGTTAAGAATAGCATAGACCTATCAAGATTTACACATGTAGATTTTGACAATTTGAGTAAAGTAAAGAAAAATCAAGTGGAGGAGGTCATATATGCCATGATGGAAAAATTCAAAACAACTCCACTAGAACTTGCCAACTCAATGCCAAAGAGTCTATATGATAGAGTTAAGTAGAAATGGCACTATTGTCTACACTTGGAGAAAGAAATTAGAGAAACATCTCTAGCCCAAGTGATGCCTGAACTAACTAAGGCACATATTGCTAAGGCTGTGAAAAAATATCTAGTTAGGTTCACACCTAAATTTTGAGCCTTTAGCATCTTGCAAAACAATACTAAGGATGTTGTTAAAAGGTCCACATAGATGTGAAAGATCACTTATGAGTTAACTACAGTTAAGGAAGGAGAAATAGCACCTATTAAAGTGAAGGATGATGAAGAAGATGATAACAAAGCTAACACTATTGGAGGAGGAACTAAAATGCAATTAGATGATAAGGCAATAGCTGAGCCAAAGCAGGCGGAAGAACAAAGTGTACAAAACACACAATTTTTTAGTGTCAATCCTCCACATGTGACAAGTGAGACTACTTAATAAAGATGATTTGAAGAAGATATTAGATCAATCTACACTATAGACCAAACTTTTTAATAATCATGTTTTGGTTAGTGTGGATGAGCTACAAAAGTCTGTGACTGATGTTACAAGGGAAAAGGTGAATCCACAAGAACCACCTTCTATCATCCCTCTACTCACTAGTGTACATCCTATGGTCAAAATGATAGAAGATACATCTAACAAGGTTGATAAAATTTCCAAGATTGATACTATAGAGAAAAGCATAGTGGAAGCACAAGTTGCTACTATAGAAATAAATTAGGTAGACTTATCTATACCTACAACACAAGGACAAGGTGTAAGTCAGATCATTGTGGAAAAATAAGGAAAACCTAAAGAGAGTAAGATGACACCACAATTGAAGGAGCCAACTACCATCCAAGCCCTAGTAACCTTACTAGTATTTGGCACTCCATGAAGTTATACTCTTTAGAAGTCGAGCATAGATGCTACACCACTGCAGATCTCAGCGTCTAGCCCAAGTTCATCAAAGGCTAATGGAGTAATTCAATATGGAGATGTGAGCCTTGATGAAGAGATCATTTTACCTAAGTATGATTATGATACCATAACTATAGAATAAATGGGCATATTGCAATAGGCCTTAGCAAGGAAAAAGCATCAATAATTTCTTAGATGGAAGTGTAGGAAAAAGCAGGAACTATAAGACATTAAAGACATCTTTTAAATGCATTTAGTTTTCCAACTCTAGATTAGACCAAGCCACTAATGGAACAACTAAGATATAGTGGAAAAGGTCAGTAATGAAGACCAAGATACTAATGCAAAATTGTTATAATGGTTAGAAAAGAAGTTCCAAAACAAAGTGAATAAGAAAATATCAAGTGATATAACACTAGCACAAGTTGCATTGGAAACTAAGGTTGAGGATGTGAAGAAGGTACTTGAGAACATATTCTCATTGTACACTAAATTGTGTAATCCCTCACTCTTCACCCAAGAGACTAGAAGTCATATTATAAGTCTAGAGAGCCTAAAAACTATGTCAGGTGCAAAACTACCAATGAATATAGCTTAGAGTGAGAAGCATTTCAAGAGATTGCTTCAAACACAGAGTCAGTTAGCTATATTGATAGTAGATGAGGCCAACATAAGGGCCAAATTGACTAGCATCCAAGCAACTCTCACCCCCCATATGGAAATTTTGGACAAGGAGCTAGGCTATGCTGAAACCTTAATGAAGAAAGACCAAAATATTTCTACCTTAGATGGTCTAGTCCACCTTGCTATAGAGCTAGCAATCCAAATCAAGTCATTGGATGTAGCATGTGAGAATTGGGATGAAACACTTAAGATGATATTAGATGTCCACAAATCTTTTCTGGACAAACATACAATAAGTGTATAGCCCATTTGGCATAAATGTTAAAAAGGGGAAAAATAAGATAAAGGTAGATAAATATTTTGGGAAGAATAAGACAATAGGGGAGACATAAGAAAGTGAGAAATGGGGGAGAGCAAGCAAAGAGGGAGAAACATCAAAATATGAGAAGTATTAGATGAAAGAGTATTAAAAAATAGTCCATGAAGTCAAAGTGTATCAGTAGAGACACATTTACTTAGCAAGGGCACAAAGTTTTGGATACAGAATAAACATATCAACTCAAAGGGAGTTATCAAATTTTGAGGTATCAAAGTGATTAAATTTTTTTGACATTTTGAAGATTTGTATATAAGCAAAGTTAAGATATGTTATGCTCATGAGATCAAGGATATTAATGTATATTCAAGTGTTTTTGACACTCATGTCAAAGGGGGATATTGTTCATCTCAAACTGGTTTTGCAAAGTGAGTGTCAAAACTCTTAAGTTATTTACTTGGTTCATGCCAAACTGATAGTACATGTTGAGCACAACATGTATATATTAGACCATGTCAAGTCATAGTGAGTGCTGAGTCACTCAAGTGTCGAGTAGATAGTATATGCTAAGTGACACGGGATCTAAGTAAATATTGGATGCTAAGAAATATAGGTTTTGATTCACAAAAGAGAGATTAGTGTATGTCGAGCATCAGAGACTTCAGATACTGAGTAAGATAGTTTTGACATATTTGTTTATAAAGGCACAAAAAATTATGTAAACCATATTTGAGACAACTTAAGATTTAATTTGTGATATTTTGGAGATAAATATGAATCTCGAGTTGGATTCCCTATGAAATTACACCAACCAATCAAAAAGTGGGAAGGATTAAGTGAAAAAATAGAACAATCTCAACTGTAGATTCAGACCTAACCCTAAGTCACTAAGTCTTCTTGAGGAGTACAAACTCTAAACTCTCAATAAAGTGAGAGAAAGAAGAGAGCATGTGTGTAAGGAATTGAATGAGTGAAGAGAGAAGTTTACATGGGAAACCAAAGCATTAATGGTGGCTTAGAAGTTATGAAGTGAAACAATATTGCAAAATCAGTTAGAGCAAAATAGAGGAAAGGAAAAGGATACAACAAAGAGACATTTGATTGAGAAGGATCAAGAAGACATCAGTTTAGAGGTGATCTATTATCAAGCAAGCAAGTGCTAACTATAGGAATAAAGCTAGGACATTCTAATAGGTGATTTCAGTCAAAATCTCTTTACAAAGTAGTCCTAACAGGCTATATGAAATCCTTTAACAAGGAGAGACCTAATAGTCTTTGTAAGCCTTTAACAAGGTAGACCTTTCATAGGGTAGATCATGTTTCATGGTCAAAACATTGTAACCTTCATTGGATACACCTTATTACTACAATAGTGAAGATTTGTGGGTGTCATCGCCACACCTATTTTACCTTCTCATTGGAGGGCTTCTGGGTAATCATATCTAGTTTCATATGTATGATTTCTTATGTGTTTACATGATTTAGATGTACATGCTTTGCATGTTATTTCAATTTACTCATTGAATGTATGAGATGGATGTATGGTAAAAAAATTTATGGGTCCAAGTTTAAACTACTAATTTCCCCCTTGCCTTAGAATTTTACCTTTCCTATTGTAATTTCAACGTCCAAAATGGAGGGCACAGGTACTGCTAAGGTTATTTGATGAGGAATTTGCTAACTTATTGAGAGTTGCAAAAATAAAGGCACAAATTTCACATGATGCTAACTTGTTTAGCACCATTTGTCAAAATATTAAGAATGATTTGACAAGTCTTGATACTTGTATCAATGAAATTTGAAAGTGTCAACATGATGGTAAAATACTATAAATTAAGTGCACCCTACCTTATAAGTTGACTAAGGACATTGACAATCAGATTGGAGGAAAGATGAGTGAGCTAGAAGCTCTCTCTAGCTAGATACAACATACATCTCGTAATTGATGATTTTCAAGGAAAAGTGGCCAGCACTCACAATGATATCAGGAAATTGGAACTTTGGAAGGAATAAATTTAGAAAAGAGTATTAGATTTTAGAAATTCTATTTCTCTAAAGGTATCTATTGTTAAGAAATAGTTGGAGGAATGTGTCAAGGCCAAGGACAATTATTCTAACTTTATGTATTATGAACTTAATGCGGTTGAGATTGCATCATATGCCTTATCTGCAATCCTCACCTATGTTGAATCTACCAAGGAGACATGGACTAAAGTAATGGGTAATCATAAGGAAAATTTTGATGATTGCATGAAGATACTATCAATGTAAGGAAAAAGTGCATAAATTTTTTACAGTAGTTTTTGGACAGTTTTTGTGACATTTTGACCTTTTTCATTGATGTCAAAGTAGGAGAGATACTATAGAAAATTGTAAATTAGGTGAAAAGGATTGTAAATTATATTGTGATGGTGAGCATATATAAAGATGGAAAAATTGTAATAAATGTAATGTGAATGTATTATTTTTTGTTAAGTTTTTGTTACTTAGCCATTTTTCCCTATTTTGCTACCATCAATGCCAAAGGGGGAGATTTTTTACAATTGGCTAATGAGGATATGTAATTATTGTCATTTATGACAACACATGATGTACATGATTACAAGAAACCTCAAAAATGAAGATACTTAGCTTTTGGTAGTCAGAAAATTGTGTAAGTATAGAATTGGGTATACAATAGTGCATTGTTTTGTTTATAACTTGTTGCTCACATCATATTATGACTAGTGAAGTTAGATGGAGATTGTATACATGTTGATGATGATGTTTATAACCTTAGAAGTTAGTGTGGACTATGTGGAATAGAGATATTTGTGTTTTAAGTGAAATAGGATAGTGGAATTAAAGGAAAGGAATTATTTTTTTTACAAAATAATTACTTGTCTAATTAGGGCTAACATCCTAGATAGTTAATCTAAGTTGAAAAAGTGCATTATGGTATTAGCCAACCTGGCAAAGGACATCTTGCGAATTCAAGTTTGCTATCATGAAGTAATAGTTGTGTTGAGAAATTATATAAAAATGTTTATGAAATCTATTTTGAGATCCAAGATCAAACTAAGAAATATTCAATACTCTAGAAGTTTGACTACTTGTTTGGGTAGTGAGATCTTCTTGTAATTGGAAGTTCGTGTTTGGGAAATGGGCTCATCTTGCATCTAATGTACCACAACTTCTAACAGGATTGGAATCTCCTAATAGTGATTCAAAGTCTCCTAACAGGGACTCCTTATATTGAATTTTCTCATTGAATCCTAACAGGGTCCATCCTCTAACAAGAAACTTATATATCAATATATTATCTTGTGGGTATCATCCTCACTGGTATTTTCCCTTGGCCAGGGTTTCCCTAGTTAAAAAAGTATATGGTGTATATGGTGTTATGAGTTATCTTTATGCATGGTTATTGTTACTGTTGAACATTATTTTATTAATTTTTTATGTATGGTTTAAAGTAAGAAATAATATCTAGTTGGCAACTAAAGTTTGTGGATTACTAATTCACTCCCCCCTCAACAATCCCTATTTATAACATAATTATGATGTATGGTGAAGTTATAGCTGCAACGTATATGTCCTCTTGCCCTTGACCACCTTGTACCTCTGATGATACCACTCACATATGATGGCACCAAACTAAGTGGTTGTCTAGTCAACAACTTAATAGCTCCATGGGCTAAAAGTAGACAAGTTGACAAACATGTACTGATAGCCCTCGCACAGTTTATTGAAGACTCCATAGAGACATCTACTAGAAAAGGGATGTCAAACTCATAATACATATCATCACCTGAAGACGATGTAGTAGTGTGACCACTTGTAGATGTAGATCATGACCATGTCGTGTATCTATTCACTTTGTCAAAAGACATCTCATGCACCTAGGTAGCAATAGTGGCAATCCTCACATACATATTTCTATGTATATCATTTGCAAATCTATCTCTAGCTATAGCTAACTCCAAATGTTTTGGCATCACCAAAAGGTTCAGACCAATCAATGCCCATTTATTAATAGATGTAGGAGCATCTGGGTGTCTAAATTTATCTTATAACCTACCTTGACCTTGCCCAACATGCCCAAGGATATCAATGTAATCAACCTCTCAATGTAGATTAAATTATAAAAATAATTGTTTGTAGAAATATAAGGGGAAGTCATCCTTTTGGTTGGACACGTGATGTATGACCAACCAATGAGGATACTTGAAAAGTGCCACCAATGGATTAGTACACCTCATAGCACGGTACCCTCTAACCTTTTTCAGAGGTTGATAATGTGGAAACATGTTCTTTACACTCTACATTGAGACCATCTCATCTACCTCCCTCCATCTCAAATCACCAATGATAGTAAAAGATAGAGTGTTATAAAAAGTGTCCAAACTAACACTATCATAAGGGTTAAAACCCTCAATAGTGCACATCATGCTAATCATCTCATCTCTAACCATAATCACCTTATCCCTATGTTGTAGGGTATGTGAAGCCTATAGACTCTAATCAATAGTATCAAGTGCACTGTATAAGTGTTGAATAGTATCACTAAATAATGTCTCCCTATCTTGGGTACTAGTAATTGATCTATGGGATGAACCACTATGGGGATGACCATGTACACTAGCCTCTCCAAAATAACTACCCCCCAATGCCATAATGATGAAAAAAAAAAAAAAAAAAAAACTTGATAGATGATAATAGAGATTTGCACATGCATACATATACATATATACATAGATTATTATATAAACTAATTGAATCAAAAGATGCTAAATGAATCTTGCTAGAATAACCTATTGTACAACATATAAAGAAATGTTAACTACATTAAATTTTTTTAGTAATATGTATAAATCAAATTTCGATAACAAGTTTACGATTATGGGGTTATAGAGCAGTTTAGGGTTTAAAGAGATGAGGTTTAGGAGTTAGAGAGTAGTTAAGGTTTTAGAGAGATGGGGTTTATGAGTTACAAAGCAATTTAGGGTTTAGAGAGATGGGGTATAGGAGTTAGAGAGAGACAAAGGGTTAAAATTTTGAGATCTAGAAAGAGAGAGATGAGGTGAGGGTTGTGAGAGTTGAAGTTAGTTCTATAGAGAGAGATGGTGTTTATGAGTTACAACGCAATTTAGGGTTTAGAAAGATGGGGTCTAGGAGTTAGAGAGAGACAAAGGGTTAAAATTTTGGGATCTAGAAAGAGAGATATGAGGCTAGGGTTGGGATTGATAAGTTATGTAAATTCTAGAGAGAGAAGTTTAGGCATTATGGGGTTATAGAGCAGTTTCTGGTTTAGAGAGATGTGGTTTAGGACTTAAAGAGTTGTTTAGGGTTTAAAGAGTAGTTTATGGTTTAAAGAGATGAAATTTACAAGTTATAGAGCGGATCAAGGTTTAGAGAGATGGGGTCTATGAGTTAGAGAGAGACAAAGGGTTAAAAGTTTGAGATTTAGAAAGAAAGATGAGGTTAGGTCTAGGAGAGATGAAGTTATCTAAGTTCTACAAAGAGAGAGAGAGAGAGAGAGAGAGAGAGAGAGAGAGAGAGAGAGAGAGAGAGAGTTTTAAAGAGATTATGGGGTTAGAGATTGGTCTAGGGATTTAGATAGATGTGGTTAGGACTTAGAGAGTGGTTTAGGGTTTAAAGAGATGGGGTTTAGGAGTTAGAGAGAAGTTTATGGTTTAGAGAGAAGGGTTTTAGGACTTAGGGAGAAATTTAGGGTTTAAAGAGATGGGGTTTAGGAGTTAGAGAGTAGTTTAGGGTTTACAATGATAGGGTTTATGAGTCAGAGAGAGATAGAGGGGAGAGATGAAGTTGCATTAGGGATTATGGGTTGGATTGGGATAGATGAGGTTATGTGTGTGAGAGAGAGATATGAAGTAATGTAAGAGAGGGATAGATGAGACGGGAGAGATGAAGTTATGTTAGGGATTAAATAGGGTTTAGAGAGATGAGGTTTAGGAGTGGGAGAGATGACTGTGTGTGTGTGTGTGTGTGTGTGTGTGTGTGTGTGTGTGTGTGTGTGTGTGTGTGTGTGTGTGTGTATGTGTGTGTGTGTGTGTGTGTGTGTGTGTGTGTGTGTGTGTGTGTGTGTGTGTGTGTGTGTGAGAGAGAGAGAGAGAGAGAGAGATGAAGTTACATTAGGGATTATGGGCTTAGAGAGCTGATGGGGTTTAGGAGTTAGAGAATAGTTTAGTGTTTACAGAGGTATATAGAGTTTATGAGTTAGAGAGAGATAGAGGGTTAAAAGTTTGAGATCTAGAGAGAGAGGAGTTTAGGGTTGAGAGTGATGAAGTTGTGTGTGTGTGTGTGTGTGTGTGTGTGTGTGTGTGTGTGTGTGTGTGTGTGTGAGAGAGAGAGAGAGAGAGAGGTTTTGAGATTATATTGTTACAAAGTGGTTCAAGGTTTAGAGAGGAGTTTAGTGTTTAGAGAGTAGTTTAGGTCAACATATTTGGATTTAAGGTTCAATATAGGAGTTATAGTCTAATCTAGTTCAATGTGAGAGTTTTAGTTTTAATTTGATTAGGTTTAATGTTGTGATTTAATTACATTCAATGTTGAGTTTTGCTCCTGCCTATAATTTATAAGGTTCAATGATAAGGTTTCAACTAGAATTCATTTGTGTTCATGATAAGAGGTAAAGTTTGATTTAGTTCAATCTGATGGTTTTAGTTACTAGTTTATAGTTGTTTCTAAACCTTTACCTTTAGAACAATTTCTAATTATTTTCAACAAAAATAAAATAAAAATATTTAAATTCTCTAATTTACATCTAACTAATTTTCTATATATAATAATTTATTTTCTATTATTTTCTAAAGTTTCAAAAGTTTTTGATTGTTGTAGTATTTTCTAAATTTTCTAATATTTTACAATGTTTCAAAATTTTCTATTTATTTTTCAATATAATTTTCTACTATTTGATATAAATAATATTTTACAATTAATCTATTTTCTCTAATAATTTCTAAGGTTTACTAAATTTTAATACCTTTTTCTAAAATTTATCTAATATTAGACTACTTAAAAACATAAACATATAATAATATAAAAAAGTTTGAACACTTTAAAACATTCTACATTAAAAATATACATTAAAAAACATATTTCTACTTATGAAAACATAAAATAAAACTTAAAACATATTAAAAAATTAGGAAAAATTGAGCTCATATACCTGATATGGCCAAATGACTCCTATAGCTCTTCTCTTTCTACAATTCCAACAATCTTGTATGATGCAAATGACTGGCAGATTTATCATTTTGCAGCTCAAATAATTTTTTTCATTTTGGTCAAATGGGATCGAGCTAGACTTGGTTTGGTCAGATTCAATCCAGTTGAATCCTTGTGGATGTGTACACACCACTTGGTGTCTAGTTGACGCCATGTGGTTTCAATCAGATTCAATCCCCTTAGAAGTTGTCCATCTGGATTCGATCTTACTAGAACCTTGAAGTTAGCCCCAAAGGTGACATAGATCCATGCTTTCACATTGTGATTTCAAAAAGACTACAAAGATACATGATGAATATCATACAAGTATTACTGACGTAAAACATAGTTTATGTTTGATGCCTTCGATTTCTGCAACTAATGATGTAGATATTTGCATAATTTGTCTATGGATACATGAAATTTGATATATGTATTTGTGTAATTTGTCTATGGATACATGTATTTTAATATATTATTTTTTCATTTTTGTGCACAAGGATAAACACTTTAATTTAGTATAGTATTGTTCATGTTTATGGAATATCAGTAATTTAGATCATGTTTGTTATCTTTGATTCAAATGTACTGATTTGTGAAGAGAACTTCATCAACCTTTATTATCAAATTTTAATGAAATATTTAACTTGAAATTATATGATATATATTTAATTTGAAATGATGTTTGTAGTCCCTTAAGATGTCTACAATTAGCCAATTCTATGGCCAATTTTGTCATAGGAGCCTATCTTTGGTCTTACGAAATGCTTCAGTATGTAGTGGTCATAAATATTATAGGGGCTTTATGGTAAAAATAGGGTTGTATATAGGGTTCACCCATCCATCCAAAGCTAATAGAACTGACGATTCAATGCCATGGTCAACGATTTAAAAGAAGGGCAATGATGCACCAATGAAGTGACATATAATGCATGGTTTGGCATGAAACAAGATAGTTGTGCCAACTCCAAGTACAATGCAAAATCTCTAAAATGAGAAAAATTATTGTAAACCTTGACATCACTATCCTATAAAATTTTATGTTTCACTGATATCCCTCATGAGCTCTAAGTTATGACCCTTAGAAGATCAATTTCTAAATACACTTAGAGCATCGTAGAAACTCTTTAGTGCAAGTTGGCTGCGAACGTCATAGTTTCTCCATGGTCAAAACAAGGGTAACCCTAGGGTTCAACCATCCATCAAGAGATAATGACACTAATGATTTGATGCCATGATCAGGGATTTCAATGTTACATAGTGATGCACCAATGAATTGAGGCACATTGCAAGTTTTGGCATCAAGTGAGATCACTGTGCCAAATCCAAATGGAATGTGATCTCTTTGAAATGAGATAGGTTATTATAAAACTTAACATCTCCATCCTATATAATATGAAATTTCATTGATATCCCTCACAATCTCCCAATTACGATCCATGGAAGATTGATCTCCAAATGCACTTAGAGAGCATCTTAAACACTCTTTGGTACGAGGTGGTCATGAATATTGTAGGCTCTCCATGATAAGAAAAATGGTGTAAATATGGTTCAAATACCCATCCAGAGCTAATAGATTTGATGATACAATGCCACGATCATTAGTTTCAAAGTTATGTAGTGATGCACCAATGAACTAAGGCACACTACATGTTTTTGCATTGGGAAATATTGTTGTGCCAAATCAAAACATAATGTGATCACTAAAAAATGAGAGAGGTTATTGTAGACCTTTACATAACCATCTTTTAGTATTCAATTTTTTACTTATAGCTCTCACGAGCTCCATGTTAGAACCCTTGAAATATCAATCTCCAAATGCACTTAGAGAATATTAAAGACTCTTCGAGATGGGGTCATCATGAACATTGTAGGCTCTCCATGGTTGGAAGAAGGGTGTAATTATGGTTAAACCACCCATCTAGAGATAAAGGAACCAATTATTTGATGCCACGACTAGTGGTTTCAAAGTTACACAATGATGCACTAATGAATTGAGGCACACTTTGAGGTTTAGCATTGGGTGAGATCATTGTGCCAAATCTAAATGGAATTTAATCTCTTTAAAATGAGGTAGGTTATCTTAGACCTTGACATCATCATCCTATAGCATTTTATGTTTCATCAATAACCCTCACAATCTCTTAGTTACGTCCCTCAGAAGATCAATCTCCAAACACACTTAGAGCATCTTAGTGACTCTTTGGTATAAGGTGGTCATTTATATCATAGGCTCTCCATAGTCAAAAAAAGGGTGTCACTAGGGTTCACCTGCCCATGCAGAGCTAATGGTGGTGATCATTCAATGCCACAATTAACAATTTCAAACTTATGCATTGATGCACCAATGAACTAAGGCACACTATAAATTTTGGCATCAGGCAAGATCGTTGTGCAAAATCAAAATGGAATGTGATCACTATAAAATAAGATAGGTTATTGTGTACTTAGATATCATCATCTTGTACAATTTGATGTTTCACTAATAGCCATCAAGAGATTCAATTTATGACCCTTACAATATCAATGTCTAAATGTATTTAAAGTTTCTTAGAGACTCTTTGATACGGTGTGGCCAAAACTGTAGGCTCTCCATGGTCAAAACAAATGTTTCATTACTATTCACCCACCCATCCAAAGCTAATAGAAATAATTATTTGATGTGATGATCAATAGTTTCAAAATTACATAGTGATGCACCAATGAACTTAGATATACTACAAGTTTTGGCACCAGGCAAGATCAGTGTGCCAAATCCAAATGGAATCTGATCCCTTCGAAATGAGATAGGTTATTATAGATATCAACATCATTTTCTTGTAGAATTTTACATTTCACCAATATCCTTTACGAGCTCTGAGTTACGACCCTTAGAATATTGATCTCTAAATGCACTTAGACTATCTTAGAGACTCTTTGATTTTGGATGATCACAAATGTTGTAGGCTCTCTACAATTAGAACAATGGTTTCACTATGGTTCACCTACCCATTTAGAGATAATAGCACTAATGATTTGATGCAACAATCAACAATTTCAAAGTTATGCAGTGATGCACCAATAAACTGAGGCACACTATAAATTTTAGCATCAGGCGAGATTGTTGGGCCAAATTTCAATAGAATATGATCCCTCAAAATGAGATATGTTATCTTAGAGCTTGAGATCACCATCCAGTAACATTCAATGCTTTAGTGATATCCCTCATGATATTTGAGTTATGACCCTTGGAAAATTGATCTCCAAATGCACTTAGAGACTCTATGGTACTAAGTGGCTGCAAACATTGTATACTCTCTATGATCAAAATAAGTGAGTCACTAGGGTTAGTATCAAGTAAAAACATCATTTTTTATCTCCCTTGTATTTTTGGCATCAGGCATAGTGCAAGATTTTTGTTAGTACTAAGTACAACCATCATTTTTTAGTACTAATTAAGAGGATCCTTGTTGCTTACATTAATTAAAAAAGTTTATACTTACAATATCTCAAGTGTTTCATCTTTTTTACATCAATACACAACTACCAAAAATCTTAGTGTCAAAAACAAAATAGAGTTTTCTTCATTTCGCTCATTAGTTGGTTTTTATCTTCATGCATGACTACTCTTCATGATGTACCTACATTCCAATATCATAAAATATATTATTATTATTATGACTACATAATAATAATTTAATTTAATTTAAACAAGATAATGATCAATTTAGTAAATCATTATGAATCAAAAAAACATAAAAAGTAAATATAACTAGTCGAATGTTCCTATAGGGTCCTCTCTCTACTCTAGGGTCTCCAATAGAGAATCATGATCGTCATTAATAATAATAAAAAGGTCGTTTACTTTTGGTCGTCCTTTATGCTTCAAAAAATTCACATTTTTCGCTATAATAAGATGTGAATATATGAGAATAATTTTGTGCTTTTGATAGTCTTTGAATGTGGGAATTTCATTCCTCTAAGCATGTATGTCCATAGCCATGTTCCAACAATAATAAATAAGCCAATAGAATATATTAATCCATCATCATTTGTAATCTATTATGCAATCTTTTTTTTAACCTCTTAGACAATGTGCTAACCAACAATTTGATTTCTCATCATTCTTCTATGGTGCAACCATTGCAAAGGCATGTTTTAGTTGAAGAAGATCCAATAGATCATTATGCTCAACTAAAATTTCCATGTCATCATTTTTGATAGAGGGTATGATAGACAATGGAGTAAGATAATGTGCAATCCATGTGTCCACCCACTCACTCAACTCATAATTATCCCAATCACATTAAAAATAACTATTAGAAAAGAAAGCTAGTTGTCATGTCCAAATGGTCCATGTACTAGAATCAAAGCTGTGGAATGAATGCATTTTTTATGAATCTCTAAAAGTAGCACAATCTTATCTATCACCTATGGACCCCTCTTTAACCAACCAAAATAACATGCATACTATCAAATCAAGAGTCCTCCTTGTGATAATGTTGAATTACACCAATTAAAAATGCTACAAGCAGCAAGAAGCTCTACTCCTAAAATCTTCAATTAATCCTTAACTAGAGCTTTCTTTACAAATGCCCTTGCTCCATCATGTTACCCTTTGACATGGCTAGACTCAAAAAAATTCCAAAAAAGAGGCATCCACCTTTCTACATGTATCATCTACAACTAATAAAACATGCAAGCATTCTTGATTTGACACATGCAATTATCTAACCAAATGATATGTCTATCCATAGCAATGTCATGCTCCTTCAAGAAATGAAAATAATTTTCAAAATATTGTTGCACAAATTTGTGAGTGAGATCTATCATCACTCATGGAAAAATGGTACTTTCTAATAATCTTTCAATAATCTTTCACATTATTAGGGGCATGTCTATATATTATATGGATAAAATTAGTAATCTAAATGGAGCTGTAATACTAAGATTATGTCTCATTCTGTGGTTGTAATGTGTAGTTCTCCACAAAGTCAACAATTGATATAATAATGGAAATGAGAAAACTCTCCTTACACATTTTAAATTGCTAATCGAACCACTAAGACCTATGACTATGCCTTGCATACTTGTAGAAATTATTTTTCTTGAAATCTAAAATAAAATTAGCCACACTAATTTCTTTTGCAACCAATTCACATTTAGAGCCCTCACCTCCACTCTTCAATGAGAATTTCATCATTTTATAAACCTTTTTTACTATCACTAGTAGAAATGGCCTCCCTTTTTGATGAATCATTGGTCAAATGATCTACCGATGGCCTTGTTGGTATTTTTCTTGTAGAAAGTTTGACAAATTCTTTTTCTCACCAAAATTTTGACGGACAACCTTGTCAAAATCAACACTAACATTTGGCCACTATAGTCATTGAAAATAAGATCATTGGTGGTTCAAAATGTTGGCCCATATAACCAAGATTCCAAATCCACAATGGTGCCCTTTTTGATGAGTTGGTTGTAGGTTTGACTATAACTGGTTGAAAATTTGATGAAGTTTTGCTAGGTTTTGACCAAGATTGGTCAAAATTTTGAAAAATATAGAAGGTTTACAAAAACACAACTGGAGATAAATGTCCACACTAATCACCAACATCATCCTATTCAATGATTAGTCTTGATATTTATCTTCGAGTGTTACTTTTTATTCTTAATATCAAATACATGACAAGCTAGTCCATGTATGATTGGAACAACCTTGAGCTAGAGAGAATGTAAGCTATCCTAGGGTGACAGAACCAAAGTTACAATACAATGTGAAGTTCATTTTAGATATGGTAGATAAAATCATGACATCATTGTTCAACTTTCTTAAAGCTATTGACACAATGAAGGAGTACTATTAAATAGTCAAATTTATGTTAGAACTTGTCATATGGTGGTATGGCCTTATGGAGTACTTGTAAATGTATAAAACAATTAGTCTAGCTCTCCATTTCAAAAAACTAAAAGTAGTCATATGGTTCGAAGGCATGGATTTTTATCAATACTAAAATAAAATTGAAAACTTAATCAATAAAAACTTTTCTAGTGTTTTTTTATGAAATCAAAAAAGTCAGCTAATCTATTTTTCTAAATAGTGTATATAAACCAAACCCATTGCAAAAGTGGCAGAATGATGATAAACATGGTATTGGGAGTTGAGACAGAATTTGGCAACACAAGAGTTATTTAAAATTATCAGAATTCAACATTTTTACTTAAAAATCTTATGACTAAATAAGCAATTTAGCTATAAAAAAAAAAGCTTTATCTAGCTTGCATGATTTTGTGCACCATAGTGACTTAATAACCAAATTGAACCAAAAAGTTTAAAACAACACCAACATCATACCTTACAATTGCTATTGTCCCCCTTAGAATAGCATTAAACCATGTAGCTTGCTTCAAATTTATATTAAATAACTATATGCAAAGATGAAAGTGACTTTATCATATTGATGCTTGAGTTCAAATGCAGTAAAAATTACAATATGAATGAACTAGAATTGTATTCATAACTCTTGTGATTTTCATTTGATATATTCCTTCATTTAAATTGGTTTTAAAAAGAGTACACATTGTGATTAGAAGAAAGCTTAAAGTTTTGAAATATATTGGCATCCAAGAGAGAAGAAAAAAAAACCTTTAGGATAATTGAACAAAAAAATATTAGACATAAAAAATATGGACACACCTTCAACAATAATTATGGTGTTCATATAGGGAAAGGTTGCACCTTTAGCATCACCAAATAGTATAGGCCCTTCCAGTTTGTTATTTGACAGTTACCTAACAATGACACATTAAAAATGAACTTATGAGAAAATACTTGGAATGAATAAGATTGATTAAATAATAAAGGTATGTTAGTTTGAGATTCACTTGGTTTCAAGAATGCTTTAATATTCACTAATTGAAAAGGCCAACCATGTGAAGGTGGAAGCTTATTATTTTTCCTCACCCCTCCTCCCCCTAACATCAATCTAAATTCCCCATCAACATCTAAATACATACTTCATTCATTCATTCATCTATTTATGAACTATAACATTCAATCAATATAATCACATAACATTCATTAATATGATATAAAATTCATTAATACTAAACACTAGTCAATAATTCATTAAAACATAATAGTATTCATTAAAATGAAATAAAATTCAATATTAATACACAACATTCATAGATAATTATTTTTAAAAATGTTTATAACAGAGCATTTTTAAAAAATCATTTCTCTTTTTGTTTTTCTTAGATTTCTTAAGGAAAAAATTGATAGGAGTGTCGATATCTTCCTTATTATCCTCCTCTTGTGGCTATAACATCAAATTATGATGCTTCCTTCTACTTTGAGGAGCATGACACTACTGCACTAAAGGGGGCTCTCCAGAAATAACAAGTAAATGGGTTAAATTCACATACTTGTTTTCTATTGTTTGAAGTATTTCATTAACTAGTAGAACATAACATGCATTTTTCTTTACCTAACAATTCCACATCATATATATTAAAATTTTGATCACCTACCACCTCAACATATTGAACACTTCTAACATATTGCACCCACTCACCATGATGATCAACATGATCTAAAATATTTAGAAAAAGGTTGCACATATGACCAATTAGAATTTAACATATTAAATTCTATTAATAATTACATAATTTATTTCCAATAGAAGAATAATATCTTCACCACTGTGATGCACATCATGGTCTTTATCATGTGTAGGTTTTGTGATAGGATTTTAAGGGTGTAGTGAAATGTCATGCACATTGTTATCATTGTTTGATATATAAAATAGGAATAGTAAATTTATGTTCAAAATTAACACCAACATGAAATTTATGAGCTATTCAAATTGATTTACATTTCATTTGACGAACTTTATGTCTCATTTGGTGCACTAGATTCTTCAGTATGGCTTTTAGATTCTTGGCATAGGCATGCAACCATGACTTTATAGCCTTCCTTCAAGGATTTTTTTTAATTTTCATCTGTGGGCTCTACATCGAATTATGTCTCCTGTATTATTTGTTTAATATCGTAATTTTTGCATGTATAATTTGATTAAACAATTTTTTTTTATATAATCTTATAAAAAAAAATATTGATATGAAATTCCATTGCTCTACTTACAAGTTGAGAGTGAAGTTTCATATAGCCACCAATGCCAAGTTTGTGTTGGTCAACCTTTTATGCTCTCGCTTCTATAGCTTTTTATGTGTCTTGCAATCTATGAAATGTTTTAAACATGTTAGATTATATATTTACAAATATCACTAATTAGTGAATGATTACATTCTACTTAATATTACCATGACATACCTTCTTTCTCCCTCTTCTAGTTCAATTCCTTTACCTTGTAGCCTTTTCTCTTTTGCATCTTCAATTATTTCATTCCACTCCATTGGTGGAATCATAGGAGGATATTCATACTTTGGGTTATCCTTTAGAAGCTTTCTATATTGGTCCCTCATAGTCTTTATATGTTTGGGTTCTCTTTTAAGAAGTAGGACGCTATCAAATATATTCTTTCCAAAGAGGTCCTCGAAAGATGTAATGTGTTAAGTTTTTATTTTAGGACCCTGTTCATTCCACCTTTTGTGAAAATATAAAATTGTTAAATACATAGCTTTAATATATTACAATAAATGGAAGAAAAGAAAAAAGTTGTACCAATGATATGAAGCTAGGTACCTTTTATGTGTGGTGGGCCTAAATAGCTTCAATGTCATTTCAAAAAGAGTATCATAAAAGACTTCATGGGATTATCAATCCAAAATGAGTTATGTATAACTAAACTAAAATTATAATGTAAATAATTACAATTTTAAAACACCTAGAAGCTTTGGTACTTTTAATGGAAACATAGTTTTCTTGTTCAACAACAATGACCCCACAAATGAACCAGTACTAGTAATATGTGATGATCCAAGAAATGGTTCAATTTCAGTAGGAGTGGTCTTTTCTCTTGTATTAGTTGTACGTGTATATATTAGTTCACAAAATAGGTTCGTTAGTATAAAATGAACCCAAATAAAAAAAAAACCAATGCATGATTAACACATAATAAAATATAGAAAAACAAGGTTTTACTAGTTGTAGTTGGTACAAAAAAATATTTATGCAAGCTCCTTGTTGTGGACATTGTAGTTGGTAGTATTAGAGTCTTGATTGAAGGAGGCATCCAAACTTCATCATGAGCTGAAGAATACATTGTTAGAAAAGACATTTGTAATGTATAAAGATCAAATGGGATACTAGAAGCATCCCAAACATAAGTGGAGTCAATAATTTATGCAAAGGTTAAATGAATGGTTAAAAGTTTAAGGACTATTTACATGAAGGTTGTGTGCTACAACCCTCACCATGTTGACCACATTTCACAAGTGTCAAAAATTCTTGTGAGAAGAACACATCATATTTTACATCATGATCCATAAGATAGTATAGAATATAGACATCTATTGAACTTTTATTCTTTCTTAAGATTAATTATTGGTTACCTTCATACAATTGACTCTACATATCAATTCATATTTGAGTGCCTCTATCTCCTCAATTTTTTTTTGTTCCAAGACAAGGGTAAGAATTTCTTTACTATATCTATTTATCATCTGAGTAGCCATGAAGCTGGGGTCAGCGCTACATGCTATGGCATCTAAAAATGTTGCCTCAATTTTAGATCACATTTGATCTCCTATCATTTTTTCTTTTCCCTATCAATAAGTATCAAGTTGTGGATTCAATATCAGTAGAAATCTATCAAAATAAATCTAGATCCATAAAGAAAAGAACATAATAATATGACATTTCTTTCTATATAATTTTTCAAATTAAACTAATTAAGGTTTGCCTTTGCTAAAGAAAGTGTGTGAGGAACATCCTCACTTATGCCTTGTGGTGGATTCATGTTGCATAGTGAAAAAGATTAGTAATTCTTAGCAATCAACAATGAAATGAAAGTAATATACTCGCCCAAAAAAATTATTAATAAAATAATAGATTATATATTGGATTTAATATTAATTGGAGGCAATTGGTTTAAAATAAGTTATACTTACCAATCCCATGATAGTGAATTTTTTTAGTATCTACATGATTCAAATTGTAATCTATCAGAAGCTTTTCCCCTCCACTTATTGATTTTTTCACATTTACAAAAACATGATTCCCCTCGCATGCCTCAAATATAAAATTTGACCTCTTATTAGTTGACACAAGAACTATTTATAAAACCTACAATATTCCCAATTTCTTTTGGCCTTCCATCAATATACATCGTGAGCCTTTTAATTTGATCATCTTCTTTGCATTGTATATAATTTTGTTACAATGCACACCTATGCATTTTTTTTTATATTACACAATTCAGATCCAATTATTGTAATTGTATCAACATCCTACATATTCCATAAATTCAACAACTTTATTATAACTAACCTTTATATCATCCATGGAAAATAAGCCCAAACTACATAGTGAAGATCCAAAGCTATCTGATATAGATTTTCATTAACATAAAAATTAGTGTTTTATGGAGGTAGTTCCTTGGGCAACCATTCTTTCTAAATATGTGTGCCTTAAGGGAACCTTTCTATTGCCTTTGGTCTCATTATCATAAGAACATGATGCCCCCTTAAAAAGGAAAAACTACAATATTTTATTGAATTTTCTTTCAATCTTTTGACATCTAGTTGATCTCCTTATTTTAGACCTACTAGATGTCTCACTTTTGTCTTCTATTTGCACATTTTCCTTTTTTGAGGAAGATAGGTTGAGAAAATGCCTATTTGGTGATGCTTGCAATTCATCAAATAAGAGACATAATGATGGAACTCAAAATTGCATTCTCTTTCTGAGTACCACTCTAAACTTTTGCGACAATTTGACGCCCTATAAGTGTATTGTTGTCATGTTTTTAGTCCCTTATATTTTTCAAGATTATAGAATTACGGTTGTGTCAATTTTTTATATCTTTGTCTCATCTAGGTTTCCATTAGGGTTTCCTCTCTCATCTTCATCTCTAAGTTGCCTAGGTGGGAATACAAGAACAATGTAACATATTCAATTAGACTTGGTGACTATGATTTGGGAGGGTAACTTTTTGCATACCATAAAGGAGAGAGAGAAAATAAATTCTATTCATAAGAAATCCTAACTCTATGATCAAGATTTTTATTGAAGGCATAATACAAGTAGAATGGAGAGATCACAAGCATATTCAAAGAAAAATATGATAGGGAATATCAAGGACTAACGCTTAAAGACAATATGCAGATCATGAGAATGAGATACAAATAAGATTACTTGAATTCAATATAAAGTGAGCACTAAAAAATGTAGAAATGGTGAGGAACGTGATTAAAGGTGGTGAAGACCAAAGTTGAAATCAAATTGATGAATCAAAATGCATCTGAATGTCCACATCATCAATTTGAATAGTCAAGTCACCTTGGAAATAAATCATGACCATCTGATAAAGACCAGATTGATGGATAATGTTTTAAGATAGAATTATAAATTGTCTAAGATGCATCTCATTGATCATCAGATCAAAGAAATGTGTTGAGTTCATTATGTCATTATAAAAAGATTCTTATTTGATAATCTATGTGACAAAGTGATGTAAAGGTACATGTCTAGATGGGCCCTATATATTCAACATAGTACCACAAAGAAAAGTAATCCGATGTCAGATTCTGCAAGGAATAAAAAATTTCCATCTATCTACTACAATGTGCCTAGTCGAAAAGAGGGACCCACACCACAAAACAAAGAGACTTGACATCATTTTATTACTATCTTCAAATTACAAGGAAGATCTATGTTTATCGCCATCTCATTATATAAAGTTGCAAGTAAAATAATATATGTGACATAATGACAAAAAGACATGTATACTCATTGGACCCACAGAAGATATTATAAAGGAAGTTATAAAGGAAGGGTATAATGATTTAATCTTGACATTTGACTTGAGATCAATAGTGGGAGTTTAAAGTTCTAATGACCATTGGAATATGAAATTCACAGTTTGGTGTGAAATGATAGAAGATGAAGAAAATAGTAATTTTCTATAGGATTTGTGAAATCTCATGAAGATGAAAAGGCATGGAGTATTTTCAGGAATACCAAGGATTTAGAATTGTCAATAGAAGAGGCACCACATATATATATATATATATATATATATATATATATATATATATCATGATACAGATTGGGTAATTTAATATTTTACTATCAATTTTTATTATATGATTATTTCTCTACTAGAATTAAGAAAGGATAGTGAGCTATAAATGTAACCTCATTTTACAATACAAAGGTCAACAAACTTGATGCTAAATTGGTCTTTAATTCCATTTACCCTATTTTCTTTTCATGCTTTGTTGCCCATGAATAGATTAGTCCTACATTAAGAGTTGAAGAAAAATTATATGTGAGCCTATGATGATCAAGTGGATTTCATTTCATTTTGACATTTGTAGTAGGAGTGATTCTATTTACTTTCTTCATATATGATTATGCATCCTCTCTTGTTCATTTCATATTATGTTAGATAGTTTCATTAGGAATTGAAGAATAGATGTGTATGAATCTATTAGTAACTTGTTGAATTCCATTTCATTCAAGTCTAGTAGTCAAATAAATTCCATTTTTCCTCATATGCATCTCTTTTTACATCTCTCTTGCATTTAGATGGTTAATATTGCATTTATAATAGAAGTAAGAGTTGGGAATCTCATGATGATCTATTATAGTCATTCCATTAGGTGTGATAGGTTGTCCAAATCTATTTTTTCTTAAATTGTTTATGTCTACAAACAATTTGGTTATCCTTTACTGCTCTTAGGTTAAGAGATTATAATGCCAATATTTCTTGTCTCATAAAAACATACTCATTTCATATCATTACAAATCATAGGGAGTTGTACCTAGTCAATTCAGAGAGTAGTGATAGAGTACATACATTGACCCATTTGTCAGTAAACATCCTTTTGTCTTTCCAAGCATTGGGTGTCAAAAAGTCAAGATTATAAAATCTAATAGGAGAATATACTATTAACCAACACACATTTAATACATATGTACTCAACTGTCATTTTGAGGCCTATGAATTTTTTAATGTTTCTAAGACTTTTGACTCAACATGTCCATGCATCCTGTAATGATAATTCATTCTGAGTCATTCCATAAAGTTTCATTTTTAGCACTATTTAGATCTATATTTCTGTAAGTGTCAAACAACGACACAAAGCGTAGTTTATAATTGAATATCTTGTACCTAGTTATGTTTCATTACTTGCACCTTTGGGAGTGTTTATTTTACATATTAGAGAACATATTTTCCAATTTTCAAGTTATTTTGATATGTTTTGACTAGGTTTTGAATACTTCAAAGTTGGTTGTTTACTGTTATGACCCTGATGCATATTTCTCAGAATTCTATGAAAACCTATTTGATCAGTTGTAACTTTGACCCAATTACCAAAATGAAAAATTTCCTTTTGTATTTTATTCTAGGGGTAAAAAAAATCCTATATTAATACTTGATCTTATGATGAGTCCATTTGACTAGTTTTATAACGTGATTCCAAATGCAAGTTGTAAAGTTTTACTAGTGTCTAAAAGTGGAGATTGATCAATACCATTGTTTGGGATGTCATAACTTTGTATCCATGATTGTCTAAACCAAATGGATTGTACCACTATGTTATACTCTAAAATCACTTTAAGTGTGCTAGTTTTTAAGTCTTGAAAAATCCATTAGGACACTTTCCTAGGTCCATTCTATTTGTGAAAATCAAAGCTTTATAAATGTTTCTAGTCCTACAATTCTGAGTACCGCACTTTGACCACTTTCCAATTTTTTCCAATTATTTTTCATGAGCCTAAATCAAATATTTATACTCTCCTTGTGACAATAAACTAATGCCCCAACTTTCATACCCAGAAGTGTCCATTTGACCTATTTTTGAAGCCAAAACTGAACACATTTTATTATTTTTTGACATGTTTGTTTGCAGATAATTTCACAAAGGAAACTTTGATGGTCAATATCTTTTGACCCACTTTTAATCATGAGAAAAAATTTTGCAAGGTGCAAGAATGTGGAACATGGATGATGCATGTCAGTTTTTAGGGTCCAATTGTTTATTTTGGTAAGTTTTTAAAGCTAGCTCTCAGTCCTCCCTGGTGAAAAGTTACAATTTGAAAAAGGAGTTAAAATGTGTTTCAAATGTTGAAATAATAATAAAATTGGGATCAAATCAGTATTAGTTGATGAAAAAATCAATTTTAATTTTTAGTTGTTTGAAAACAAAATTCTTTTTAGCTAGACCCACTTTGGGGCCTAACTAATATCGACCGATTGTTGAGATATGGATTGGGAAAATATAAGATTTTTAAGTAATACTAAGATATTTTAATTTTCACATTATCTTAGTATGAATTCCAAGCCTTGTAGATCAAATGAATAATGTGAATCTTAATAGGCAATGATTTTTTAAGGAAGTTATTGAATGTATTACATCTTAAACACCTTAGTTTATGTGATTGACACTGTTTGAAGGAGGAGCCTTGTCAACTTTTTGAGGTTGCTAATTAAAAAATTGAAAGTGAAATTTGAAAATAAAAGTTGCAAAGGTAGTGGTGCCAACATTTGAAGAAAAAATTCAAGCTAGCAATGAATTTGGGACAATTGTGTCAATTATTATGGGCAATGATTCAACTAGTTTTTGTTACACTAATTTTTTTTTTTGTGTTACATTGATTGTTGAAGGAATTGCTCAATGGTTATTTTCATTAGAAAGTAGGGATTCCTTGTGTATTTTCTCATATGAAATAAGGATTTTCTCTCATGTTGGAAATTGTGGAACAAACATGGGTTCTTGCTGCAACCCTCATCATCTAGGAGACACATTTGGGGACGAGACTTTATTAACACCAATTTAGTCATTTAAATTTGCATTAATAACACATGTGATCATCTGGATAGATATATGGTGAGTGTAGTCATCCATTGTCATGTTGTGTGTGACACTTGTATAGCACTAGTTATAAAAAAAATATCCTTCAATGCAACCATTGCAAACCCAATTGTTGTGAGGAATCATACATGGATTTTTCTTATTATTAAGAAAACCAACATGAACAATGAATATGATGAAAAATATGATTCTAATTGCTCTTCTGTATGAGTATTAATTGACCCAAGATATATAACACATTGGAGGGGAGGCATGAGTAGGCATTTACAATGATGAAGTTGCCATTAGAAGATTATAATCATAATATGAAAAGGATTCCTAGTCACAAACACATATAGGGATGAGAAGCATAATTTTACATTGTCATCTCCACATATCCTTACCATTTGGAGGAAGGAATCATTGATACCAATGGGGGGATGCTTTGCAGGCTCCTTGACATAGTGCAAGGTAGGAGAATCCCCAAAGGAGATGTCCAAACCCCCAAAAAATAACCACACAATGAAAACACAACAAAAAGCAACAACAATGCAAGACAAATGCAAGATTTGATACCAATTCACAATTCTTTATTCATAGATATAACTGCAATATACCCGACTATAAGGCCTTATGGGTTAAAGCCAAACACAAACAACAATTAGAATACTAGTTCTGCAAGATCCTACAAAATCTAGTTACAAAACCAATCCTAGCTAGTCTAGATATTCAATTAGATAAGAACACTAAGAAGAATCCGCACTTGTACCCCCAGGTCCACCAAGAAATCCTTTTTTTCTCAAGTTATATCCCTAGCTCTTCAAAATTCACATCTACACTTCATCCCCTTCTCAAAGCTAGAATGATCAACCTTTGCCCCTTCCTCCTCCTACTTAGAGACACTACAATACCCCTTACTTATACCTAACTAATCCATAAGTTGGCCAAGCTCATTAAAAACTAAATTAAATCCCTTACATTAAATATAGGTGGATTCACAAGTCAGCTACAACACTAAATTAAATACCCATACATAAATTAAATGTCAATAGTTGGCTCATAGACAACTTGACACCAATAGAAACCAAGACCAAGCCGAGCACCAGTAAATTCCTAAGCAAATCCAAGCTCCATAGACCATAAAAGTATAAATCAAAGAATAATATAAAATCACCTCAGCCCTATACAAGTGACTGGAAAGCATCAAAAGATAATCATAATAACACATCAGTTGTCTACGAGCAACTGGAAAGCATCCCAAAAATAATACTGATCAAAGACTCATAATGGTTAAGTCAAACATGTCACAACATGACATCACCAAGAAAAAAGCAAACAAACACCTTAGTCTTATCAAAGCGACTAGAAAGAAATCCAAATACAACTGATCAAGAACTCCAAAAATGGTTAAGTCAAGTAGGTCATACATTCACCTCAACGTCACACAAGAACATTGGAAAGAAACAACAATCAATAGATCAACACACATCATAGAGCATATCAAACACATTACCATGGTTGGGTTTAAAGAATCAAGATTAAAATATCAACATGAAATCACAAAAATAGAACTCTCGAGCCTCTGGTAACATACTAAGACTAGTTAAGGCTAGGTCAAACCCTGAAACCCCAAAGCATAGATAGTACATAGAAAATACAAGTCTCATAGTTTGGTCTGATTTAGAAAACACGTAGTTCAATTAAATATGAGTTTTCAGTTCTCGTTTCATCATTTATTCTAGGTAGATGAAATTATGAGTTTTCCCTCCAAATTGACCCATTCCAATTATTTGAATAAAATATAGATTTACCCCCATAATTTTTTAAAAAAAATCAATATCCTAAAAAAGAAATATAAGGGTAATTTATTTAGTTAAATCTTTAAAATCAATCTCCTTGATTTTTATTATTTTTAAAATTAGATTAATTTACAAATCTAGTAATTTATCTTCATTATCAATTAAACTTAATTAAATAATATTTAATTAAATCAATTATTAATTATCAACAAAACTAAACATAAATGTTTATCAATTATTTATTAAATTTACAATTATTAATAAAACTATTAATAATTAATAAATTAAATACTTAATTATCTATTAATTTTTTATAGAAATCATTTAATAAAATTAATAATATTTATAAATTTAATAATTAACATTATAAAAAAATTATTTAATAACATTGATAATTATTATGAATTTAATAATTAATATTTATAAAAATTGTCTAATAAAATTAATAATATAATAATAAATTAATTTTTAAAAAAAAAATCACTATTATATTAACCACAACCTGTGGTAAGGCAGCCATGGTCTACAATAAAGCAGTTGTGGTGTGTCGTTGGTAGCCATAGACTGCTTAGTAGGCCACGGTCTGCCAAGCCGTATGCTGCTTGATTGAAAAGGGGGGTGGGGAAGGTGGTGGCCCCTGTCTCCCAGTTCAAAATTAATTTAAAAAAAATTATAAATTTTTTTATTTTATATAATATTATTTTATATTATTTTTTTAAATATCATTTGCAAATATAGTCTGATAGAAGAATTACTATCAACCATTCAAATTTCCCATTTTAGAATTTTCTTTTCTTTCAAAACCCTACCCAGATTTAATTTCTCAATTTTAATTCTATGGATGGAGGATTGCTCTAATGTTTTAATCTTCTCATATATAGACATAAAAAAAATGCATATAAGAAATTTTAGATTAAAACATTGAAAGATTTGTCAAAGTAAGACACAGAAAATCAATTCATAGTCATGATGAGACAGGTAAAGAAGAGCATAATAAATTGAGTGAATAACACAAGCATCTACTTGGACACTAATGCTAATCGCCACACCCAAGAAGCTTGTAGAGAATTTTATCCTCTCAACACCATCTCCTTTCTGAAAAATCCTTTCCCTCTCCAAAATTTGTGGTCCCTCGAAAATGAACCCCCAAATTGTGATAAGGAGTTCTCTCCCCAAATCGGGGCACTAATCGTGCAATCACATGAGAGAACTCCATATTCACGAGACTTCAACTCTTATTAACTTTTATTTATGTTTCCTTTATCATTTCCATGCATGTTTATTGAATTATTAGATAACTTTATTTAATTTTCACTTGGCTTCTTTTTAATTAATTTATTAAATTTTAATCTCACGCATGCATTATGCAATTTCTATTAAATTCACTTGTTTTATCTTTTTAATTAATTTATTTTATTTTAATCTCATACATACATCATGCAATCTAAAAACCTTTAATAACTTAATATATTTTCAATTTTAAATTTATTTTTGAAACTTAATTGATAAAATAACTATTAACTTAAATAATAATATTATTTTGCATTTATTTAAACATGAACTCTAAATATATTATTATTAAATTAAATTAATATTATCACATTTATTCTTATAAGTTTTATCTTCAAATTTAATTTTTTTAATTTAATTAAGTTCCCAATTAATTAATTATAATTAAATACTAAAATATCATAATAATTTTCCATGAAATTAAATCATTAATTAAATTATTTAATTAGACTTAATTAATAAAATTTTTACCAAAGACTTATAAAACAACATACAAAAACCTATTAAAGAAAAACACATACAAAATCAAACTAAAGGGTTATAATCACAAATTAATGTCATTCAACGCATTCAGAGGGTAGTCAACTCAAATACTTGTCCTAATTTTCTAGGAAAAATGGCTTAAAGATTTAGAATTTGGACTTAAGAATTTATCTCCCCTCTCTTACCATTGAGATAATGCGTTAGGGTATGCTCATCTTGGAAATTCAGGGAAGACGATACCCAATACCAACAACATGCATAAAATCCACACATGTACAAACACAATATTCTAAGATAAACAAGCAGTGGTAGGAAGTGGTGCATCATGTGGGTAAGTGCACCAAGTTGTGGTGCCAAAAGGGGGGTATAAGTGGACACCTTTTTCCTGAAATCAGAAAATTCTAGACTTCAACAAGAATTTGAAGATAGTTACACTCAAAATTTTAAGATATGACAAAAACAAAAGTCGTAGTCCTTTGAATCTAGTTTCTAAACTACTAATTTTTTTTCAAAATGGTTTAGTTTTAGGTCCTCAAAAAAGGGGGCCACAAAAAGTGGTATTGTTTATTCCAAAAAAACATAACATAGTACAAAGTGTGGCCCCCCTAAAATTTTAACTTTTTTTTTGAAATTCTTTAATCGCTCTAGTCAAAGGTTACCTAACACTATGTAGTTTATCCCAAATTTTTTGGGTAATTTTATAATGTGTATTTTTGTTTTTAATGAATTTTTTAATTAGGCCCATCCCAAAAATGTGAAATATCTATGTGCTCCCCCTAGAAATGATTGAAAACTAATCTAAAATCAAAACTTCTATTTTTCAAAGTGTGTAGAATGGAGTCTAGTTTCTAAAAAACTAAGTTGTTATAAAATTCGATGAATGAGCTAAAATCTACAACCCAATTAGTACATGGTGGTTTCTGACAAAAAATGAACATACATTCAAAAGAAATTATAGATGAAAGACTTAAAATAGTTCAAATTAAAAATAAATTATATGGTTAGATAGCTAACACATAGACCTATAATGTTATGTAACCTGATCTTATCGATACCCAACCATGAGGAATCTTGAAGGGGAGCACACAAGAAAAATCAATAATTTTGTGTATGTTTGTTGGAAAACACATCTCAGACCTATTTATAAACTCCAAACCTTTGGGTTGGATCTCCAAGGCAAAACCAAGCCTTAGGCTTGGTTTTAATGCAAATCTTTGAATAGCATGTGCGCCCTATAGCGTGTGAGCCCTATAGCGTGCACACGCTCTTAAAATGCTAGTGAATTTGATGTAGTGTGCATGCGCTATAGTGTGCACATGCTATAGTGCGCACACACTATTGAGACCTAAATTGCAAACCAAAACCAAGAGAGAGCTAGGGGGGGTGGGGCGAGGGAATGGCTATTTTTGCATGTGAGAGAGATAGAGAGAAAGTAGGGGATGGGAGAGGGGAGAGAGGAAGTGAGAAAGAGTAGGGGTGGTAGAGAGAGTATAGGATGGGAGATAGAGAAAATGTGAGAGTAGGGGTGGCAAAGAGAGTACAAGATGCAAGAGAGAGGAAGTGAGAGAGAGAGAGTAGAGATGGCAAAGAGAGAGTACGGGATGGGGGAGAGAGATTGAAAGTAGGGGATGGGAGAGAGAGGAAGTGTGAGAGAGAGTACAAGTTGGGAGAGAGAGATTGAGAGCAGGGGATGGGGGAGAGAGAGAGTAGGTGGTGGGAGACAGAGTGGGAGAGGAAGAGCGAGAGAGAGGAGGATGGGAGTGCATGTGTGTGAAAGAGAGAGAGTAGGGAATGGGAGAGGGGGAAGATAGAGTAGCTTGAGAGAGAGTAGGGGGTGGAAGAGAGAGTAGGGGATGGAAGAGAGAGTAGGTGATGGGAGAGGGAGTGGGAGAGGGAGAGAGAGAGGGGGGATGGAAATGTGTGTATGAGAGAAAGAGAGAGAGTGTGAAAATGTGAGAGAGGGTAGGGGGTAGCAGAGAGAGAGTAGAGAGGGAGAGGGAGAGAGAGAGAGGGAGAGAGAGTGAGAGTAGGCAGTGGGAGAGGGAGAGTGAGTGAGAGAAAAAGTAGAGGATGGGAGAGGAGAGAGGGGGGATGGGTGTGTGTGAAAGAGAGAGAGTAGGGAATGAGAGAGGGGAGAGAGAGATAGAGAGGGTAGGGGATGGGATAGAAAGAGAGTAGGAAATGGCAGAGGTAGTGGGAGAGGGAGAGAGAGGGTGGATGGAAGAGAAAGAGATTAGGCAATGGTAGAGGGAGTGGGAGAGGGAGAGAGGGGGGGGATGGAAGTGTGTGTAAGAGAGAAAGTAGGGGATGGGAGAGAGTGTGAGAGTGTGAGAGAGAGTAGGGGTGGCAAAGAGAGAGAGTGAGAGTAGGGGATGGGAGAGAGAGGGAGGGAGGGAGAGAGAGAGAGAGAGAGAGAGAGAGAGAGAGAGAGAGAGAGAGAGAGATAGAGAGAGATAGTAGGCGATGGGAGAGGGAGTGGGAGGGAGAGAGAGAGGGGGAATGGAAGTGTGTAAGAGAGATAGAGTTGGGGATGGGAGAGAGTAGGCAATGGGAGAGGGAGTGAGAGAGAGAGAGAGGGGGGGGAATGGGAATGTGTATAAGAGAGATAGAGTAGGGGATGGGAAAGAGTGTGAGAGTTTGAGAGAGAGTAGGGGGTGATAGAGAGAGCTTGTACAGGATGGGGGTGAGAGAGAGAGAGAGAGAGAGAGAGAGAGAGAGAGAGGGAGAGTAGGGGATGGGAGAGAGTGTGAGAGAGAGTAGGGGATGGAAGAGAGAGAGTGAGAGTAGGGGATGGGAGAGAGAAAGTAAAGAGGGAAAGAGAGTACTTGAGAGAGAGAGATAGTAGGTGGTGCAAGAGGGAGTGGGAGAGGGAGAGAGAGGGGGGATGGGAGGGTTTGTGACAAATCTAGAGAGTAGGGGATGGGAGAGGAGAGAGAGGGGGGGATGGGAGTGTGTTTCTATGAAAGAGAGGGAGTAGGGGATGGGAGAGGAGAGAGAGAGTAGGGGATGGGGGAGAGAAAGTAGGTAGTGGAAGAGGGAGTGGGAGAGGGAGAGAGAGAGAGGGAGAGAGAGAGAGGGTGAATGGGAATGTGTGTAAGAGAGACAGAGTAGGGGATGGGAGAGAGTGTGAGAGTGTGAGAGAGAGTAGGTGGTGGCAGAGAGAGCTCGTACGGGATGGGAGAGAGAGAGTGAGATTAGGGGATGGGAGTGTGAGAGAGAGTAGGGGATGGGAGAGAGAGAGAGAGCGAGAGTAAGGGATGGGATGGGAGAGAGAGAGAGAGTAGAGAGGGAGAGAGAGAACTTGAGAGAGAGAGAGATCTAGTAGGTAGTAGGAGAGGGAGAGGGAGAGAGATAGGGGGGATGGGAGTGTGCGTGATAGATGTAGAGAGTAGGGGATGGGAGAGAAGAGAGTGGGGGGATAAGAGTGTGTGTGTCTGTGAAAGAGAGAGAGTAGGGGATGGGAGAGAGTGTGAGAGTGTGAGAGAGAGTAGGGGGTGGCAAAGAGAGAGTACGGGATGGGAGAGACAGAGTGAAAGGATGGGAGAGATAGAGTGAAAGGATGGGAGAGAGTGAGAGAGAGATTAGGGGGCGACAGAGAGAGAGAGTACAAGATGGGAGAGATGTAGTAAAAGGATGGCAGAGAGTGTGAGAGAGAGTAGGGGATGGGAGAGAGTGTGAGAGAGAGTTGGGAATGGGAGAGAGAGAGAGAGAGAGAGAGAGTAAGAGTAGGGGATGGGAGAGAGAGAGTAGAGAGGGAGAGAGAGAACTTGAGAGAGAGAAATAGTAGGTGACCTGGGAGAGGGAGTGGGAGAGGAGGAGAGAGAGGGATGGGAGTGTGTGTGAAAAATCTAGAGAGTAGGGGATGGGAGAGAAGATAGAGGGGGGATGGGAGTGTGTGTGTGTGTGTGTCTGTGAAAGAGAGAGAGTAGGGGATAGGAGAGAGTGTGAGAGTGTGAGAGAGAGTAGGGGGTGCAAAGAGAGAGTACGAGATGGGAGAGACAGAGTGAAAGGATGTGAAAGAGTGTGAGAGAGAGTAGGAGGTGGCAGAGAGAGAGAGAGTACGAGATGAGAGAGACAGAGTGGAAGGATGATAGAGAGTGTCAGAGAGAGTAGGGGATGGGAGAGAGTGTGAGAGAGAGTTGGGGATTGGAGAGAGAGAGAGAGTAAGAGTAGGGGATGGGAGAGAGAGAGAGAGAGAGTAGAGAGGGAGAGAGAGAACTTGAGAGAGAGATAGTAGGTGGTGGGAGAGGGAATGGGAGAGGAGGAGAGAGAGGGATGGGAGTGCGTGTGAGCGATCTAGAGAGTAAGGGATGGGAGAGGGGAGAGAGAGAGGGGGATGGGAGTGTGTATCTACAAAAGAGAGAGTTTAGGGGATGGGAGAGGGGAGAGAGAGAGTATCCCAAGAGAGAGAGAGAGTAGCGTATGGGAGAGAGGGGCGGATGGGAGTGTGTGTAAGAGAGAGTAGGGGATGGGAGAGAGTGTGAGAGAGAGTAGGAGGTGGCAGAGAGAGAGAGTAAGAAGTGGGAGAGGGAGGATGGGAGTGTGTGTGAGAGATCTAAAGAATAGGGGATGGGAGAGGAGAGAGGGTGAGAGAGATAGAGAGACTAAGCAGTGGGAGAGGGAGAGCAAGAGAGAGTAAAGGATGGGAGAGGGGAGAGAGAGTAGGAAGAGAGAGAGAGTAGGGAGAGAGAGAGAGATTAGGGAGGGTGGAGAGTGATGTGTTCTCATATAGTGCATACGCGCTATAGTGCATACGCGCTGGAGCGCATATGCACTATGTGAAATCACCTAAAAATGGTCAAAAAGAAACTTTGGGGCCCATTTCATTCATTCTCTACTTTTGTTCTATTCTACACTCTATTATCCCGACAAAAATTGCGGGTTTCAACATAGCAAACACTCTTTCAAGGTGGCAAACACTATTTCAAGCTAACAAACACTATTTCAAGGTGGCAAACACTTTTGGAAGCTAGCAAACACCAAATTCAATCATTGGATACACGATTTGAAGACTTTTTGAATATTCCTTGTATAGAAAAGGTTAGTGCAATCTATTTTAAATATTGTTCATTGATATATAGATACAAATTTGATTATAATTTGACATGTTGTTTAATATATAGTGAATTCATTGAAATTTGTATGTTTCAATGAAATGTTATTTCGAAATGGTTAGAAATTTGACAAGTCATTTTATATATATATTGTGTGTTCATTCAAATAATTATAATTTTTATATGTATTTGAATAATTTGTAATTTACACATTTTAAGTAATTCAAATGTTTGAATAATTTGACATGTAGAAATCATCATCATGCCAAGGAAGAAAGCAAAAAATCAAACAAATGAAGATAGGGAGAGAGATTTGGAAATTAAAAGAGATAAAATGAAATTACTATGTGAGCAAAGAAAATTGCAAAGCAATAATGAAGAATTGACTTTTGAAGAGGATCAGGAACCACCGGTACCAATAAACAAAGAGGAAGAATTGGAAAGACAAAGAGAATGAATGAGACTGTTATGCTCAAGAAGACAATTGAATTGTGAAGCTACACCATCTTCTAATGTTGGAGTCATATCGTTCGCTACACCATCTTCCAATGTTGAAGTCATATCGTCCTCTCATGTTGAAGAGACACCGATTTGTAGATTCGGTGATATACACACTCCATCATGTCATGTTGAAGGCACACCATCAACACATCAAGTAGGTGATATTTCATCTTTTGCATCTTATTGCCAAGGCACATCATCTTTGGTTCAAGGTACGCAATACACTCAACCTTATGTTGATGTTCAAAATGTTGAGAGAATTGAAGAGATTATAAAACCTTCTAGAATTCATTTTAGAAGACCAAAATATTTGATTGATATTGATAGTAACATTTTGAAATCAATGCCTAACAAGAATAGCAAGCGTACTTGTCAAAGAAAAGTTAATCGTATGTGGAGATTATTTTTTGTTGAATTAAATATTACAGGTCAATGCCAATTATTTTTTGAAATGATGAGGAATTTAAAATTTAGGCCTATCATGAAGATTCTTGGGCTAAGAATGATGGATGATTCAAATGAAAAAAACATTGTAAAGAATCTAATGAATGCTTATGACAAAGTGGGTTCTAAATCACACACCAAAGATAGTAATATTGCAAGACAAGTACTTACATCGAAAATAGTAAGTAGCCAAATGAAGAAAGCTTGATTCATGAGAAAGACAAGCAAAACATTAAAAATTGGTAGAGGTACTCTAAGGAGAGCCATGCTAAGGCATGAGAGATTGGAAGATCCAACAAAAAATGAGTTATGGACATTTAGCGGTAGACTACCGTGAAAGGATAAAGAAATTAGTGAAGCCTTGAAATCATTGATCAAAGATTTTTGGAAGAATAACACACGTGTTTCACCTAATCAAAGAGATGTTGTAAGAAGGAGGATTGGTAGCCAAAATCACGAGCCACATGCGAAACATTTTTTGGACACAACTCAGACACAATTTTTTGCAAAATTTATTGGTATGTATCCTCAAATTCGAATAAGTCAAAGATTTTTTTAGATGGGTAAACCTTTTTATGTGAAGATAAATCACACATGCACAACTTGTTGTTGTAGGATACATATTGAATTTTCTAACCATTTTGATGTTTTTAGGCATATATGCGTAATTTTGCATTCTTAGTTTGTTTTGTAGGATTGTGACATAAATGAGCCACCAAGATCTTCAAGGGAATTCATATCCATCATTTTATGTGAAATAAAGGATGGCCAACAATTTTACAAGACATCATGCTTGGATGGTATGTGCTTATTTTGTGGTTCTTTGCAACTTTTATCAACTTGTCAACATATGGATAGTACACATGCAATTGGAAATGAAATAGTAGATTATGGAAAATTTAAGACAGTGACATATGCTCTAAAAGATGGGAAACATGGTAAAAGATGTGATTTAGTCATTGAAAAGATTCCAGTGTATGAGTTCATGAAGATTTTTCGTGAAAACATTATTTACAAGTATGCAAGGCATACCCATAGAGCTCGGTGGCTGGATTTGCAATTCAAGTTGTTCAAGGATACGTTTCCACTGGATACCATTGTTTTGGTTGTAGATTTTGCATAGAACTACACACTACAACCACAAAATGAGGTGCAAGCAAAGCATTATACTTCTCAACAGGTTTCCATATTTGTTTACATAACATTCATGCATTCACCTACAAGTACAGAGGATGACAGGAAGATTTTGAGGGAGTGCCATTTTTACATCAGCGATGATCGATCACATTCTACAGAGTTCGTACATGGTTGTTTTCAACTATTTTATGGATATTTGGCTAATAGGGGCATCACATATCGTCAGCACATTATTTGGTCAAACAATTGTGCATCTCAATTCAAGAATGCACGGATGTTCTATTGGCTGAGCAGGATGCACAAGTTGTGTAAAATTTAATACATGTGGAATTTCATAGAGACTGGTCATGGAAAGGGAGAGCATGATGGTGCAGGCGCATGCATCAAAAGAGCCTTAGCTTGTGAAGAACTAAAGTACAAAGATGGAGCAATATTGATAGATGCAAAATCCATCGTCCATTGGTGTAATGCTACAATGGGTCCAGGTAAGGAAGGTTAGTCTATGGTTTGTAGATTTTTTTGGTTGATAGATAATACTAACATTGCACCATATCAGGATTTTTGTACACTAACAGGATCCAATGAGTTGCACTCTTTTAGAAGCTCTGATGCAGGTTCATGGAGTATCCACACACGAAAAATGGCATGCTATTGTCCATCATGTGCAGAGGAAAATTGGGATGACTGTGAGTCGACTGAATGGGAGGACAAATGGGATATACAAGTTTTGGACCCAATTGACACCTATTGTCCCCCACAAGCACTGGAAATGGTACAGATGGAATCGTCTATTGACTTTGACTGCTTGTCTGATCTAGTTCAACCTGGTAATATATATATTTATATATCTTTGTAATTTCAATATGTAACTTTATAACTTTTACACAAGTATTTTCTGAATTAATGACCACATTTTGTACATTTGTTACTGCAGGCCATGTTTTTGTTGTTATTGCACCTAAAGACAATCAAGAAGGGACATATTATTATTTGTGTCATTGTGTTCAAGCCAAACAAAAATTGGATCACTCGGTTACAAATGGTGAAGGTTTAGAGTACCATGTCAGTGTGGTGGTTGTAACCAAGACATGGCTTATACGATATTCTATGAAGAACCCTAACTTGTGGTTATTCGAGGATTGGGAAACAGAGAGGAAGATTCTTCATTATTCAAATCTTGTTGTCACATCAAATGTCCACTTGATAAAATATGGTGGAAAACCACATAATAAGAATCTTTGGAGAGTTCGTGAGTCAGACCACGAGGCAATACTTGAGACATTAAAATGTCGAGCAGATCCAGTTGGCTCATTAGATTGAATACAGAGAGAGGGAGAGAGAGAAAGAGTGATCAAATGGATCCAAATACATTGTTGCAACCTCTTCCCCAAGACTGTCCACATGACTAAGGTGGACCGTATTTTTATGATGCATAAGTGATGAGATATTTTTATGATGCATAAGTGATGAGATTTAGTTTAAATCATAGATTTTATGTTTTGATTTGTTTAGAATCTAGATTTTATGTTTTGATGTCTCCAATTTTTTTAAAGCTAGAACAATATTTTTCATATTTTCTTATTGTGACGATATTTTTCTTTCATTGCATGTTCTCTTGGATGACAAGAGGGAGAGAAGAAAAATAAGTAGATTTCCGAACAGCCAGCCACCCTTCTTCATGCAATTTATTCATTTAAGGTAAAAGTCCCATTTCCTTTGTTTGGCTTTGGTATTTGGTTATTTAAAGTCATTATTCTAGTTGGACCTTCGTATGTTTGAATTTGGGATTGTTTAGTGTCTATTTGTTATGATTATGCTGAATTATTAATTCTACGATGTTTCTATTATTTAATTATTTAAAATAAATTAAAACTTTTTGTATAAAATTATTATTTTTTATTTCTATCTATTTGTTATGATTATTTCTATTATTTAAAATAAATAAATTATATAATATCTCTATGATGAACTATTTATATTTCTAAACTTTACATATTTTACACCATGACCAACAATCAAACTATTATAACAATACAAATACATTTAAATAGTAATGTAAGAATGGTTTAGTTCACATAAAAAATAAGTCTATCTTAGATATTCTAAATACATCACAAAACATTATCACTTCAAAAAAATTGGAATTTCTCCCATCTACTTGAGTTCCCATCAATTGTCCATAAAACTGGGAAAGGGAATAGGTGCTATGCTCCCAATCCCAACATCCTCCTGTCCACTACTAGGAGATGTGTGTAATGTAGGATTCAACTCCATCAACTTAGTCATTTTTTTCACTAGTTGATTGGGACTCTCACCATTTGTTGCCAACTATGGTGACAATGCTTGGGGTTACACTTATTAAGTAAGAATATTTCCTAATCTAGGGATTAGACCATTGAACATATCAGAATGTGATTTATGCTATGGGAGAAGAGGTATGTTGGACATACTAATTGATTCTAGGGCTAGTGTAATTACATCTCCTTCCACTAGTTTTGTAAATATAATTTCTATAGTTGTTGAAGGTGCACCTCCAATATTTGGTCTATATCTCTTTCAAACATTTAGATTATCCTCTCTTTCTTTCCTCTTCTATTCCTTTACTACGACCTTCTCTGCAACTCATTTCCCCCTCTCTATAGCATCTAAGATCTCATTTCTTGCAATCTTTTCCTCTCTCCCATCTTTCCTATCCCTAATCTTCTCCTTCATGTAAAGTGCATTAGCCTCAAATAACTTCTTAGTCTCTCTTGTTCCTTAGAATTTTGTATCCTTTTCTTTGGTAGCTATAGGAATCTACTGGGTAAACCACTATGTTGGTTTTTGTCTAGTGGCATGTAACATATAAAATCAACATCTCCATCATAGTCATTTTGGGCCTGGGTATCAAAAAATTGTTAACTATTTATTTCATCATGGTTTCCACCATTTGCAAAGCATTAGATGACATCCTTGGGGTCAACATGTGGTGGGGATGGAATTAAAAGGGAAACATTTTCATCCCCACAAGTATTTGGTTACCCAAGGTTTGTGACAACCTCCTACAACCAATCTGGTTCTGAATCTTGCATTAGAAAGCTTAATCTAATATCAATGTTTGTTGTATGCTCAAGGTTTTATCTCCTATAATAGTCCACTGGCTGGTTTAGGTTTTCTGGTTGGGTATTTTTAGGTGCAATTGTACCTAGTTCCTTCATATTTTGTCCATAACTCCTCAACAAGGTGTTAATTGGTTCATCTAATAAGCCATTGATTTTTAGGAAGGATTCAATAGTGATTTCCTCCCCCTCGCATTACAACTCATCAATATTTGCATCATCTACAGTAGTTGTTTCTTTTGATCCACTACTTGTGGGTTGTGGTTTAGATCCCTATTTTCCATCCTCATCAACAATGAAGCACTTTCTTGGGCCTATATCATTCACTAAAACCTCCCTATTCAAAGACCATATCCCTATCCTATGGAAACCACTCATTATATTATCAGGTGTAAGTGCCAAATTGGAGGCTTTGCTGGATAACATTCCTAACTCCTCACGACCAATATTGATTTGAGGGTTCCTAGCCAACCACACATTCCAAATATATTTTAAGTAAGATTTTAATGGTGAGAAAAAACTAACATCCAATGATTGACACCTATAGATGGTATACGCTACAAGTGACACACAATCTATGCCCAACTTCTTTGCTTTATCAATTATTTTCCATCTCATTTGGATTCCATGATCATCAAATACTAGAAGAAACCTTTTTGAGAGAAACACCCCACATGGAATTGTTCTTACAAAGTGGTCTAGTGAATTCAAGATTAATTATTTCATCATCCATCCATGTACTTGGACTGCCACGCAGGCCTTGAGATCATAATTGAAAATGTAGTTTTTTATATGTCTCTTAGCCTTGAACAAATAAAAATTGGAATTCTCTAACCAACAGTAATGTAAGGAGACCCACCCTGCTAGTTTAGGCCACTATGCCCAAACTAACCAATGACTTCTTCTAATCCTATAGGGTTTCTTCTTGACCCTATTCCCAAGAGGATATCTCCCAACTATCCCCTTCCCTATGATCTATGCACACCAATTGACTATGTGACAAAGAACTCATGGTGGATAAATCTGAAGGAATTTCGTAGGAATACCTTTCTTTCCAAAATCACTCTCATCTATCCATGTTACTTCAGATTTTGGTTGATCTTTCCATTTGATAAGATGCTCCATATAGGTGCCATGAAAATTCTTCTTCTTGATTCTTGAATCCATAACCTTTTCAGCTTTTGGCTGAGATTATAATGGGATAGTGACTTCTTCAACCTTTGATTTTGTTTTTCCTTCTATGAATGTAGGCCCTTTATATTGAACTTAGTCCTTGACATTAAAGATTAGGTAAATTTCCAATTTTGGTGGGAGTTCTATTTTTTCGGCATTAGAACCATAATTTACAAGTACCTTACAAGGTCCTATCCTATGCATTTGTAGCTTGGTTGGAACACCCTATGCAAGTACCAAAACTCATCCTTGGCATCATATCATGGTCTCAACACCTTGGATAATCTCAAAACATCTCATATAACATGTTCCAACTCCTTGCACACTCTCAGCAACTCATCTCTTACACTTTCTCAATTTTGCCTCTTCTAGGCTTGTTCAAACTAGCCCTTGCCAGTCACTAATTTGTTGTTTTCTCCAAAATTTTCAATAGAACTTCCTAAACTATTGGGTGATTAAAATACCCTTTTCCTCACTCTAAAATATACTCCAAAACCAACTACACTTGTTTTGTAAAACATCACTCAAAACTGGCTATTTCAGTCTGCCAACTAGGCCTAGTTTGAGGCCATTTACAAAGAAACTCACAATCCCTTGACTTTTGGAACTCCCATGACCCAAAAAATTCTTAAGACATGACTCAAATGCAAGGATTCTTCTATTTTTTTGGTCTCATGATCAACTTTACAATGGTTTTTACAAAACCCTCCTTTCTAGCCCCTTTACCCTAGGGCTTTCTAGAACTCTTACTTTGCAACATCTCTAGAACCCCAAAATGGTTCAAACACTTTCAATTTGGTTATATTAGATGAATTCAAACATAAAATGCAACTCTTGTTTGGAGAAAACACTAAATCCACCTTGGGAGCAATCACATACCCCTTTTTATGCACTCAAATTTTAGGGAAAACTATGCAAATACTTCTTAAATGGTTTCAACACTTGAATTTTCAGATGGAAATGGTTATTATAGACTCAAACCAACAAGAAAAATCCCAAACTTGAGGTTTCTCAACACTCAACAATCAAATTTCAAAACTGTTACCAACACTTACTACTAGGAGAATTTCTAGTTTTAATGGTCAAACTCCCAAACCATACAAAGGACCCCTCGCTGTTTTTTCATTTTTAAACACTCTTTTTGGAGACCTACAATAACCTCTCTCACTTTTTGGAGATCACACTCCATTTTCATTTTACGTCACCATCTCAGGTGATGCTGAAACTTGCAATGTCAGCTAGTACAAAGTTGCCAATTGCCAAATCTCTCTCACCTTTCCTCGTGGGATAAAACTGTATACTTCATTAGCTATGTGTGGTCAGGTAAACCCTATCCCCAACCTCATCCTATCCCCTTCAGTGCTCGAACGTTCTCAGGCACGCCAATCCAGAATGTCCCCAAGTGTCACTAAATGCCATAGGGCTGTGATCTTTTACAGGGCATATCTCGGAGCTCGTGTGAGGTATGGATGCAATTCTAGTTCCTACAAGACCATGTTGCAGAGACCTAAAATAACCTCTCTCACTTTTTGGAGATCACACTTTATTTTTGTTTTACAATGCCATCTCGGGTGATGCTAAAACTTGCAGTGTGGGCCAGTACAAAGTTGTCAACTGCCAAATCTCTCTCACCTTTCATCGCGGAATTGAACTACCTACTCTGTTAGCTCTGGGTGGCCGGTTAAACCCTATCCCCAACCTCATCCTATCCCCTTCAGTGCTCGAATGTTCTCAGGCATGCCAATCTGGAATGTCCCCAAGGGTCACTAAATGCCATAGGGCTACGATCTTTGACGGGGCATATCTCGGAGCTTGTGCAAGGTCTGGATGCAATTCTAGTTCCTACAAGACCGTGTTACGAAGACCTACAATAACCTCTCACTTTTTGGAGATCACATTATGTTTTCATTTTACAACGCCATCTCAGGTGATGCTGAAACTTGTAGTGTTGGCCAGTACAAAGTTGCCAACTGCCAAATCTCTCTCATCTTTCGTCGTGGGATCAAACTGTCTACTCCATTAGCTCCAGGTGGCCGAGTAAACCCTATCCCCAACCTTGTCTTGTCCCCTTCAGTGCTCAAACGTTCTCAGGCACGCCGAACTAGAATGTCCCTAAGGGTCACTAAATGCCACAGGGCTGCAATCTTTGACGGGGCATATCTTGGAGCTCGTACAAGATATAGATGAGATTCCAATTCCTACAGGGCTGTGTTGTAGATACCTATAATAACCTCTCTCACTTTTTGGAGATCACATTCTATTTTCATTCTACAATGCCATCTCGGGTGATGCTGAAACTTGTAGTGTTGGCCAATACAAAGTTGCCAACTGCCAAATCTCTCTCATCTTTCTTCGTGGGATCAAACTGTCTGCTCCATTAGCTCTGGGTGGCCGGGTAAACCCTATCCCCAACCTCTTCCTATCCCCTTCAGTGCTCGAACATTCTCAGGCACACTGAACCAGAATGTCCCTAAGGGTCACTAAATGCCATAGGGATGCGATCTTTGATGGGGCATATCTCGAAGCTCGTGTAAGGTATGGAAGCGATTCTAGTTCCTATAGGACCGTGTTGCAGAGACCTACAATAACCTCTCTCTCTTTTTGGAGATCACATTTCATTTTCATTTTACAACGCCATCTTGGGTGATGCTGAAACTTGTAGTGTTGGCCAGTACAAAGTTTCCAACTGCCAAATCTCTCTCATCTTTCGTCGTGGGATCAAACTGTCTACTCCATTAGCTCCAAGTGGCCAGGTAAACCCTATCCCCAGCCTTGTATTATCCCCTTCAGTGCTCGAACGTTCTTAGGCACACCGAACCAGAATGTCCCTAAGGGTCACTAAATACCACAGGGCTGCGATCTTTGACGGGGCATATCTCAAAGCTCGTGCAAGATATGGATGAGATTCCAATTCCTATAGGACTTTGTTGCAGAGACCTACAATAACCTCTCTCACTTTTTGGAGACCACATTTCATTTTCATTCTACAATGCCATCTCGGGTGATGTTGAAACTTGTAGTGTTGGCCAATACAAAGTTGCCAACTGCCAAATCTCTCTCATCTTTCATCGTGGGATCAAACTGTCTGCTCCATTAGCTCCGAGTGGCTGGGTAAACCCAATACCAAACCTCTTCTTGTCCCCTTCAGTGCTTGAACGTTCTCAGGCACACTGAACCAGAATGTCCCTAAGGGTCACTAAATGCCACAGGGTTGCGATCTTTGATGGGCCATATCTATGGGCTGTCAATACTTCGACTATACTTTAAGTCAACGATTATCAATATGTGAAAAAATGGAACTCGTTGTATTTTGAAGTACTGATAAGATGGCCTTGCCCTTCCCCAGGAGTTTCAGAAATGGGAGACATTAGGTAAGAGAGTGAAAATGTTATTATCGCTTCAATGCACATGACGCAATTGGAAATGCAATTTTTGATGGTAATCATTTTGTGATAAGGGAGAGACTAGGGATGATCATTGTTACTATCTCTTTAGTAGTGGAATTTTTTTTTCTCTTGAATTTCGTGGTGGGGGATCAGTGGTAAGACTCCTTGGATATTCCTTCTTATGATGTTAGTGACAAGTGTTGCTCTTTGAAAACACTTGTACAATCTTTTTTAAATTATTAGATAAAAATAGAGAATTGTAAGTATTAAACATGATTAGCCTTTAGTTCCTAGAAGATCTTTATTTCCCCATCAATGCATTTAGAAAGTTAAGTTTTAAGAAGATCATAAATAGAAAAAATTAGAGAAGTGATTTAAACATTTATTTTGATTGGAAACATGGGAGTCTTGAGTTTCCTCTACCTTTTAAAGAACCTTCCTTAGCTAGCAGACCTAATTCCACATTCCATAAGACTGTCATTGTGCTAAAGATTTAGGAAACCGACTGCTCTAAGATAAAGCTTCCCGATCAATAATAATCTAGCCTATTGAGGTACATAATACTTCTCAATTAAACTTGTGTTAATTCAGTATTAATTTTGTAATTAACTACAATTTCAGTATCTGTGTATAGGGGGTGACTGAGAAAACTATTTGAGGTCCAATTTGAAAATATATTTGTAAGGATCTCGACCAAGGTTCACAACTTCGATGATTAATACATTCATTCAAGCCAGAACCTCACTACAAAAAAATAATATATATAAAAGGTAGTGAATAACGTCATGTCTAGACCCAAATCAACCAATGAAAGTCAAATTAGCATAATGTGGAACAACAATATATGCATTGAGTGGGTTGTCATAAAAAAGCTTCATAATAAAATTCATGTCTAGAATTAAAAGACCTTAAAGAACATTTATGCTTGTAACACAAATGGCCATTCAAAACTGAATATGATTACAATATCTGAAATAGCATTACAAGAACTTGTAATGCTCTTATGAACATCGGGTTAATTCTTGTAAGAATCCCTAAGATGCTTGTTAAAATCAAAATTTTGTTGAAATTGAATTAATTTTTATCCTGTCGGTTAATTGGCTTAGGGTGATATATGCTTCTTGGATGGAATAATGAGTTCGTGATTAACTCTATATTAAGATCCATAGCATCTTCTAGTTATTTGCAAAGGAAATTTATTAATTACTTGCTAATATCATATGGCTTGCTTGAGAAAGATGTCTGTGTTCTTATTGATGGGTACTAATGACCATCCACATTTAGTTCTTCAATATCCTATTTGACAAGCTTTCCATAGACATTTCTTTGCCATACTAAGTATTTTTGAAAACATATTTGAGTAGAAGGACTACAATAGGTACTACATGATGTTTTAACAAATAAAGTAATGGGTTAAAGACTATTATTTCCAAGGTATTATGTCATAGTATTTTAATTGTAATGATCTTAGACTAATGATATTCTTGAAGGTAACTTTGACATGCAGCAAGAAAGACAACCTACAGCCAAGGCTATATTGTGCCTACAACCAAAGCCATAAATGCTCATAGCCAAAGCAACTAGTGCACATAGCCAAAGCCATGGATGCTTATAGCCAAAGTTACAAGTGCTCATAGCCAAAGCCATGAGTACATGAAGTCGATGATCACAATTGTTTACAACTATTCACCAGAAACAACTTCTTTGCAGTTTTTGAGAAATACTAATAAAGCAAAAAAGAACATCTACGAGTTGGTAGACATAATGGCAACTCTCTAGAAATTGAATTTAATTTCATACATGCACATATCTAATTTAATGTCATACACGAACATATCTAGTTTAACGTCATACATTAACAAACATATAATATAAAATGATAACCAATAATGTCATATACATAAACAAACACATAATATAATATGATAACCAATAATGTTGTATATGAACAAACATATATTATATTAACCAATAATGTCATACATCAAATATGTCATACATCAAATATAGAATGTCATATGTACATCAAATGTGTATCGAATATGTCTCTCAGATGCCTATATATATACATGGGGAAGGAAACAAGTCTCTATATATATGTATCAAATATCTCAACTACATCTTTTCCTTCCCATGAGGGGAAGGAAACAAGTCTCTCGATGTCCTCTGCCATCATGTGGAGGGAGGCAGTGGAGATGATGGGGCCCTCCTGACACGCTCACTTGACCTCTTGTTGAGGCTCTTCTCTAGGTCCAACTGATACAAAGTAAGTAGATATGAATCAATATTTATTATACATTGAAATCAAATATATGTACTCACAAAATCAATTATTTTCTTACCGCCAACAAATAGTCACTCTGTAATTCCACCTCAAATGCTCGTGGACGATCAGGCATGACAAGACCCTACAACAATTCAATAAATATAATCACTTATAAATAACATTAGAAATTTTGAGATTAACTATTATAAACAACAACTAAAATAAAGAAAATTCTTTCATACCTCGGTTAGTGGATGTGAGCTAGCCACAGCTGCGGCCACTCCACTATCAATAGACTGTCGCAGATGAGGAGGTGTGTCCGACATCATGAGCTGCATGTCATACAATACACGTTATATCTAACAGGAAACAAGGAATAAATATAATCAAATGAATTAAATTAACATGAAACAACTGTATCTTTGTGAAGCTCGTATGATGTCTCTGCTCTGCGTCTGTGGTAAAGGTTGAGGGTCCTGTGGAGAACTGATGCACATGCATATTTTTTTTGGTCAATCCTTAATATGATTATGTAATAAATATATGTATTAATTAAAATGATTAAATTGATACATACCTCAGGACTCGTTGAAGGGACAAAAAATGGGCCTGGAGGATCACTGTTAGGCCCAGGAACACTTTGACCCTAAATTTTGAACAATGTCAATAAATCCTAATTAATTAATCATTCACTATACGTATGAAATGTGATCAAATTAGTAATTTACTTATGTGTCAATGCCAAATGTCTTGTTCAGAAACTGATCAGTGACAAGCCCATCATCTGCACCATCTCCGACATGAGTGCCAAATGTGCATAGGGATCTGCATGAAGTGCACATGTGACCACGACGTATAGGAGGCTCCCCCTCAACTAATGGGCTTGTGGAATGGATGAGGGTCTGTGTCAAAGCATTAATGGTCCCTAGAGTGTTGGCCTCTACATGTTCCTTCACAACTGAAGGAATAATCACATGCTCACGCTGTGGATGGACCACGGGTGCCCTATATACATTAGGGTCACGATGTGCTCCAGGCCTCTCAAATGATGACCCACCACCTCTACCCTAGGAGTCTAACATATCAAAATAATTGGGGATCTCCCCAAGGACAAACTCACAATATAATCTCTTCAAAAAATACATGGGGACCTCGTGATTGTTTCAAGGAGGGGCATCAAAAACCATCCACCATCTATCCCAAAAATTATTTCTAATAGCATCATGTATGCACCAATGGATGGGGAATCGTTTAGTACTCTCTCTAACAATATTTTGCTCGCCGAGTTTTCTAAATAATGCACATATACTACCTTTTGGTATTTCCTTTTTTCTAACATCTTCATATGACAATTTATTTGCATAAAATCTTTTTTGGTCATCCCTCTTAGCCTGCCAAATATCTAACTGACCACTAACTGAGGCTATCTGAGTGTTAATGGATTCAAGGGATGATGCCAATTGAGTCCTCATTGGATTGGTTTGTCCAGATTCTTTCAACCGAGCAATGATTCCTTCTAATTGAGTTTTGCCTCTCTCTATTTCATTTCTTATATTTTCTTGTGTGCCTGGTGGAGGTCTTGCAATTGGTTCGGGTTGTGGAATTTGTTCTTATTCTTGAGGAGGGTTTTGGTTTTGGGGTTCTTGAGGGTTTTGATGTTCTTGTGAATTTTATGGTTGATTATGAACATTTCCTAATAAAAAATCAATTGAAATTCAAATAAATAAACAAATCTAAATGAAATTTGTAAAATCCCTACAAAAGAATATAAAAAACTTACAAAACAATATGAAAAATATATCAAACAATGCAAAGTTAGGTTTATATCACTTACGACGTCGTCGTGGGTGTTCTTGTGGTCTTGGATTTTGTTGACAAGGAGGCATTTTGGCAAATGGTGGTGCAAATGTTGAGTCTTCAACTCGCGTACGCGCTGCTCGCTGTAGGAGTAGAAGAAAATGCTGATGAAAATGATGGGTTGCGGGTTTGCAGCCCATCATATATACTTTTTATTTTTTTTAAAGCACGCACGCACTACAGTGGGTGCGTGCTTTTTAAAATAGAAAAAAAAATTCCTTGTCACCTTTTTGGCACCACAACTCGGTGCATATGCCCATGTAGATCTTGACTAGAAAGTGCCTATGACTCCCTTCCTTAACCACATCAGAAATGACATACATAAAGAAAACATACATGGACACCATACACATGCAGTATGGGGTAAGTATCCATAATAAAGCACATATGATAATCCATCTAATTAATCATAATCAATAACTGAAAACACTATAATAATCATCATGCATACATGAGGTATAGAATACCAAGTAATCTCATCATAAAATCAATTGAATCTTAAATAATATCTAATAATCTCAAAATAATGCTACTAATCATCAAGCATAAAACTAGCCTAAAAGAGTTTGGCAAAAATAACAAAATGCAAACTAGGGGCAGCACTACATCCATCCCCTCTAGACTTAGGCTTACTCCTAGAAGCCTACAAGAATGGGAAAACTAAAGAACTCACTGTGTAGGTCCCATTGGACCGTTTCCCTCTATAGGAGAATTTGACTCTACTGAGAAGACTACAAAAATAATATCCAAGATAAAAAGGTGCTATAATAACCATAAAACATACTACTATAACACATATACAAAAGACACAAGTTTTGAAAATAGTATAAGTTCAATTTTTAGTTTTGCCTATTTTTAGGTTTAGCTATATTTTCAGTTTTAAAGTCTAAGTGTTTAAGTATGAAAAATATACAATTAAAAGTTTAAGTTTTGTTTTAGTTCAACTAGTTCAAGTTTTAGTTTGAAAAGGATATACCTAATAGTTTAAAGTTTTCATTTTTGTTCAACTAGTTAACACTAGTGGCATTCCGATATACCTAGAGCTCCCAATGTAGAAACTCAAGCTCTAATACTAGATGTAACACCTTGCCAAGGGATCCAAAAGAAATAACTTAAAGTTTGACTAAGTTTTTCAACATTTTTTTTAACAAGAAAGATAAATCATACACTTCAAACACATAGTAGCGGAAGCAATAACATACAATCAACTAAAATAATACATAACAAGTTACATTCATTAAGGATCCCATGATGTTGAATCACATTTAAATTTAATTAATACTAAGTACCTCAAATACCACATCCATATGAAAGAATAATTAAAAGTCCAAAGTCCATTTAAATAATATACATTTGTTTCGAATGCCAATTGATAATAAAATTTGAAATGCTCAATCATCCATTGTACATGTCACAGGGTATGAAAAGCTAAAGGAATATACATATGTAGAACTAAATATAAATCATCCTCCTTAGATCCATGATAAAAGTATAATAAAATAAATGAAACCATCCACCATACATGATATATCCATCCATCATAAAAGATATAAAATCCATCATGAAATATAACCATCCATCATAATGATACATAGGAAGAATGAAAGGAAATGTAGATAAAGAATGCTCCAGCCATGGTGACTATAGATGAATTTCAATGGTAAGAGTGAAAAGCACTACCACCCGACAATGTGGAACCTAAATGTACCACTCCCACCACACTGAGGAGATAGTCTCAAGTCCCTAACAAGATATCAAACCAAATATAAAAGTACACTTTAAGTCTAGGGGACCCTAAAAGCAATCTAACTCAAAGGTTCTAAGATATATTGACATCTAGACCCAGAGGCACACAAAGACACGTAGAAAATGTACTATGTAAGCAGGAAAGTGTCATCGCACAAATCATGCTAGTGTTACCGTGGCAGTCTCTCAGGACCCTAGCCCCCTTGTGATCCCTATGCGGCCACTAGTATCCTCTTGTACTGACAAGGCATACTACGAAGGCAAGGTCGTAACCAAGCATTTTCTCTACTCCCATCCTAGTCTGTACTAGCACTTGAGGCATGGGCAAGAACATACAAAGACTCTTAAATTAGGTTCATTTTATTCCCATTTAGTGCAGTGTTTTCACTTATTAAAAAACTTACAATGGGTTACCCTAGGAACCACTTAGGGTCTTGACCCCTATTGCAAGCCACTTCCTGACATTACCTATAGATAACCTACCCTAGGCTCATAAAAGTATAAATCAAAGAATCATATAAAATCACCTCATCCCTATACAAGCAACTAGAAAGCATCAAAAGATAATCATAATAACACATTAATTCTCTATGAGCAACTAGGTAGCATCCCAAAAATAATATTTATTGAAGACTCATAATGGTTAAGTCAAACATGTCACAACATAACATCACCAAGAACAAAGCAAAAAAACACCTCAGTCCTATCAAAGTGACTAGAAAGCAATCCAAATGCAACTGATTAAGGACTCCAAAAATGGTTAAGTCAAGTAGGTCGTACATTCACCTCAGCGTCACACAAGAACACTGGAAAGCAACAACAATCAATAGATCAACACACATCATAGAACACATCAAACACATTACCATGATTGGGTTTAAAGAATCTAAATTAAAATATCAACATGAAATCACAAATACAGAACTCTCGAGCCTCTCATAACATCCTAAGACCAGTCAAGGCTAGGTCAAAGCCCGAAACCCCAAAGCATAGACAGTACATAGAAAACATAATAGTCTCATAGTTTGGTTTGATTTAGAAAACACATAGTTGAGTTAAATATGAGTTTTTAGTTCTCGTTTCAACTTATATTCCAGGTAGATGAAATTTTGAGTTTTCCCTACAAATTGATTATTATTTTTAAATCAATATCCTAAAAAAATTAATATAAGGGTAATTTATTTAGTTAAATCTTTAAAATTGATCTCCTTGATTTTTGTTTTTTTTTTCTTCTTTTAAAGAATAATTTATCTTCATTATCAATTAAACATAATTAAATAACATTTAACCAAATCAATTAATAATTATCAACAAAACTAAACATAAATGTTTATCAATTATTTATTAAATTTACAATTATTAATAAAACTATTAATAATTAATAAATTCAATACTTAATTATCAATTAATTTTATTGAATAAATTAATAATATTTATAAATTTAACAATTAACATTATAAAAAATTATTTAATAACATTAATAATAATTATGAATTTAATAGTTAATATTTATAAAAATTTCTTAATAAAATTAATAATATAATAATAAATTAACTTTAAAAAAAAAAATCACTATTATATTAAATAAGGCAACTACGGTCTGTACTAAGGTAGTTGTGGTTTTCCCTTGGTAGCCGTAGACTACTTAGTAGGCTACGGTCTACCAAGCCATAGGCCACTTAACCAAAAAAGGGAGTGGGAAAGGTGGTGGCCCCCACCTCCCACTTCAAAATTAATTAATTTTTTAAATAATATTTTCTTATATAATATTTTTTTAAATTTATTTTTAAAATATCATTTTTAAATATAGTCTGATAGAAGAATTACTATCAACCATTTGAATTTCCCATTTTAGAATTTTCTTTTCTTTTTTTAAAACCCTAACTAGATTTAATTTCTCAATCTTAATTCTACAAATGGAGGATTGCTCAAATGTTTTAATCTTCTTATATAGAGATGTAAACAACATGCATATAAGAAATTTTAGATTACAAGATTGAAATATTTTTCATAGTAAGGCACAAAAAATCAATCCACAATCACAACGAAGATAGGTAAAGAATAGCGTAATAAATTGAGCGAATAACACAAGCATCTACCTAGATACTAATGCTAATTGCTACACCCAAGAAGCTTGTATAGAATTTCCTCTTCTTAGCACCTTCTCCTTTTCAAAAAATCCCTTCCTTCTCCAAAATTCATGATCCCTAAAAAATGAACCTCCAAATTGTGATAAGGAGTTCTCTCCCCAAATCGGGACACTAATCGTGTGATCACTCAAGAGGACTCCGTGTTCAGCAAACTTCATCTCTTATTAACTTTTATTTATCTTTCCTTTATCTTTTCCATCATATTTATTGAATTGTTAAATAACTTTATTTAATTTTCACTTGACTTCTTTTTTATTAATTTATTAAATTTTAACCTAATGCACACATTATGCAATTTTTATTAAGTTCACTTGTTTTATCTTTTTAATTAATTTCTTTTATTTTAATCTCATGTATACATCATGCAATTTAAAAACTTTTAATAAATTAATATCTTTTCATTTTTAATTTTTTTTTTGAAATGTTATTGATAAAATATTTATTAACTTAAATAATAATATTATTTAGCATTTATTTAAAAATAAACTGTAAATATATTATTATTAAATTAATTAAATATTATCACATTCTAAATTTACTCTTATAACTTTTATCTTCAAATTTAATTCCTTTTACTTAATTAATTTCTCAATTAATTAATTAAAATTAAATATTAAAATATTATAATAATTTTCCATTAAATTAAATCATTAATTTAATTATTTAATTAGACTTAATTAATAAAAAATTTACCAAAGACTCATAAAACAACATACAAAAAACATCAAAGAAAAATACATACAAAATCAAACAGGGTTATAATCATGAATTAACATCATTCAGCGCATTCAAAGGGTAGTCTACTAATATACTTGTTATAATTTTCTAGGACAAATGGCTTAAAGGTTTAGGGTTTGGACTTAAGAATTTATCTCCCATCTCTTACCATTGAGATAATGCATTAGGTTACACTCATCCTGGCAATTCAGGGAAGTCAATACCTGGTACCTACAACCTACATAAAATTCATGCATGTACAAACACAATATTCTAAGCTAAATAGGCAATGGAAAGAAGTGGTTTTTTGTGTAGATCCTGATTAGTAGGTGACTGTGAATGCCTTCTGTAACCACATTAGAAATGCCATGCATAAAGAAAACATACACACACATGATACACATGCAGTATGGGGTAAGTATTTATAAGAAAACACATATGATAATCCATATAACTAATCATCATCAATAACTGAAAACACTGTAATAATCATCATGCATACATGTGGTATACAGTACCATGTAATCTTATCATAAAATCAACTGAATTTAAAACAATATCTGATAATCTCAAAATAATGGTACTAATCATCAACCATAAAACTGGCCTAAAAGAGTTTGGCACAAATAACAAAATGCAAACTAGGGGCAGGTACTACATAAGGTATTGATCAACTATAGGATCAACATGTTCTTATTGTTGTAGGTTTGGGATTTTCCAAAATCAAATTTTAATGAATTATCCATTTCCTTGTCCTTTTAAGAGTTGAAAGGATGCCTTCACTCAACTTGTGGATTTCATAGATTTTTGCAATTTTATACTACATACCTTTGTCATTGCATGAGTATAGGAGAAATAAGGGTTTCATCTAGTTTATAAGATTTAGTTGTATGCTTTGGAACTAGTACCATATGAAGAATCTAAGGTTCACCTGCATAGGTCTTATAGAGCCTAAAGAAGGAGTATAGCCTTATGGTTGGTCTCAATGTCTAAATTGGTATGTTTTAGATGGGAATTGGCTACCCCTAGATATATTTGTTCCTATTATTGGGTTATTAAAACTTATTAATTCAGGAGCCGATAAATAGTAGGACTAAAGTTGATGTGGATGGTAATGAGTCCATATGCAAATTATATATATAGGGTTTATTGACTTATACCTATCAATCCATGTCACTGTGCATGATCCTAGTCAAAGGCATTAAATTTCCTCCATATGTAAATCATTTATCTTAAGTTAGCCAAAAATTACATGATATGTATGCTATAAATTACATAAAAGACAAAAATTATATGATACATTCATCAAAATCATTGTATATTTCATAATTCCTTACCTCTACTTTATGTGTGGTACCTATGCAAAATGATTATATACACTCCATGCCATTAGAGTTCAACACATAATAACTCAATTATAAAAACATATAAGTCATGCACATTTCTATTAATAGATCAATAGCTCAGACATGTCAAATTGATCATACCTTGACATACATTTCATTGATTATGTCATTGATAATCCTCTTCATCTGTGTCATCATCATGAATATCATCATCATAATAATCACCATAATCATAATTGTCCCCTTTATCATCATCATCACCACCAACACCAACACTATCCTCATCACCATCATCATCATCTTCATCACCATTATCATAACCAGCATCATCATGACCATAATTGCCTTGATCATCACCATCTTCATCATCCTCATCACCATCATCATTAGCATCACCATAATCATTATCATGTTCTTCTTCTTCGTCATTGTGTAATAGTTGTTCATGATCATCATTTACTTCATTTTCTAATTCTTCTATATCTTCTTCCTCCATCACATTATACTTTATAATGTTCCTCTTGGATCATGTCTATTGACAAATGAGCAACCCAGTTTATGTGGAATGCCAAACTAAAACACTTTCTCACATTGGCTTGGAAAAACATAGGGCTCATCTCCAACTAGCTCAAATGACCTTGTATTAATCATTGTAAATCTACTATCACATTCAATAACAGTCCAATCAAAATCATTTTGATTCAATCGTAGCCTATACGATTTGATGATAAATATAACTAATTTGAATGAGTTAAAGTCGCACTCATCTACATCATCCAAAATGTCATAGTATCAATTTTTAGATTGTTGAGAATGTATGTCATTTCTAGATGAAATATTAGTGACCTCAAAGACTACACGTATCCTAGAATCATAAGTTATCTTTATTTTGTATAAAAAAATTATGTGGAATTTATGACCATGGTAGTACATATCTTTGTAGTGTTTGATCTAAAATGTTTCAAATATGTCAAGATTATTTTTATTGATCTATGAGTTGATATTGAACTTATGGGTCATGATTAACAATCTTATACATATTTCTCTACCTCTTAGACCATATGCTAGATCAAGTACCATTGGCATAACATTGGGATATCCATTACAATGAGCTTCTTTAGCCAATAATACAACACCATCTCATGTTAATGAGCAATTATTTTCTTGAGATTGTTAAGTCCATACCATCATCCAATAAATATTGTTTTCAATATTCAAATGTAATGCATCTCACTCATGACCAATGATAAATAAATAAATAAATAGACAACTTAGAAATAACTTATATTGAAGATTTCTAAGAATTAATAAACTATGATAAAATATTATAATTACCTATCAATTTCATCAATCTACCTTTCTCCATCAAGTACTTCACTTTGAATTCATTAATAGAGTTGAGATTCCAAATATGATCTACATGGACATTTGCAGCAAACTTGGGAAGATATTCATTAATGTACAATATGATCTAGTATACCATATATCTCTCCACCATATCAAGATGTGCTCTTTGTCGAACCAAGCCATTCATAACTTGTTCAACACTATTGTCAAATTGGTATGGGAGGGATAGAAGTAGGATGTACTACAATAATTAAAAAATTATCTTTTCAATATATTATAAAATAATACAATGAAAAGCATATGAAATTTTACAAACATATTATAAATAAAGAACATGACTTAACTTGACAAAGGTATGCCAATTATGTGTTTGCACCTGTGGCCCAAAATGACCTTTCTTTGGTACAAGACTTCTTATTTTTAACATCAAATCATGTGGGAAATCTTTTTTTTTAATGACTTGTTTTAATGCATCACTTTTCTACTCCATTAATTACTAAGGAAGGGCACTCATATTTATGTGGTCCTCATTGCTATTTGATTCAATAAAAAAATTTAGTGCATGATTGGATTCATGAATGTGATTACAAATTTTGTCAACTTTTTCTTTGTCATGCCTTCCATCCAATATTGGGAGATCCTTGTAGTACATGAACCTACTAAATTGAGTAGGATAACTTTTTATTCCTTTAGGAAGTTGGTCATTGGTGACTTGACAACATTTACAAGTATCAATTACATCATTACTAAATAAAAGACAATATCAAAATATAAATTTCAAACAAAAGTCATCAAATGGAATGGCATCACCTCAACAATTTAGTCTATTTTATTCCAACTTCCATAGACAAGGTGTTATTCTTCATGGCCTTGATGTTGTTTCTTATTTCCCATTAAAAAGATGACTTTGAGTAATTTGATACTTATGATTTTTGTGGAGAAAGTTACTAAACTCATTGAACACCCACTTCCTAAACTTCTTGAATGATGAGATTTCACCTTCGAACTACAAACTAGACATGAAAATTTTACCTTTGTGTGAAGACCTAGAATCTCATATATAATTATCATGCATAACTTAAACATACAATAATAATGTGTAAGAATTATAATGTACCAAAAAAATGAGTTAGCCTAGGGGCATCACATATTGTCGATACAAACATTGCATGGAATTCTAATTGTCTTTGTCCTATTGGTCTAGAGATGTCATGCATAGTGACCCCATTCCATAACTTCAAGAACTCATCAACAAGGGGCTCAATATACACATTTATATCTTTAACTTGATACTTACCTAGTTAAATGAATAGAAACATTACATAATTATTATGACCATTTTGATGTGATGTTTATAAATCAATTTAGATACCTATTAAATGAAAAAAAAACCTAATACAATTATTGACAAGATTATGCGCTCCCTCTTTATGGGCATCCAATGAGGAATGCTACTGTTAATAACAAAACTAGACCACAATGAGTAAACAAATCTCATATCTCTAAATGGATTGACACAGCCTATTGCCAATGAAAGCTTTAGACTATAAGGTTCTTTAAATATTGGCCACCTATCTTCTATGTCTTTAAATGCAAAACCATGCACATACAATTGTGTAATGTTGTCTTGACTTCTATTGCATGGATGATAATCCATAAATTGTGCCAAGCTAGTACACCTGAATAATCATTGGAGAAATGGAATAGTGTGAATATACTAAAGAACCTTGTGAGGCACTTTTTTTTATTTGATCTTATTGATATCTAAAAATATGAAAATTAAGGCATTTTGTTGCAAATTCATGTTGTTTATGATATAAAATGTGATCGTTGGGACATGCATATATTGTCTAATACTTCATTCCAATTTGATTCATAAGAGTAGATAATTCTTGGTATGAACAAGGTAGAATATCTAATGGTGGTTACAAAAACTCACCTATCAACCTAAAACAAAATATATGATTTGTTAATATAATGAATAGTAATGGTGTGCTAACATTGAAGATGAAAAAAATGACATACCTCAGCATACATGATATTGCTACATTTAATAAACCATTCATAACCTTCAAGTTCACCAACAACACTATAGTATAGATAAGAGGTATTTTGGAGCCTTAGTATAGGGGCTCATATGCCTTCTCAATTATAGGTATATCAAGACTATCTTCATCACAATTATCAAATGCACTAGTACCATCATCACAATGATCTTGATCAGTTGCACCAATACCATCTTCTTTAATCATGTCCTCTAGCACATTATCAGCTATCCCAATACCATTGTCTTCAATTGTGTTCTCTATCATAGAATTATTTTCATCTATAGGAGTGTTATCCTTGGCTTGTGTATTCACACCTCCATGTTCCTCTAATTGGAAATCAACATTGACCAATTGAAAAAAATTGTCCCCCCCTTCAATCTCACTATGTTGCCTACAATGACTCTAGGTTGTGATTAGAATTCTTTGATTCTTTAAACACTTACACTCTTTGCAAGGAAAATTACATTTATCAACCTTTCTTTGGAACTAAGACCACAATCTAGAAATTTTCTTCTTATTTTGTTCTGGATTCATATTGGTAGGCATGGTCTTTCTTCATAGGAAAATATTCAGGCTATAAATATACAAAATGTAAACATACAAGAATTAGTAACATCTAATAAAAATTAATAAAATATTATAAGATTATACAAGATTTAAAAACATAGTTTTCTATAGCAATGACTACTTGGAATAGTTTTCTAACATTTTCCTTTACTCTTAACACCTACCATCTCAACCAATGCCTACCTACTTTGCTTTCATTCTATCAGCCCAGACCTAGCTTATCTACTTTCACTCTATTGGCCTTTCACTCTAAAGGTGTAAAATGCCATGAAATGCCATAGATGGATTAAAATGTAAAGTTAAAATTCTGATTGTAGGCCTTTGGACCTATTTTATTTTCCAAGTAGGCATGTGGTAGCATAAAATGTCAAAAATGAAAAAAGTTGTAAAATATTGCAAAGTTGTGAAGGGTCATTGAGCTTGTAAGCTTGGCTAGGAGTCTTTAGGAATGTGAAGGGTCATTGAGCTTGTAAGCTTGGCTAGGAGTCTTTAGGAAGTTGAAAAATCATTTTCTATGGCATATATTATGTAATCCATTGTAATGAAGAGGGGTAGAAGGGTATGGTGTGGTTTTTGAATAAGTTAATCAATTTTTGGTTATGGTGAAATCACATTGGGAGCTTGTTTTTTACTTCAAATTTAGTACTTTCTATATAGTTTAATGAATTCTAGAACTAATTTTAATGTTAAAGATGCACCTAGCATCTTTGGTTTACTGTCGAGATTTCATTGCTCACTAGTTAGTCAATAAACTTTGTATATTGTCAGAGTGAAGTACTCCAATGACTATATGATCTCACTATGTTTATTTAGGGAAGGTTTACATATATTGCTTGTTGTTTGAGACTACCATCTCACATATTCACACCATAACCCTAATCTTGATAAAGGATTTGACCAAGAACCTATAAGATATTTTTCGTTGCATGAAATGGGAAAATTTGTAAGGTTGGTTGATTGCAAAGTTACTTTCACCATTTGCATATCCAACCTTGATCATAGATTTATGCGTTGATAGTAAAGGCTTGTTCAAATTGATTAATTTTTAGAGTAGTTATTGTGGTATATCCATACAAAAACATATCTTTTTTCAATATATATATATATATATATATATATAGATATGCAACAAAAACCAAATCCATACTTGAATCTACTAATAGTAAAGGAACATAGAAAAATACACAACCAAATCTTTGTTTTAGTTTAATAGGACATTAATTACATCATTTAGGAATACATACAAATTGATAGACTTTCTTGGTTACATGCATGGAACATATTTCCATATCATGGTGACAGTTTGAGAATGAAAGGAATTGTCAAATGATAAGTGGAGTTATCTAAATTTTTGTAAATTGAGTATGTGTAGGATCATGGTCAACCAAACTATACCCTTAAGTGGCAATTAAAAAGTAGAAAATTAGGCTTATGTCAACTTGACGTGCAATTTTCACAGTGTTATGAAATTTCTATCAAATTTTTCAGAGAAAAGAATCTCTAGGAAATTGAATTTAGTGTCTAAACTATTAGGCCTTATTTGAAAAAATGAAATTAAAATTTATTGCAATAGGACAAAAGATTCAAGACAAAAATAAGACGTAGACATATGTTTGACCACCTTAATCAAAATCAAATGATAATATCTTTTAATAAGATTCTATATATAAGAAGTAGACACATGACTAGATGCAACACATATTTTGGGTATTTTTATTCTAAATAAATAATTGATTATGAATTTTCTTCCATAGTATTTTCAAAATTAAACAACTCTCATGTCTGACCAATTTAACTAATTCAAAACACTATATAATTTTTTTTTAATTTTTTTTTCCCCTTATAGTAGAAGCATAGAATGTGATGCATCTTTCAGATTTGAAAAGTGTTGTATCATTTGAAAGTTATAGTTGTTTTTCAATTTGAGTGTCAATCAACATTTTATATGAAACTCCATTAGAAAATAAGTAATAATTACTTACTGAACTTGTAATTTGACATACATTACATTTATGGAAACCTAAGAACATTTTTAAGAACCCTTTTCATTTCAACAAACTTGGATGGAAAAAGGTCATTAGATACACGTTTAAAGTAGAAAAGCGCATAAGAACATACCAAAAACACATTTTTTGGGATGCTTTAAAGTTGACTACATAGGGTGGGAATCCAAAGATATACTAGGCCTTATAAAGGTATTAATTTTTGGTTTGGTATCAAGATGGTTGGGAAAAAAGTTGGAATAGATTTTGAAATGCTTTGAGTTATTCAAAACTACATATTTTTTAGATCACCACTTTTTGCCACACCATGATCTTGCACATACCCATTTTGTAATTGTTATGTGAAAAAGTGATATACAAATTTAATGTATCAGATTCAAAGATATTATATTAAATATTTTTAAATACATTCCTCTATTATCTAATAATCAACAATTTAGATGTCACCTATTGTCAATTTGGATTTCCTTTATGAGCAAGTTTTCATTTTCATACACAAATGCATAAATGAAATATAAACATCTTTTTTGATCTTTTTAGTGGTCACAATAGGGTTGAGAGATTAAAAAAACACGTTTAAAAGTCTATTAAAAAAACATGAGACCAAATTCAACCCAAGTCTAGACAACAAATTCTTTAAACTCCACTACAAATTCTACTTGGGTTCCTTTGACAAAATTTGTAGCAAATTTGTAACTTTGCAAGAGAATTTGGAGAGAATTTGACAAGCACTAGACCTTGTATAGAATTGAATCATAATTTTAGGGTAGCTAGAGAGAATCTGTTAACTTAGTTGGAAAGTGATCTTAGAGAGCATGATCTTAATTTTTTGATATTTTAGCTTGGATTAAATTACATATAAAGAATTGATAAAATAGTTGAGAATTGAGTTGATTTAATGGAATTCACTCTAGTCAGAAGCCCTACGATAGAAGAGAGGGTAAAACCTAATGAAGCTAAGTATTCCAAAAATCCTGAGCACACTAAGTGGGTATATTAAATTTTTTAAGGAGGGTGGTGAAGTAGAATCAACACAAAGGACATCACCTAAGAGAGAAAAGATTGAGCAAGTAGCTCAAATCATTAGAATCCATGAGTCTAATGAGTATTTGAAGTATATAAAAAAAATATTGAGGGAAGCTTAAGTACCTCTGATACAAGGAGAAGGATGAAAAACTAGGGCCAAAGGCACACCGAGCTATCCAAATATCCTTGCAAGAGTTAACATAGTGTAAACACAACACAAAGAACAATAACCAAAGGAAAAAGAGGAGAAAACACTAATTGATTCATCAAATAATCCATATACATGCTTAGTTCTAAGGCCTTCTAGGCTATAGCTAGATACAAAATACATTCAAATCCATGATCTAGCTTCAAATTTAGATTTCCAAATACATATGCTTCCAACTTTTTTTTTAACATCCTCCTCATTTTTCTTTCCTTTTAACCTAAGCCTATGCACTCTATTTATACTCGCCAAAATGGCTTAAATTTTTTTCGAGAATATTACATAAAAGAAAAGCCGACCTCAAAATGGTCAACACTCATCCTTAAAAAAAGATCCTATCATTAAATTCATGATAAAAATTAAATACACAAGATGGCTCCTACTAAGAACCAAACACAAACAGCTTGGCAAAAGAAGGAATTGAGCATCAACAAATAATAGGCTCACTCGACACACACTAGATGACTTGGCATACACTAGAACTCAACAACAACTAGAAATAGGCACTTGGTAATAGTTAGAACTCGGTAGCAACTGGTACTTGGCAGTAATTAGAACTTGGTAGCAATTGAAAAACTAGCACTCGACAGTAGCTAGAACTCAACAATAACTGAAAGTCGATAATAATTGGAACTTGGCAACAACTGACAGAATGAACAAAAGTGAAGGATTACAAGGAAACCTAAGATGTTCCTACATTAGACAACTAGGTTTGGAATAAATAATTATTATGAATCATGCAAGTGTCACAACTTGAGTTGAGTCCAACTCAAATTGAGAAATCCATGTAGCATCTTCAACTGGTCTATTCTTCCACTTCACCAAATACTCATAGTAATCTTTTCCTCATGTGCCCTTACCAATTCTTTGGTCCAATACTCTTTCAACTTCTTTAATCTACTTCTTAGGATAACCATTTGACACAATAACTTCATCATCTAACTCATGATACTCATATAAATCAGCAACATTGAATATAGGAGATATATCCACATCATCATGTAACTCAACTTCATAAGCATTATCAATGCCAAACTTCTTTATTTTCAGCTTACTGTATGTTGCAATAGGAAATCTTCCTTTCTTCAAATGAACTATCACCTCATCACCAACTTCAAAAACATAATGTCTTCTAGACTTCTCAAAATTTTCTTTATACTTATGATTACTTTGTTCTAACCTCAACTTTATTTCCTTATTCAAAGACTCCATAAAATCAATAAATTCTTCCCTTGCAACACTTCTCTTTTCTTCACTAGCAATATTCCTCAATTCTGATACTCCTCTAGGTTGCTTTCCTATAATAATCTCAAGAGGTGTGTTTCCTGTACTCCTATTCACATAATTATTATATTCAAACTCAGCTTGTTCCAATATCATCTCCCAATTGCTTGGCTTATCTCCAACTAAACATCTTAGCAAGTTGCCCAAGCTTCTATTCACAACCTTTATTTGTCCATCTATCTTTAGATGGAATGTAGAACTGAGTTTCAACTCATTAGCCATCTTCTTCCATAAAGTCTTCCAAAAATAACTAGCAAAATTATTTTCTTTGTTAGAAATAATACTTCTTGGTAATCCATGCAATTTCATAATCTCTTTGAAGAAAAGTTTAGCAACAAGCTTAGCATCTAATGTCTTCTTACATGATATGAAATGAGCCATTTTAGAAAATCTATCCACATCAATACATATAGAATCATACCACTTCAATTTTTTAGGTAATCCAAGAACAAAATCCATACTAATGTCACTCCAAGGTTTCTTAGGAATAGTAATAGGTGTATACAAACTAGTATTCTGACTTACTCCTTTTGCAACTTGACAAAATCCACAACTCTTCACAAATTTTTGAATATCCTTATACATTTGTGGCCAATAATACCTATCCTTAAACAAACTCAATGTCTTATCAATTTGTCTAGCCAATCCACCACTATGTTTTTCCTTGATCAAATTAACTCTCATAGAACTTCTATGGATACACAATTGAATTTCTTTAAACAACACCTTCTTGAATGAAATATTCATCATATTTACATATTCGATTTGTTAGATTTGGTGCTTTACACTCTCTCCATGCCTTAGAAAAATTAGGGTTAGTATCATACAACTCTTTCATTTCATCAAAATCGTGAACTTCAACCTTCATCTCAGTTAATAAAGAATGTCTTCTACTCAATGCATTAGCAACTCTATTAGTAACCCCACTCTTACATTTGAATAAAAATGTAAAATTCTGCAAATAATGAATGCACTTCATATGTCTTTGATTTAATTTATGTTGACTTCCCAAGTATTCCAAAGCTTTATGATCAGTATATAACACAAAATCCTTAGGAATCAAATAATGTCTCCACTTCTTCAATGCTTGAATAATAGCATAAAACTCTTGATCATAAACAAAATACTTTCTTTTAGCATCATTCAACTTTTCCCTAAATAAAGCAATAGGTTTACCTTCCCGACTTAATATAGCTCCTATTGCACTACCACTTGCATCACATTCAACTTAAAATACTTTATTGAAATCAGCCAAAGCCAATACAAGTAACTTAACAACCTTCTATTTCAATGTCTCAAAATTCTTATCAACTCCATCTATCCACTTGAATTCATTTTTCTCTCCTCTTGTTGTCTCAGTCATAGTATTACAAATAGAACTGAAATTCCTTATAAACTTTATGTAAAAACTAGCCAAACCATGAAATGATCTTACCTCACCACATTCTCAGGTGTAGGCCATTCCAAAATTTATTTAACCATCTTAGGATCCATTTTCAAACCATTAGTTGAGATCACAAATCCCAAATATACAATCTCTTCTTGCATAAAAGAACACTTTTTCAGATTAATCAACAACTTTCTCTCTTTCAATCTCTACAATACTTGTCTAACATGCTCAAGATGTTATTGCTTAGTCTTACTGAATATCAAAATGTCATCTAAATAGACAATCACAAACTTACCCAAGAATCTTTCCATAACTTCATTCATCAACCTCATGAGAGTACCAATTGCATTAGTCAAACTAAAAGGCATAACCAACCATTTATACAAACTATCTTTTGTCTTTAAAGAAGTCTTCCATAAATTACCTTCTCTGATTCTGATTTGATGATAACTACTCTTCAAATCAATCTTTTTAAAATACTTCTCTCCACTCAAACGATCCATTATATCATCCACCCTCGACATAAGAAACCTATATATTCACTATGATCTTGTTAATAGCTCAATTATGAGTATACATTCTCCATTCTACATTCTTTTTAAGTGCTAATACAATAGGTATAGCACATGGACTCAAGTTTTCTCTAATCAAACCTTTCTGCAATAGCTCATGCACTTGTCTATTAAGTTCTTCATTCTCTATAGATGTCAATCTTTATGGTGCTCTATTTGGAAAACTAGCTCTAGCAATTATCCATACAATGACTTATACTTCTCATTGGAGGTAAACCATCAAGTATATCCTCTGCAACAATCTCTTTTATACTCATTCAACAATTATACAATTTCTTTTGGTACTCAGTCAACACTATCAGCTATCACTCGGTCACCACTGATTGTCACTCGGTTAACACTATTTTCTAGCACTTGGTTAATATTGACAAAACTTAGTCTCCTTGGAATTATAGCAAAAAAAACTTGATTCTTTTTCATTTCCTTTTCAAATTATTTGTCATTAACCATGCAAATTTTTACAACAGTTCAATTAACCTCATCAATATTTTCTTCTTTCCATTCACTCAAAGAGTATATATATTCAATATTCCATCATGTATATCATATCTATCATATTGCCAAGGTCTACCTAATAGATATGAGACCAATCCATAGGCATAATATCACACAAAAATTCATCAAAATAATGTCCAATCTTGAAATTCACAAGGCATTTCTCACTTACTAATATCTTATCCTCATCTTTGATCCATGAAACATGATAAGCTTTAGGATGCTTTGGTCTCTACAACTATAACTTTGTAAACAACTCTTTTAATGCCAAATTTATTGAACTTTAATTGTCAATGATCACTTTGCAACATTTTCTAGCCATCTTACATCTTTACTTGAAAAGACTTCTCCTTAAAATAGGTTCCTCATCACTTCCCTTACTAAAGAAGGTTCTTCTCATATCACATTTTCTCCAGCCTTAGGTCCACTTGGTAAACCCTTATCATTTCCTTGAATCACAATTTTTTTTGAACTTTCCCATTTTCAAAAGATTTGCACTCAAAATATTTATGTCCCTCTTTACCATATCTAAAACAATTACCATGAAAACCATCTCTAGAATAAGAATTATCTCTTCCTTGATAAGAATTAGTACCTTCTCAATAAGAATTACCACCTTTCCATTTAGTGTTTCCTTTTTCATCATTCTTTCATTTAGATTTCCCTTTCTCTTGTATAGAATTGTCATATCTACCACCTTCTCCATAAGATCTACCTCTACCTCTTTGTCTTTGTTTATGCTTCTTTTTCAAGATCTCCTTAGCTTTCAAGGCATATTGGTATGCTTCTTCCACACTTTCCAATTTCACAAAGCTTATTTCATCTTGAATTCTAGATCTCAATCCATTTATGTACCTTATAATTTTCTCAATGTTATCATCCACATGTCTAGATCTAAAATTTGATCTATAGAATTCCTCAGTATACTCCTTCACACTCATGTCTCTTTGCCCCTAATTTTGCATCTTTTTCAACAAGCTAACTTGGTAATCAGCAGGAAGGAAATTGTTCTTTACCTTGTTCACCATCTTCACCCAAGTTCTGATCTTCTCCTTTTCTCTCCTTTGTCTATTAGTTTACAAATGCTCCCACCATAGTGAGGCATGTCCTTTCAACCTAGTAACTATGATCTTTACCTTCCTATTATTAGGAGTGTTTTCATACTCAAAGAACTTTTCCATTTTAGAGATCCAATCTAACACAACGTTGGTATCCAATTTTCCATCCCAAGGAACAACTTCTACAATAGGCCTTGAATTTTCCCTAAATAATAATCTCAACAACCTTGCCTCATCATGATCTTCTTTAGGTTTTGGATTAGGGTTTGTTGTTATTTCTTCATCATCACTCAAATCATCAAGATGTGCTCCTCTCCTCTAAGCTATCTCCATAGCATCTAATCTAGCTATAATTTGTCTCAATGTATCTAGTATTGCTTTATTGAAATTTTCTCTACCTTGAACCATCTTTGCAAATCAAGTTCTTGCAAGATTGTAACCCTTTGCAAGTCATAGGCCAAATCCTTAGATCTACCACCCCACAACCAAATTAACTTAGGGTTCTACATAGTCCAATCTCTAGAGGAACAAACCTCTACTTTGATAACACCTAATATAAGGAGAAGGATGAAAAACTAGGTGCAAAGGCACACCTTGCTATCCAAATCTCCTTGAAAGAGTTAATATAGTGGAAAGAGAACACATAAAACAAAAACCAAAGGAGGAAGAAGAGAAAACACTTACTAATTCATCAAATAATCAGCATACATGCCCAGCTATAAGGCCTTCTTGGTTACGACCAGATACAAAATACATTTAGATCCACAGTCCAACTTTGAATTTGGATTTCTAGGCACATATGCTTCCACCTTTCTTTCTTTTTTTTTACATCCTTCTCATTTTTCTTCCCTTTTAACCTAATCCTAAGAACTCTATTTATACTCACCAAAATGGCTTACAAAAGTTTCTAGAACATTACATAAAAGAAAGGTTGACCTCAAAATGGTCAACACTCATCCCCAAACAAGATCCTATCCTTAAATTCACAATCAAAATTAAATATATAAGTTGACTCCTACTAAGAACCAAACATAGACAACTTGGCAAAAGAAGGAACCAAGCATCAACAAATAACAGACTCGCTTGGCACACACTAGAACATAGTAGAAACTTGAAATTAACACTCAATAATAACTAGAACTTGGTAATAACTAGAACTCAACAAAAATTGACACTTGGCAATAATTGGAACTCGATAGCAAGTGGAAAACTAGTACTCAATAATAACTGGAAATTGGCAATCACTGGAAGCTAGTGATAACTAGAACTTGGAAACAATAGATATAATGAACAAAAGTGAAGGATTATAAGGAAACCCAAGATGCTCCTACATTTAGCTTCACTATAGGAATCAGGTGAAATCATAATGGAAAATTTTAAGGCTATTGATGATATAATTATGTTATCTTGAATGTTTATTAAAGATGATGAAGTCAAAAGAAAAAATCTTTAAATTAAAATAAAGTGAATTGAATAAAGGGTTGGATATTTAGAATAGAGATAATGAGAGAAAAGAGGAATTGGTTAAAGATTTAAAATAATTCGATCCTAAGAGCCACAATCTGAATGTGGAACAAGTGAAGGATTTGATGAAAGAAGTGGTATAATACATCTATCAAGATAGGACATGAGACCCTCCTTCATAATTAACCAACTTAGAAGGCAACCCAATCATATTTTCAAGTTAGAGATTTAATATATTGATTTTGTTAGATGATCACAATTTGATCTGAAGAGTAAGTTATTGCTAATTGGTCAATTGCCCCTTCTTCCCAAAAGCCATAATTAATAGATCTATAAGGTGGCAGGAATGAGACTAAAATTATTTTGAATATTCAAGATAGAGCTACTACAAAGATTGGACCTAAATTTTTTATACGGATTGGGCTTTTAAACCTACCTCATAAATATGGAATTTGTTTTAGGTTTTTAAAAAAAATTCCTATTTTAATAAAATGGCCAATGTGGATGTCATTGTAGAGAAGATAACATTCAAAAAAGTTTGATTAACTCTATAGATAAGACATGATGCAGGTGAAATGTTGCATTAGACATGATTTGACTTGAAATCCCATGTTTGAATCTTGTGTTCACATACTTCTCAAGGCCTAGATGTGTTTGACTAAATGGGGAATTATACAAAATGCTCCATAGCTCTCCGACCAATATTCAACTCTACATCATTGTTTATGCATCAATGAGCCATAGACAAATATCATGCCCAATAATTTGGATTTGAGGTAGAAGAGTATTATGACTCGTGTGTGCATTTTTTGAAGTTGTTCCTATGTTGTCTCTTGGAGAAATCTTTAAACTAGCCTTAAATTTTTTGTATTAGTTTTTCTTTCAAACCATTCTTTGGGTTAAGAAATGTGTAATGTTGAATATAACCAAATTAAATTCATGAAAGCACCAGGTTAGATTTGATTGCATACCTATGTTCGGCTTAAACCTTTCACTTCCCACACATTGCCAGAATAAAATGAAATGAGAATCAATTTTCTTTTTTATGTTCATATCTTATGTTGGTTGAAATTTTTACATTAAACTTTGATAAAGATCAAAATTTTGACCTTTTTGGGACATATTAAAAAAAATAAAAAATCATAAGCCAAAATGGCTTTTGGTCAAAAAAAGAGACCATTGCTACAAGTGTATTGTCCTCCCAAGATCTTGTTCACACCGTTGATGGAAACATGTGTCAAACTTGGATAAGCCACCACATTCTGAACACTTCTCATTTAAGAAAGCATTTCTATAAAAGAAATAACCATCAACTCTAGGACATCAAAATTGATCTAGAAAGTCTCTTGATGATTTTGGAACCACATAGCGCCACAATTCTTCAACATTTCATTACTATGCAAACTAGAAGAGATGGAGTGTAATAATTCATGGTGCATAGAAAACATGACATGATTTTTGCAACAACATGTACTTAAAATCTTAAGTGCACACAATAAAATGGTTTCAAGGACTCAAATCCCCTGTGTGATACATGCAATCTTGGATGACTCTCTCTAAATTGATTGAACACCATTTTTTGATTTACCTCCAAATAATGTTTAGCTTGTAGTTTGCAGTCTCTAATAAAAATTCTTAATTTCAACATGTCTTTAGTATTTGGTGAGACTCTTGAGCTAATGTGACAAATTTGTGTAATTTCTTTCTTCACATCATTGGTTATCTTTTTATAAAAATGTGGAAGTCTCCCACCAAAAGCCCATTTATCATTTTGGAGAGGATCGTCAACTCTGTCTCATCTAGCAAATGCTCTTCTTAAAGTAGTATGATTTACATTCAATTCAAAATAATTTTTTCTCATATATCTACCCTTTCTCAAATAATGACTTACCAAAGAGCTTGCAATAACCCTTCGATTAGCTCTCTTATCCTTCTCCCTGCTATTTTTCCAATGCTATTGAGAGAAGTGAAAAGATTCTTCATAATAATGGAATTTCTTTCCATTTTATTATTGGCACAAATCTTTAATTTGGAACACATAGGTCTCATATTTTGCATATTTAATAAGTTCATAAATAGTTAACATTACTTCACCATTGTCATGTTGCCAAAAAACATCTTTATAGCCTTGAAGCCCATAATTGAATGGTTCTTTGTGATTTTTTTCCTTCCAAATTACTAATAATCATTTGATCAATTTCAATTAACCATTTGGTGTTCTAAGACATTCATTTTGGTTTTAATTAGGAGATATGTAATGTTCCTATGCATTTTCATTTTTGAAATGGTTAATCCTAGCATTCATATTATGAACTGGTAAATTGTCATTCTCCAAATTTTCAATCATACCATTGTCATTATCAATTGTTACATAATTTCCATTCCCTAGTTGAACATATTCATTTTATGACTCTATAATTTCACCTTCAATCAATACATCATAAAATTTATTGATATTTAACATACCTTGTATCTTCTTTTGGTGATTTACCCTATCTCTTTTCCTATATGTTGCAATTCCTTCATTCAATACCTTCCTTTTGCGTTTAGCCTTTTGATGAGAACTATTCCTCATTCAAAAAACAATATCAAATACATTATCAAACTTTGAAGCCCCATTTTCCAACAATAGGCCCCAAAAAAAGTTTTGTCTCTAAAAACATTGTTGACCCTAGTGAAAAAGAAAAAGAAAAAACTTGATTGTCAGGTTTCCTATGATAGAATATTTTGGTAAAATTCTACTAGTAAACTTAGTTGGGTAATCCAATCCCAAATTGGATACCTAATATGATATCAGGTACCAAAAATCTATGCCCAAAATTTGGAGGGAAATAAATTGGGGACAATTATATATAGTATGTATAATCATATACTTTTTACTTGAGAACAATTGTATATTATTACCATATAATATAGTATTTGTAATCATATATATTATTTATTATATAATCATATATAGTTGAGAACAACTATATAAATATATGGAATTTTCTTATTATATCATAATTGATTGTATTGGTCAAATGGGGTCGTAGGTTAACTGAAAACCTTGTTCAACCCATTTCATCATGACATGTGTCGCTAGGAACATAATGTAATCCATCATATCATTTTGAGGGCATTGTAGGCTAACCTACAACCCCATTTGACCCATTTCAAAAAGACATGTGTCCCTGGACATACTATAATCTATCATATGATTCGAAGTAGGTCATAAAGTAGCCTACAAACCCCTTCAACTAATTTCATCATGATATGTGTCCCTACCACTCCTAGGCCCCTAGGGACATGCAGTAATTGATCATATGGGTTGAAGTTGGTAATAAGCTAACCTATGACCCATTTTATCATTACATGTGTCCTTAGGCATCCTAGAACCCCTAAAGACAATCCTATGGGTTTGGAAGGGGTTGTAGGATAAATTACTACCCCATTTGATCTCCATTTCATTATGACATATGTCCCAAGGGGTCCCTGGACCCCTAGGGACATACCATAATAGATTGTATGGGTCGGAAGGGGTCATATGCTAACCTATAACCCCCTTTGACTTATTTCATCATGGCATGCATTTTAGGGACATATTGTAATCGATCATATGGATCAGAGTGGGTCGTAGGCTGACTTACAACCACCTTTGACTCATTAGAACATGACATGTGTCCCTAAGGGTTCCAGGACCCCTATGGGCATAAGGTAATAGATTGTATGTGTTAGAGGGGGTCATAGACTAACCTATGACCCCCTTTAACCCATTTCATCATGACCTATGTCTTGAGGGGTTCTCGGACCCCTTGGAACACATGAAAATCAATCATATGGCTCGAAGGGTGTCATAAGCTAACCTAAAACACCCTTTGACTCATTTCAATCATGACATGTGTCTTGAGTGGTCCTAATACCCCTGGAGACATACTATAATCAATCATATGGGTCAAAGGGGGTTGTAAGCTAACCTATGACCCCTTTCAACAAATTTCATCATGACATGTGTCCCTTGATGTCCTAGGACCCCTGGAGACATATTGTAATTGATTTTATGGGTTAGAGGGTGTCGTAGGCTAACCTACGACTCCCTTAAACTAATTTCATATTAATATGTGTCCCTAGGGACATATCATAATTGATCATATGGGTCTGATGGGGTCATAGGCTAACCTATGGCCCCCTTTGACTGATTTCATCACAACATGTATCCTTGGGGACCTTAGGACCTCTATGAAGATAGTATAATCAATTGTATGGGTTATAGGAGGTTGTAGGATAAGCTGCAACCCCTTTTGACTCATTTTTTCATGACATGTGTCCCTAGAGGTCCTCATATGCCTAAGTACATACCTTAATCAATTTTATGGGTTGAAGGGGGTTGTAGGCTAACCTACGACCCCCTTAACCCATTTCATTGTGAAATGTATACTTAGGCATCCTAGGACACCTAAGGACATACCACAATTAATTGTATGGCTCGGAGGGGGTTGTAGGCTAATAGATGACCCACTTCGACCCATTGCATTACAACATGTGTCCCTATGGGTCCTAGGACCCCTAAATACATGTAGTAATTGATTGTGTAGGTTAGAGGGATTTGTAGGATAACCTATGAGACCCTTAACCATATTCCATCATGACATGTGTCCCTAGGGATCCTAATACTTGCTTGGGACATACCACAATTGATCATATGGGTTAAAGGGGGTCGTAGGCTAACCTACGACCTATTGAGAGATTGTTGGAAGCATGAATGCTGATGATATTACTATGGGAGAGTATTGTAGATATGTTACTATGATGATATGTCACATTCATGATTGAGTTTTTCATTGATGTCAACATAGCAATTTTCCTGTGGTATCTAACAGAAGAACAATGAAAAGATCAAGTTGTTATGGATGACTAGTCAAGTATTCTCACTATCTGAGGTTATGAGAGATACATCTGAGTATGTAATATATAAAATTAATGTCAGATGAAGAAATGATAAGTGCAGAAGAAGTTATGTAAGTTTTAGTTATGTTTATTATGAGATAGAGTTTACAGAGGCATGTTCTTATAAACTTGTTATATTACTTAACATAATTGTTATTTTGAGAATCGAGGTTGAGGATGTGAAGAAGACAAGTTGGTGATGATGTGGCTAAGTTCACTCATATAATATTTTCTGTATGAAAAGTTGTTCAAGTTGCAAGGAAAAAGATTAATGATATCTCTAAGTGTAACGTGTTCTTTATGTGGTCCTTTAATGATTAATTGAGAAGGTCTAACAACCAACTCAAGGAATTATTTTATGGACCTAGTATAAATGAAGGAAATTTTCCTTTATCATGATATATGGTATTGTATGGAATTGTAAGTAGCAGAGAGAGTTGAATGAGAAGTTGAGCAGAGTAGATCAAAAGTGAAGGAAACTTCATTGCCAAGGTTTTGCTGAGTGCTCTAAGGTTTGATATTTGGATCCAAGGTTCATGACCTAGTCTACAGGCACTAATAGTGATTGGTTCAATTGATAGAACAAAGGAAAGAAGAACATAATAGTTAATTACATGTTTGAGCAGTGAGCTCTTATTGTAGTTCAAATTGCATGTTTGGGTAGTGGGCTCTTCTTGCATATATTGTACTATAACTCCTAATAGGGTTGGCATAGCTTTGAACAGGGTTGGAATCTCCTAATAGAGGTTTAAAGTCTCCTAACAAGGAGTCATATGTACTAAATATTGTAATAGACTCCTAATAGGGTCCATCCTCTAACAAGGAATATTTATATTAGTAAATCATCTTGTGGGCATCATTCCCACTAGGGTTTTTCCTCTAATCATAGTTTTCCTAGTTAGTGTATCTAGTGTAATTCTCTATGTGCATCTTATTATGGTTGATGTTTACTTTGGTTGAATGGTTAAGTATGTTTAAAGAAGATAAATGTTTTAATTATTAGATAACTAATTCACCAACCTCTTATTTATCTTGGTGGACTATTGTTTCTAACATGACCCCCTTCAACCCATTTCATCATGGAGAGAACTGTTTCGCTCCTGTGGTGAACTCTGCCATAGAATTGTAGGGGCCCCCACACTGCCCCCCCCGACATGTGTCCTTGGGGGTCCTAGGACCACTAGGTACATATTATAATCCATCGTATGGGTCAAGGGTAACCTATGACCCCCTTTGACCCATATCATGTCACAACATATATCCCTAAGGCTTTTTGCACACCTTCAAAAATTTTATAATTTAATAAACTATATAATACTATGTAGTAATTTGTAATGCTATTTTAAAATATATCATAGTATTATATTTAGTAATATATTTTTATTATTATACATATATTAATAATATATACATAATATTTAAAATATTATAGATAATATGGAATACTTATTAATAATATCTAGTACCATGATCCTAATATGCTATCTAATTATATTATAAAACCATATATAATATAATAACAATAAAATTTATTATATAATATATAAAAATAAAATAAAATATAATAATATTCAACTATCATTATATGTTAAATGTAAAACATATTTAATATGTTTGTAAGAGTTTTGGTCTAAAATGCATAATTTGTCCCAATATGAAAAAATTTGAAGTGTTTTATTTTGCCACCAAATTTTGGGTACCCTATTTTACATTAGATACTCAATTTTTGATCAGGTACCCGATTTCATATTAGCTATTTGGTCAACTAAAAAAATGTTTTTAAGCCATGTTTTCCTAACATTTAGACTTTGACTGGCCATCTGTCAATATTTTTTCATCCAAATTCAATGAAATGAAAAGGGTTTTTTGAGAACACTCTCAAGATTCCAGCGATATAATTGCTATCAAATTATGAGTTCAATAAGTATTTATTAGTTAATTTCTAATAAAGATGTGTGTAAAGTGTTGATTGAGATAATGATTGAAAAATAATTATGATTTTAAATGGTATAACATTTTTGAAATCCAAAAGTTGCATCGCATTCTATGGTTCGCCTAGTATAAGAAAAAGAATGTAAAATTTTCAATTAGTTAAGGTGGGAAGACACAAGATTTTTTTAATTCTGAAATAGTTATAGTATAGAATTCATATTGAATTTATTTATTTGGAATTAAAATACCCAAAAATGTGTGACATTCGAGCATGAGTCTATTTTTATATCTATAATTATATTAAAATATACTATCATCCAAGCATACACCTGCTTTTTTATTTTTACCCTGAAATTTTTGTAGTACTACATTAAAATCCAAAATTTTGACAAATCATTTGAGTAATTTTTTCTCTAGATAAAGCCTAGTAGTTTAGAAACTATATTCAATTTCCTATAGATTCTTTTCTTACAATCTTTTAGTATGAATTCCATATCTACTTTAAAATTATGTATCAAGTTGACGTAACTATGATTTGGTGGTTTTTACTACCACTTAAGGCCATAGTTTGGTTGACTATGAACCTCCACATACCAAAGATGAAAAGTAAAGTGATGTATGAGTCAAATGACAAGAAGTTGAGTAAAAATCTAAGCTTGATCAAGTACTAGTGTTGGTCAATCAAAGAAGGAGTTGATATAGATGATTGAGGAACTTAAGAAGAAGTCAAAAAAATAGAATAAGCCAAGTGATAGGTATGGGCAAGCAAGTTAGAGTATTGACTAAACATCAGTAAAGAACAAGCAAGCTAGTAGAAGTCAATCAAGACATAACATTTTTTTCCAAGCTCTATAGTGCTAACCAAGCATAAGAACTTAGTGATTGTTGAGTGGAAAAAAAAGTTACAGTTTGTAAAAGAATTGAGTTTGAGCCAATAAAGTTGAGCTTTTGGATTTGCCAAAATATGTGGATGATAAGGATTGATGAACTAGCATATTTAATGCATGATGAGAGTTTTTTAACTGATCTATGGAAGCATTTGATGAGAAGTTTCTATAAGTTTCTAGGAAAGAGGAGAACAAAATGATGGGAGGATTCGATAAATCTAATCCATCTCTAAGATCTACTAAGGTGTTTAAGTTGTAAAATATTGAAATTACCTATTTAAAGAGATACAAGAGATTATTTTTGAGGTTGGTTCATTGTTTATTGATGATCTTAGGGAGAACCTATAAAGAGAAAAGTAATAGAAGAGAAGTGAAGAGATTAGTGAAGTTTGATTGCTTAAAGGGATGCCACTTAGATTAGTGATGGAGATGATAATGAAGGCCACCCAATGAACCAACTAAAGAACAAATGGAGATCTGAATTTGCAAAAGTGAGTTGTTTTTTATGGATCAAACATATTTGTTACATTCTAGCAATTATGGAAGTCAAAATCCTTTAATCAAGCTTGACCTAATAGTCATTTTGTAAATCCTATAATCAAAGTGACATTCTAATAGAATGGTCCAAAGTCCTCTAATTAAGTCACTCCTAATGGGGTGATTAAATCTTTTAATAGGGTCACACCTAATAGTGTGTTTTGTTACCTTTAGTAGGGTTCGATCTTAACCAAGCTCACTACTGGGGTTTTAAAACTACCAAGCAAAAAAAGCCCTGATATTAGTATGTAGAGGAAAAAAACTCAATCTAAGGGCTCGCTACATCCTATATTCAATTGAGAATTCTTTAGATCTAAACCCAACATTAATAGAGTCACAAGGATTCTCTACACTTCAAGCTTTGTAGGGCTTATGTGGGTGCACCTTAGGGATGAAATGAATAGATGCTTGATAGCTTATTTATAAATCACTCACTACTATTATATTTCTTCAAAAAATAAATCCCTTATAGAAGAAATGGTCATAATTATTCTTGAATTTACAAAAAGCTTTTGATTACAATAGCTAGTTGTTGTCACAAAAGGTTGCACCCATGTCTAATGTCTTACCTAAGGATAGACTTGTGAAACATGGAAACAACCTCCAAGCTATGGGACTTGAACTATGAGGTTGAGTCTCTAGAGAAGGTCAACTTCCTCTATTAGGGCATTAAACTATTCTTCAAGAGAAAAGGGAGAAGGAATACATGAAAGAAACTACATAATCTATGCTAAAGGGGTGATGCACCAAAATAGGGTTTCTAGACTAGTCTTTGCCCATACATACATAGTGCTATTATTATGATAGTCCAGAGATATACGGATTCAAACTTTGCTTTAATCTAAAACTACACAAAGATCAAACAACCATATGAGTGACACAAGGAAAATACTTCACTTCTTATTATTCATGGGTTAAAGAGATATAAAGAATGCATATCGTAGATATTCATAGTATGTTGAAGAGAGACAAATAAGTTTATGCAGTATGATGAAGGTTGAAATTGATAAGGCATAAAGTTATATAACTCAAAGGAAAAAGTGAATTTACAGTAGCATGTCAAGGTAGTACTAGAGAAAACAAAGAAGATCTGACCCCTAGGAAGAGTACAATATCTATCTTTATAGTGTCAATATAACTTGGATGACTTTCCTCATAAGACAAAAAACCAACCACTACAATCAAATCTCCAGAGAATAGTTACTAAAAAGATAAAAGGATCTGGCTATTGAGTTATAATCAAAATATGAGAGGATCACTTCAGCACAAAAAAAATCTTTAAGAGTTCAAAAGTGACAGTAATTTATTCTTTGATTGAATTAATAGATCAACCAATGGTAGTGGAGTACCTTCTTAACATTTATCAAACCTAGGGATCAATGAGAGTAGTTATAGAAGATCAAAAAGATCATATTTATCATTCAAGGAACTGCTTCTATTGCCATCAACTTCCAACTTGATCATGACCCTTGGTCAACTGAGGTTTAACCATTAATTCCTTCTATGTGGACCAAACATTTCTCACCATTATGCCACCCTATCAGTTGTCCAATCCTTATGCCTTACATTCAATCTATTGAAATATGATTGAAAAGATCACTATTCAAGAAGGGAGATTGTTAAGAGGAAGGGAGATTATTGATAAAGAATATTTTGAATCATTATTTTGTGACTAATGTCAAACTTGCTATTTGTTGGAATGATAATTGCTTTTAAGATCCAAGTACTATCACTTAGTTGATTGATGAAGAGGATTTAACCAATAAGATGTAACAAAAGAACCTAAGGGAAAGGTTGGGTTATAGTTTTGTAATGAAGTACAAGGAACAGTTAAAACAATGGTAAAATAATGTATTGATAATACACTTGAAGATACAGAGGCTAGCTACACTTGAAACTCTAGAAGAATAAGTTGTAACAAATTTGTCTACAAACCTTGACTAAATTCATTAGTGGGTGCCAAGCAAGTTAGTTCATGCCTAGAAGATTATCAATAAGTGTCAAGAAAATGCAAAATCTAGTGTGTGCTAAGTGAAACAGAAGGTGCCAAGAAAGTTTAAGTGTTGAGCTAGACAAAGATGTAATAGGTGTCAAGCATCAGTAAAACTTAGTTGATGTCGAGTGAACCCATAGTTGATGTTGAGTGAATACACAGTTAATGTTGAGTGAATCCAAAATAGGTGCCGACTAACACTATACATGTTGAGCATCAGAAAGTCAATAGTGTTGAGCTACTGCATTATTTGAAAAGTCAAAGATTCATCAGATCTAAGCTGACAAGTTTGTTATCTTGAATTTTGTGAACTAGATGGAAGATAAGAATGTTGAGTTGGTGGCACAAAATTTTATGTTAACCTTTTTAGGAAAATATAGGTGATTTCTACAAGATGTTTCTAGAAGAAACAAGATTAAAGGTAGATTCATTGAATCTTACCTAATCTATTTGAACCAAAAATAAGAGTGGGAAGATTAAAGCAAGAAAAGTATTTCAGACTTCTATTTAAGGAGTTATAGGTCAAGAAGCAAGTGTGGTTAGTTGGAGAGAGTATGTGGTGTCAAGGAGAATGCATCAAGAGGGAGGAATAGAGTACATAGACTCTTCTTCAATACGTGACCACAGAGGTGATTGTATTGGCACAATGAGCATGGAGACTTTGGGAGATTAAGCTTGAAAGGGGGACAAGTTGTTAGAGCTGTAGAGACTGAAAGCCAGAAAATTTTGTGAACTAAATTGAGATCTAAAATTTGCAAGGTATGTTGTGTGTTATATCAGATCAAAATCTCTTATTGTTACTCTCTAGCAATTGTATCAATTAGGAAAAAATCCTATGGACTTATGATGCAGGAGCATCTTGGGTTTGCTTGCAATCCTGCATGTTTGGAGGGATTTTGGTTAATGGTTTATGGAGCTTGGCATGGTTTGGGAGCTTGACATGGTCTAGAGAACTCAACATGGTCTATGGAGCTCAGCATGGTCTGTGGAGCTTGACATGGTCTTTGGAGCTCAGTATGGTCTTTGATTTCTTTGGAGCTCGGCATGGTCTGGGAATTTGGTGTCTATTTCAGGCCATATAACTAATTTTCTACAATTAGTTAGAGGATGAAAATTTTAGGGAGAGGGCCTAGATTTCTACCTATGGTTCAAAGCATGAGTTCTAATTCATTTGGAGCTAGGAGATATCACAATTTTGCTAAGACATCAATCTTGGGAATTTAAATGTTGTTCTTGGCTGACTTGTGGCTTAGATTAGTATAAGTAGGGGTTAGGGGGGAAGTCTTTAGCCATTATTCATCCATCATAGAGAAGTGGAGAAGCTTGAAAGAGTGAATTTGGAGAAGAGCTAGTAGTTGCAACTTGGAAAACAAGGAAATTTCTTAGTGGGCTTGTTAGCGCAAGTTGAGATCTTCCTTGGGGTTTCTACTAGAATGTGGATCTAGACTAGCTAGGGTTTGTTTAGATCTTGAGGGATCTTGTAGAACTATTAATTGTTTTGTATTTGGCCATAATCAAGAAGGCCTTATAGCCTGACACATTGCATGTAATCAATTGTATTTTATGAATATATTATTGTGATTTGGTATCAGATCTTGCATTGTTACTTCTTATTGTTGTGTTTCAATTGCATGGTTATATAGCTGGGGGCTAGGACATCTCCTTTAGGTATTCTCCTACCTTGCACTGCATCAAGTGGTATCAGAGTGAAGGTTGTTCCTGAGCATGTAGATAGATCACCAAAGTTGGGGCAGTTTGCACTAGGACTTGGGTTGACAAAGGTTGATCTTGTGGCTGATTGATATTTTGCTTGGTGGATTTTTTTACTTAAGGTTTGCTAAAATTTTGGAAAGATGCATCCAAAAATATTAGACCCTAGAGAAATTGCTGATCTTACTAATGCTATAGAAGAACAAATTTTAGAGAAGGTTAAAGAAGATATCATATCTGAGTTTGAGGATGTTAGAGTAGAGATAGCATCAATGAAGAGTGACATGGTTGCTGAAATTGTGAGTTCTTTAGGTGGTGTACCTAGGCATGTGGGTACTAAAGGTAGTTATGAGGAGGTTACTGAAGACTTTTAAGTTACTAGATCTGGTGGTAAGGATAGATCTAATCATTTTGGGAGACCTATTGGAATTAGGGTTGGTTAGTTTGAATGACCTGGATATCAGTTGAAGCTAAAGCACAAGATGGAGGTTTCTAATTTTTTAAGCACTTTGAATCCTAAAGACCTAGTTGATTAGATTGGTGAATTGGAAGACTACTTTGAGCTTGAGGATATTGAGGATCCACTCAGAGTAAGGTTGGCACAAACTAAGCTAAAGGGACATGTTGCTCTTTGGTGGAAAGAACTACAAAGAGATAGAGAAGAAGAAGGTGAACCAAAACCTATTGAATAGAAGAGGACAGATGGAGGTGGGTTCAGAGGTAATTGTTTCAAGTGCGGTCAAGAAGGGCATAGATCTTTTGAGTGTTCAATTGGTAGGATAGCTGCAGTTGAATGAGGTTGAAGTCCATGATAGTCAACCTAAGTAAGGAGAGATTTTGTTGGCTCGACAAGTATTGGTTGGTGAGAGGACATTGGATTCTTGTTAGAGGACTAGTTTGTTCAAAACTTGTTGTAAGTCTTGTGGTAAAGTCTACAAAGTGATTGTGGATGGTGGTAGTACTGATAACCGTGTTTCTGAAGAGATGGTTCAAAAACTTAGGTTGAAGATAATGAAGCATCCTTATCCGTATAGGATTGGTTGGTTGCAAGGTGAGCATGCTTTGGAGGTGACGGAACAATGCCTTTTTTATTTCTAGATTGGGCAGTATAAGGATCAAGTGTTGTGTAATATTGTGGACATGAACAATTTTCATGGGTTGCTTGGTAGAACTTGGAAGTATGATTGTAGGGCTATGCATGATTGTGTTAGGAACGTGTTTACTATTGAGAAAGGTGCTAAGAAGTTTTCACTGATTTCTTTACAGAATGAAGAGCTTGGTAGAAGGAACCTGAGTATTGGTAGTTGAGTTGAGTTGGTAGATTCTGAGAGGGTTGGAGACCAGCATGGAAAGTAGACCTATGGAACACCTGTGGTGGATGTGAAGAAGAAGAAAAGTAAGGGAAGGAGTCTACAAGTTGAAGACTTAGAGGATATGTATGTGAAGAACAAATTTGGGATTTACATGCTAAATCCTAGAAGATGTTCTTCCAGTTACTATAACATTTTTTCAAACTTGGGGTGTCTGATGCAGGAGCATCTTGGGTTTGCTTACAATCCTGCACATTTGGAGGGATTTTGGTTAATGGTTTATGGAGCTCAGCATGGTTTGGGAGCCCTGCATGGTCTTGGGAGCTCGGCATGGTCTATGGAGCTCAACATGGTCTAGGGAACTCAACATGGTCCATGGAGCTTGGCATGGTTTGTGGAGCTTAGCATGGTCTGGGAGCTCGACATCGTCTTTGGAGCTTGGCATGGTCTTTGATTGTTCAACATGGTCTAGGAATTTGGTGTCCATTTCAAGCCATATAACTAATTTTCCAAAATTAGTTAGAGGATGAAAATTTGAGAGATTGAAGAGGGCCTAGATTTCTACCTAAATTTTGAAGCAAAAGTTCTAAATCATTTGGAGCTAGGAGATATCATGATTTTTGTAAGACATTAATTTTGGGAATTTAAATGTTCTTTTTGGCTGACTTGTGGCATTTAATTTATGTATTTGTATTTAATTTGTGTTCTTTGCCAACTTGTGGCTTATATTGGTATAAGAAGGGGTTGGGGGGAAAGTCTTTAGTCATTAGTCATCCATTGTGAAGAAGTGGAGAAGATTGGAAGAGAGAATTTGGAGAAGAGCTGGTAGCTACGGCTTGGAAAACAAGGAAATTGCTTGGTGGGCTTGTGAGCACAAGTTGATATCTTCCTTGGGGTTTCTACTAGAGTGTGGATTTGGACTAGCTAGGGTTTGTTTGGATCTTGAGGGATTTTGTAGAACTATTACTTTCTTTGTATTTGGTCGTAACTAGAAGGCCTTACAACCTAACACATTGCATGTAATTAGTTATATTTTATAAATGTATTATTTTGATTTGGTATCAGATCTTGCATTGTTACTTCTTGTTGTTGTATTTCAAATAAATGGTTATATAGCTGGGGGCTAGGACATTTCCTTTGGGGATTCTCCTGCCTTGCACTACATCAACTTAGGTTGGCTTAACAACCATTTTGTAAATCCTTTAACAAGGTGACATTCCAAATGAATGTTCTAAAGTCCTTTAACTAGGCCCACTTCTAACAAGGTTGTTGAAATCCCTTAACCAAGTTACATTTAATAGTGTGTTTTCTAGCCTTTAACAAGGTAGGACTTTCATAGGGCATCACTATAGAAGAGTGAGAAAGGGGTGGCATATTACTGGTGGTTTTTTCCATATTGAGTTTCCACATAAATTGTTGTGTTATATGTTGATCTTTCATGTCTTATTCCTACATGTTGATCTATCAATAACTTGCTAAGAAGAATGTTTAGCTTGGATGCATGATTAGTTTAAATAGGCTCACTTTAATTAGTGAAAAAAAATTATTAGAAAATTTTGGACCTTGAATAACTGATTCGTCCCCCCTCTCAATTATTCTAAAGTATTTATAATAATTGGTATCAGAGACATCTACTGATTTATTTTAAAGGTACTAGAAACAAAAAGATCAAGATGTCCAAGAGAGAAGTTCCCAAGTTCAACAGAGCTAACCCCATTGCATGGCAAAGTTTAATGAAGCTGGACCTTGGATCAATAGGTGATCATGCACAAACTTCAATCAAAGTGGAACATGTTGATCTAGTTGGTGTCCCTATTGTAGAAGATATGAAAAAAAAAAGGTGGGGGCACAATCAGGCAATGTTGGAGATTGCCTTTGTCCTCAACTATACTGAATTTGATGACATCAAGGGATTTACTTCTACATTCAAGATGTGGAAAGCCTTGCCAAATATTTATGGAGGAGACTAGAATGTCTAAAGAGCTAAAAGAGAAAGCCTCATAGGAAAGTTTGATGACATGAGAATGGAGGAAGGTGAGAACATTGCTTAATATGCCTCTAGAATAAAGGAAGTAGTAAGTGCAATATGAAGTTTGGGTAGTCATTTAGATGATGAAACTATTAATAGAAAATTATTAAGAACCTTGCTCCCCATCTATGCTATTAGAGTATCAGCCATCCAAGAATTGAGATGCATACCAAGAAACAAACTAACTCTTGAAATTATAGTGGGAAGACTTACTGCATTTGAGTTATCCAACTTTGATAACTATAGATCTTAGAATCTTGAATCTAATTTCAAGGCCAAGCTGTTGTTGAAAGACACTAAGGAGGTGAAACCAAAGAAGAAGAAAACAAAGATAAAATATGCATCCAATGACAACAACACAAATGAAGAAGATGTGGAACAATTGGAAGCATTGCTGGCCAAAAGATTTTATAGAGGCAAAAGTAAATTCAAAGGTAAGATACCTATCATTTGTTTTAATTGCAATGAAGTAGGATATGTTATTGCAAGATGCACATAGAAAAAGAACTATAGGGAAGGCAACAAGCACAAGAACAGAAGAGAAGATGATAGAAGAGATTACAAAGACAAAGGAAAAAAGTGCTACATTGTTGAAGAAGAGGATTCTGATGAAAATGATAATGAGGTAGTATATGTTGCCATGAAATATGAGTTAGACAAAGATGAGGCAACAACACTAGTAACCTATGTAAACAAGAATGATAGATGGATCATAGATAGTGGATGCTCACATCACATGACAGGACACAAAAGTAAGTTTGTTACTTTTACTCAGTATGATGGAAATAGTGTTAGATCTGGAAATGATGCACCATGTTTATTCATAGGAAAAGGTTCCATTAAGCTTACAAAGAAAATTTCATGTGATAATACATATTATGTTGAAGGATTGAACTAAAACCTACTAAGTGTGTCATAGTTAGGCAATGTAGGATGCAAAGTAGATTTTGGAAACAAAATTGCCAAAATCTATGATAGTGATGGAAATCTGATAGGAAAAGGATACCAAACTAGGAGTAATCTATTTTACAATAGATATGGAGGATGCAAACTATCTTGTTGTAAGATTGGATGTTGTGTGGCTATGGCATAAAAGGCTATGCCATGTCAACTTTGATAATCTAATTAGCATAAGAAAAATGAAGAAAGTTAGAGGTTTACCTAGACTAAAGAAACCTAACAATACAATGTGTAAATAGTGCCAGCTAGGAAAGATGACCAAGTCAAGTTCAAGAGAAAAACCTATACTTCTAAATAAGTACTAGAGTTAGTCCATACTAATTTATGTAGCCCAATAGAAGTGCAAAGCTACAAAGGAGATAGATATATAATGTTGCTTGTTGATGACTACTCTACGATGATGACCGTCATGTTCATAAATCAAAAATCTGATGCATTTCAAATATTTAAGTGGTAGTTGGCTAGGGTTGAGAAGGAAATAGGGAAGAGTCTGAAGTGCCTAAGATCAAATAGAGGAGGAGATTTCTCATCAAAAGAATTTGAGACATTTTGTAATGATAAAGGAATTAAGAGACAAACATCAACACCTAGAAATCCCCCACAGAAGAGCATTGTATAAAGAAGAAATAGATCAGTGATGGACTATGCCAGAACATTAATGATGGAGAAGAATATTTCTCTAAAGTACTGGAGAGAAGTTGTAAGTACAACTATCTACACACTAAATCGAGTACAAATGTAGAAAGGTACAAATACAACACCTTTTGAATTATGGTATGGTCACTCACCCAATGTAAAACATTTCAAAGTGTTTGGTTGTAAGTGCTATATTCTTAAAGATTCTAAACATGGTAAGTTTGATACAAACAGTGATGAAGGCATATTCCTTGGATACTCCATGAGAAGTAAAGCATATGTGTTTAAATATTAATACTATCAAAATTGTGGAGAGTGCAAATGTAAACTTTGATGAGCATGCAGAAGTTGAAGTTGATAAATCCAAGAAACTAGAAGAGTATAGATCTTTTGTATACTTCTATGAAGGAATGTCTACTAAAGGAGAAGCTACCAATCAAGTTGGGAATCAACAACAAGTTTTAGTAGCAGTCGTGTCACAACCAATGAATATTGAGTTGCAATTAGAAGCTAAGTTACATAATGAGGATAATACACATTCTGACTCTGAAATTAGTACACATGAAAGAGATGTTGAGTTACCTGAAAGAGATGTGCATAGTTACTCTGAAGCTGAAATACCAAACATGAAAGCAAGGATAGAACCAAGGCTATCAAATTATGTGAGAAGACATCACCCTACAAAACAAATAATTGGTGATAAGGAAGATAGACCAATGAAAAGGAATAGACTAATAAGTGAATCATGTCTGCTGAGCAAGATGGAACCCAAAATAGTGAAATATGCACTACAAGATGATGATTTGTGTAAAGATATGGAAGAAGAGATTGAGAAAATAGAGAAGAAAAAAGCATAGACTTTAGTTCCAAGATTAACTAATAAGAATGTGATTGGTACCAAGTGGGTATTTAGAAACAAGCTAGATGAGAATGGTGAGATCACTAGAAATAAGGCTAGAATAGTTTGTAAAGGTTATGCTCAAGAAGAAGGATTGGACTATGTGGAAACATTTGCTCCTGTTGCAAGAATAGAAGGAGTAAGAACCCTATTTGCATATGTTGCTTACAAAGGTTTTAAAGCCTATCAAATGGATTTAAAGTCTACTTTTTTGAATGGTATACTGGAAGAGAAAGTCTACATAGAACAACCAGAAGGATTTATCAATAATAACAACAAGGATATGGTTTGCAAACTGCATAAAGCACTCTATGATTTCAAACAAACACCTAGAGCATGGTATGAGAGACTTCACAAATATTTTGTGTAGATAGGATTTTAGTGAACAAATGACAATAGAAACCTATATATCAAGGTAGAAAAAGGTAAAGACATTCTAATATCTGAAATCTTTGTTGACGATAATATTTGGAGGAAAAGATGCACTATGCAAAGATTTTGCTAATCAGATGAAACATGAGTTTGAGATGTCAATTTTTGGAGAAATAAAATTCTTTATTAGATTGCAAGTATGTCAACTAAAATATGGCATATTTGTGACTCAATCAAAATATATCAAGGAGATACTCAAAACATTTCGCTTCGATAGTTCAAAACTAGTCAGTACACCAATGGTAATAGGAGATAAGTCATTCAAGAATGATGAGTCAGCTGAAGTAAATTAGACAATGTACAAATCAATGATTGGAAAGTTATAGTATGTTGTACATAGTACACTAGACATTGCATTTTCTATTGGAATAGTGGCAAGATTTTTTATAAATCCAAGAGAAAATCATCTTATACCAGTAAAAAGAATAATGAGGTACCTAAAAGGAATAGATGACTTTGGTTTATACTACAAGAGGACTAAAAAATTTGAGTTGAATGCCTACACTAATGCATATTGGGGAGGTAATATAGATGACATAAAAAGTACCAGTGGAGGATAACTCTTCTTAGGTAGAAGATTAGTCAGTTGGAATAGCAAAAAGAAAAGTTATACCTCACAGTCCACATTTGAAGCTAAGTATATTCCTACTACTATCAAGTGTACCAATATTGTATGGATCAAGCACCTATTGAAAGGTATGAAGGAAGAGATAACTAAACTTGTGATACTGTATTGTGATAATACAAGTGCCATCAACATATCAAAGAATCATGTGATGCATGTCAAAACAAAGTACATTACAATTAAGTATCACTATGTAAGAGAACTGGTGGAAGACAAACAAGTGAAGATGGAATATGTCAACTCAAAGGAACAAATTGCTGAGATCTTCACAAAACCATTACCTAAAAATGCATTTGAATATCTTAGAGGTAAGTTATGGGTGATACCCCTATCCAAGGTTGTTTAAGTATTAGCAAGACTGCCCTACATCAAATGAGTTGATTGCTGAAATGATATAAATTGATGCAGAGGATATTTACTTTAAATTTTTCCTAAAGTAATTAAAATACAGAAATTCCAAATCAGTCACAAGCAAGGTGATAGAGGAAGAAAATTGGAATTCCTACAAATGCCACATTTGCATGGTAAGATGCTAAAATAATATGACTTTGGCATTGTTGTCAAAGAGGGACAAATAGTAGAAACTGATCAAATCTATGGGATCAAATATGTAAAGGGAGAAATAACATAAAGGAAGAAGAAAGGAAATATTAGCTAAGAGGGAGAAAACAACATAGACAAGAATCAATCAGGATAACAATTTTGAAGTTGTAGAACAAAAAGGAGAAGACAATGTATTGGAAAAAGAGATATTCCTAATACTTTGAAAGAGGGAGTTACTTATAGAATTTAGAAGGAGTCATAAGAAATTCAAAGTTGCTGATAGAATGAATAATTTTGCATACAAAGTTTTCTTTTTTGCATTTGACTTGTTGTTTTAACCTAGTTAGCATTTTGATAACTTGGTTGATTGGTTTGGTTTGCCATCAATGCCAAAGAGGGAGATTGTTGAAATCTATTGGAAATATCACTATTCAAGAAGGGATATTGTTGAGAGGAAGGGATATTGTTGATAAAGAATGTTTTCAATCATTATTATGTCACTAATGTCAAACCTACTATTTATTGCAATGACAATTGCTTATAAGATCCAATTACTATCACTTAGTTGATTGATGAAGAGGATTTAATCAATAAGATGTAACAAAAGAAACTAAGGGAAAGGTTGAGTTATGGTTTTGTAATGAAGTACAAGGATCAGTTAACATAATGGTAAAATGATGTATTGATGATACACTTGAAGATATAAAGGCTGGCTACACTTAGAAACTCTAGAAGAATAAGTTGCAACAAAGCTATCTACAAACCTTGACTAAATTCATTAGTGGGTGTCGAGTGAAACAAAAGGTGTTGAGAAAGTTTAGGTATTGAGCTAGAAAAAATGTAATAGGTACCAAGCATCAATAAAACTTAGTTGATGTTGGGTGAATCCATAGTTGATGCTAAGTGAATACACAATTGATGTTGAGTGGATCCACAGTTGATGCTAAGTGAATACACAGTTGATGCCAAGTGAATCAACAGTAGGTGTCGAGTAACACAGTATCTGTCGAGCATCAGAATGTTAATAGTGTCAAGCTGTTGCATTATTTGAAAGTCAAAGATTTTCCAGATCTAAGCTGATAAGTCTATTGCCTTGAATTTTGTGAACTAGATGGAAGATATGAATGTTGAGCCAAAATTTTAGGTTAATCATTTTTAGGTGAATACAGGTGAATTCTACAAGATGTTTCTAGAAGAAACAAGATTAAGGGTAGATTCATTGAATCTTACCTAATCCATTTGAATGAAAAGCAAGAGTGGGAAGATAAGAGTGGGAAAAGTATTCCAGACTTCTATTTAAGGAGTTATAGGTCAAGAAGCAAGTTTGGTTGGTTGGAGAGAGTATGTGGTGTCAAGGAGAAGGCATCAAGAGGGAGGAACAGAGTACAGAGACTCTACTTTGATAGGTGACAACAAAGGTTATTCTATTGGCACAACAACCATGGAGACTCAGGGAGACTATGCTTCAAAGGAGGACAAGTTGTTAGAGCTGTAGAGACTGAAAGCCAAGAAACTTTGTGAACTGAATTGAGATCTGAAATCTACAAGTTATGTTATGAGTTATATCATATCAAAATACCTTATTGTTACTCTCTAGTAATTATATCAATTTGGGAAAAATCTTATGGACTTCGGTTGGTTTAACAACCATTTTGTAAATCCTTTAATAGGGTGACATTCCAAGTGAATGTTCTAAAGTCCATTAACCAAGCCCACTTTAAACAGGGTGGTTGAAATCCCTTAACCAATTCACATTTAATAGTGTGTTTTGTAGCCTTTAATAGGGCAAGCCTTTCACAAGGCATCACTCTAGAAGAGTGAGAAAGGAGTAGCATGTTACTGGTGGTTTTTCCCAAATTGGGTTTCTACATAAATCACTGTGTTATGTGTTGATCTTTCATGTCTTATTCTTGCATGTTGATTTATTAGTAACTTGCTAAGAAGAATGTTTAGCTTGGATGCATGATTAGTTTAAATGGTCTCACTATAATTAGTGAAAAAGTTTTATTAGGACATTTTGGACCTTGAATAACCGATTCACCCCCCTCTCAGTTATTCTAAAGCATTTCTAACACAATTGTCCACAATTGCAACCTAACAATCACATTCCCTTAATAACTATTACATCTCACAAAGTTTTGATCCATTGATCATCGCTACATCACAACCTACATTTGGCATTCTTTACTAACTACCAAAATCTTGTGAAATTTGTGGTTGGACCATATTCACACCTTCACCTTCTTACATTGATATCACCATCTTACCCTTGCAATCAAATGAAACAAAGGAACCACTACTTCGCAACTCAAATCTTAATCTTGACTCTTAGAGATTATCTATTGGTCGTAGATCCAGATGATCTAATAGTGCAAGATATGCCTTGAAACATTGAAGATCTACCTTTTCTACATTGTCACAGTTTAACCCATAGCATGTTAATATAACCATATGATCTGACAAATTCAAAACAAAGCACACCTTTACTACCTTGACCTTAGTTAGGACCCAACCTACTATAACTATGTGAATCGCATGATTGCAACTTAAAATATTATAAGCAATAACATCAAATAAGGAATATGACCAATGTTAAATGATTTCACAAGAACCCTAGGTGATCGTTAAAATAGATTTTTATTTGAATTTGAATTTTTGGCAAGAGGGCAACTTTGCGCTAATATTTTTGGTGACTCAAGGGGGATGCAAGTATGTTTAGCATATGACCAATGACCATCAATAAGATCCATTGGCCTATAGAGTCTTTGAAACTATGAAACTCATCAATTTACAACCTCGCTACACTCATAACATGCCTTCTTCCTCTACAATTCACAAAAATTAGAACAAGATCCCTTTCTTACAAAAAAAAACACGTGCCCATACACTTCTTTGAAAATAGGAAGAATAGGAAAGAAAAACCTACTTTGACTATGCACATGAATATTAATATTCATCAAAAATAAGGCTTAAGATATATTCCATTGACTGGAATAGGAAAGACTTCTCCATTAGGCCTACTCAACTAAAAGGCATTCAATTGTTTGCAACTGATGATTACATAGGGGCCACTCCATAAGACATCAAACTTTGAGTGTCTCCTTGCCTTTGCTCTATCTATATCCCATTTCAACATAAGATCACCTACCTTGAAACTTCTAGCCTTAGCCTTCTTATCAAAACTCTTCTTTATTTGTTGTTGATGCATTTCTAAGGTTGGTATTACCTAATCTCTTTTCTCTTCTATTTTCATCAGATATGTTATTCTTATAGACATAGCCTCATTTTCAATTAATTCCAATTAATGAGCCAACTCAAGGGTAGGAAACTCTAATGAGATAGGAAGCCTAGCTTCCCTACCATATACTAACATAAAGGGAGAATTTCATATGGCTCTCTTGGGTGATATTTTGTCATTCCATAGGGTAGTTTTCAATTTTTTGTGCCAACACATTTGAATATCCTTAATAGTCCTCTTGATGATCCTGATCAAATTCTTATTGGATGACTTGGCCAAGCCATTACCCTAAGGGTAATAATTAGAGGATATGATCAAGTAAATACCATGATCGAGTGTCCATGTACAAATTTGAGCTCCTATGAATGATTTAGCATTATTTGAAATGATAGTTGAGGGGGCACCAAACTTGATTACAATTCCATTAAGGAATTCAACAACTGAAGGTTTTGTGACATCTTTTAGTGCTACTACCTCCTGCCACCTTGTAAAATAATTTGTAGTAGCTGGAATCCATTTATGACTAGAGCTAGAAGGAGGATTGATGGGACCATTAAAATCTAATCCTCATTGGGAAAAAGGTTGATCAACCTAGATATGATGAAGTGGAAGAGCCACAAGTCTCTACTTACTTGAGAAGAAGGCACACTTCTCACACTTCCTTACTTGTTTGTGGAAATCATGGAATAGGGATGGCTAGTAATAATCAACTCTCATAATTTTTATTGCAATAGTTCTTTCTTAAAAATGGCCACCATCAGGACCATCATGAAGTTCTTTAACTATCCTCTCTACTTGATCTGTATCAATACATCTTAGTAGGGCTCCATTAAAATATTTTCTAAAAAGAACACCATCAATTATAGCATAAGGAATAGACTGCAGTTTGAACTATCTTCTCTTAGCTTTATCCAAACCTTGAGGATACCCATTCCTAGCTAAGAATGTCTTGATATCATTCATCCAACTCCTTAGATTGCCACTTCTTATCTCCTATCATTCTGCCAACACCAAGACAACCTCTTTATCAGGTTCATGAGATGAGATCATCTGTTTGCACAATCCCATTCCCATTACTAGCTTGGTAATCTAAATAGCCACATCATATTCTACTAGTTTCCTTTCTCAAAAAGAAATCCTTTACACTAGCATGATGAACTAGCAAGTGGATTTTGTTATGAGACAAAAAATGTCTAAATTTCTTCAAGGCTCTTATGATTGCAAGGGCCTACTTTTCCACATAGTTATACTTATTTTCATATTCCTTGAGTCCTTCACTAAAAAAAGCAATAGGCTACTCTTCATTTTTTTCATTTAGCTGAGTCAAAACAATAGAAATACTTGAGTCACCTCCTAAGGTATACAAAATGAAATCCTTATTAAAATTTGGATTAGTGAGAGTAGGAGCTGAAGCTATGATTGCTTTAATCTCTTCAAAACTTGATTTCCCTTCCTTGGTCCATGGGAAGATCACATTATTTTTTAGCAGAGCTATAAGAGGCTTCACCATGGTAGCTAGGTTAGGAATAAATCTTCTCACAAAATTTATTCTACCAAGAAAAATTTGCAAACCTTTTATGTGACTGGGAAGAGAGAGAGAAAGTATTGCCTTTGTTCTTTCTGGATCAATGGTCAGACCCATTTTAGATACAATATGTCTTAATAATTTCCCTTGATTAGAGGCAAAGTTGCTTGGATTCAAGGACACCCCATACTCTCTCCATCTCACTAATACCTACCTAAGATGACCAAAATGCTCTACTACATCTTTTGAGTATGTTGTGATAACATCAAGGTAGACTAACAAAAACCTCTCAATCATATTTTTGAAGGCCATCTACATTTCCTTTTGAAATGTGGCACCTATATTTGTTAGTCCGAATGGAATCTTATTATAGGCATAAGTATCCTATTTGGTAGTGAAAGTAGTTTTATGCCTATCTGTCTCCTTGACCAACACTTGATTATAACCTAAAAATCCATCCAAGAAGGAGAAACACTCTGAACCACTAATCTTAGACAATATTTGTTCCATAGAAGAGAGAGGATGATAATCTTTAAGGGAGGCCTGGTTAAGATCCCTAAAATCTACACATAGTCTAATCTCTTGATTCTTTTTCCTAACAGGGACAAGATTTTCCACCCAAAAGGAGTGCTTGATAGGGAAAATTATTTTTCCCTCAGTTAATTTGGATAGCTCATTTCTCATTAGGGCTCAATCTTGGGATTTACGGGTCTTTGTTTCTACCTAACAGGCTTGACATTATTCACTAGATCTATAGTATGTTGAAATAGATTAGGGTCAAATCCCTTCAAATAATCATATGTCCAGGAACATATGTCATTAAATTCTTGACATAGATGGAAAAAAATTCTTTCTTAGTTTCAGAACATACCTTTCCCAAATTTAGCATCCTTCCATCAGCAATTATAATTGACACATGGTCTTCTTTGTTTCCATCAAGGTTCATGCCTATTCCCCTCACTTGGTCACCAGGGTTGAAGACACTCTCTAAGTTAATGAGACCCTTGGGTGATTTTTTGAAGCTAAGGTTGATGATTTGATCACCATATTGGTTATGCAATCTCGAGTGATTTCTATTTAAGAAAATTCAAAGACCTACCCATTGGCATCATTATCAGGAAATTGGGCCTAACCACCATTTTAATTTTCTATCTCTCCTCATCTTTGAAGCTTCTTAGGACATCATAAGATGCACTCACTACCGTAAGTCTATCAACATGCTTATTTTCTTTTCTAGGAATGCTTTGAATGTTAAATGTACTAAAACCTTCAAGAAAATCCCATACCCTATGTTTGTAATATTTGAGCAAACCATTCTTAGTGACATTTTGATTCCTTGCCTGATTAATCACCAGGTTACTATCCCCATATGCACTCAATGATTGGATTCCTTTTCTTTGAGCAAGTAAGAGACCCTAAATAAATGCCTCATATTTGGCTATATTATTAGTATAACTGAACTGAAGCCTAAATGAGACAAAATATTTTTCTAATCCAGGAGAAATCAACATCACGCCAACCCTTGACCCATTTTTATTTCTTGATCCATCAAAGTACATTCCCCATATCCCACTTGTATCCTCTTTGGTTTTCATCAAATTAGGTACAAGAGCATCCTTTTCTGCTATACAATAAGTACCTAAGCCAATTTCTAAGGTTTTTGATATAGGATCAAACCAATAAGCATTAACCCATTTAGCCAAGAGGAAATCAAGTGTATCAAATAAGGAAGTGATAGGCTCATATGCTATATTATTTTCATCTATCTCTAGGATAGTATAATTGATAATTATGAGATTAGGAGTATAGGGCTCAATATTATGGAGGGTTAATGGCTCTACTTTTATTGAGGCCTCAGTTCCATATCTAGTTTTTAAAAACATATATGACCAATCAAAAGATATGTAACCACCTATTTAAGTAGTGAAGTCTCTTGATAGACAAATGGCAAAATGTGGCTTGACCTCAACAATTGATATATCCTGAACAATAGTACAGCCTGGATAGGCATGTAAGGACATTTCAATATTCCTAAGGATTCCCATGGTCTTGATGGTACTACCATCTAATTGCAACACATATTTAACAATGGGTTCATATTTAATTTCTAAGGTATTAGTAATACACTCGGGCATTACTGAACTACTAGCCCTTGAATCAATCATACAGTTGTGGAATAGCTTGTCTCCTATAATAAGAGAAACATAAAATGGAGGAGGTCTAACCTTTTTTCTTATTTCTACCTATTTTGATAGTTGTACCAAGCTTACAACATCCTCCATGCTAGGTGGTTGATCTTTGAGTTCAATGCTTTCCAACTCCTACTACAATAGCCTCCTTTGTGATGGCACAATGGTTACAACATCTCACATAGAAATGTTTGCATTGGTCTTCCTCATCTAATCTACCACACTAAAAGGAGCATTAGATGTTCTAGCAGGAGCTTGGGAAGTAGAAGCTTGAGGTGGGATAGTCTATGGGTTATTCACCTTTCCTTTGCTACTGAGAAGCATTGGTAGGCTAATTCACATTGTGTTCCTAGGTGACTATTTGTACATATGGAACTACACTTGATGTGGAGGGTTGATTAAGAGGTTGAGGAGCCATCTCCTCCTTAGCTCTTTTCTTTCTCCTAGTATTATAAGCATATGAATCCTAGTTTACATTACCATGCTAAAAGGTATCAATAGGTTGATTAGCATTATGTTGTTGGACAACCACTCGCTCTAGTACAATCAAAGCTCAATAATATTTTTCCTTCTAACACAGGCAGTGTCCATAGGAGTAGTTATGAGAAGGGAAAAAATCTTGATCTTAGGAAAGGTTGTTCTAGGGGACTAAGGCCCTATTTAGGTTGGTATTTGAAGACTGAGGGTGGTCAATAGGTCTATTCTGATTGTGTGGGTACTTGATAGGTCTATTTTGATTATAGGGGGTATGACTCTAGTTTGGAGGTCTACCATGAATGAGACCTTGACTCTGGAGTTGGAGAGGCTTATTGTTTTGAGTGTGTTTCCTCTTAATGGTCACCAACTCATTTCCCATTTTCTGCGCTTCTGCACTTTTTTTCCTCCATATTATTTTATCAATCAATTATCCTTATATCTACATTTTGCATTAGTGTCTACATCATAGCCTCAATTCTATCAACTGCACTAGAGGAAGTAAAGGCTATTATAACCATAATAAGAGGCTAACTTACAAAGGATACATGAACATGGCCTATAGTAGGTTGATGATTAGGCATGCTAGGGAAGAAAGGAATTGGGGATCTTAAAGCTAACTTCCCTCCCTATATCAAAATATTTTCATCTCTTATGAAAACCTCATAAGTATTTGGTAAAGTGTCTCCTCCCATAGATTGCAAGCCAGTAGCAATATCACTATTGAAGGCTCTAAGATAATACAAGAATGCATTATTGGGAGAGGGCTCCACCACAATAGGTATTCTATCCCATGTTTTTTGAAATCAATAATTGAAATCTATCATGCATTCATGGGTGGCCCTTTTGAGAGTTGTCAGTTTCTTTAAAAGTTATCGATGGTCACTTTTGTCCTTAAAATTCTTGCATAGGGCTAACCCTAACCCATCTCGATTAGTAATAGAGTTATGAGGTAAACCTGTATACCATTGTAGCACATTCCCTTTCAAGGATGAGGCCAAAAGTCTGACCACTACATCATCCTCGGTGATGCCATGAATATTACAGACATTAGATACTTCTTGAATATGTTCAATAGGGAATGTGGAGGTTTCACCACTAAAATTAGGTAAACTTTTGAGATTTGATATTGGTATGCCATGCCTTTGGGCTAATAGGAGGGGGCTCCCACCATTAAAGGTGGAAAAAGTGTGAGCTCTAGGCATATAAGAAAGTGTTTTATTAATATGAGCAGATGGTATACTAGGCCAAGATCTAACAACAAGAGGAGTGGAGATAGATCTTGTAGGGGTATGCATTTCTATCACACTCCTAACTAGTGATAAGGATACCCTAACCTTTCTTCTTGGATTAGAAAGAGAAAGTTTTTCATATTGGAACTTACCTCTAGAAGATGCCCTTATGTGTCTCTTGGGTATGAACTACAACAACTTTGACCTAGAAACCAGATGCACTTAAGGCTTAGATTTGCCAAGTACTTTTGAACAATGAGCCTCTCTAAAGCTTTATATTGAGGGAAATACTATCTCCATTAATCATCATTGCCTTGCAACCTGCACTTGGCATTCATTACTAACTACCATGATCTTGTGAAAGTTGTGGTTAGACCATATCTACACCATCACCTTCTTAGATTGATGTCACTATCTTACCCTTGCAATCAAGTGAAATAAAGGAACTATTATTTTGAACCTCAAATCTTAACCATTTCTTGACTCATAGAGATTATGAATTAGTTGTAGATCTAGATGATCTAATAGTGTAGGATATGCTTTGAAACACTAAAGATTTTTCTTTTTTACACTATCACAACTTAACCCATAGCATGTTAATATAACCATGTGATCAAGGGAAATCAAAATAAAGAACACCTTTGTTGTCTTAACCTTAGTTTGCACCTGACCTACTGTGACTATGTGAATTGCATGATCACAATTAAAAATATTGTAAGGCATAAAATGAAATAAGGAATATCGCCAATGTTAAATGATTTCACAAGAACCCTAGGTGACCATTAAAATGGATCATTATTTTTATTTTATTTTTTGGCGAGAGGGAAACTTTGGGCTAACACTAACTATGACACATAGAGAGCTATTCCAAATAAGTGTTGACCAACAATTTTAATCTTCAAATAGTAAAGTAAAAGTTGATTTGATTTTAATTTTATGCTTCATGCAACCCCATGATTTATTTATGCAACTAAAAAACTAATCAATGCCCTATCCATTGGTATTCAGAGTCTACCTAGCAAACTTTGACCTAATTTAATTTTCTTACAACCAATTATATCAGCAATTAACCCTAAACCATATTCTTATCAATATCCTTCTTATATGACTAAAAATCCTACCAATTTATTGAAGCATTTACTTAATTCCTTGAATTAAAAGAAATGAAAAATTGATATACAACCTATCCTAATTGCATTAAATTGCATGAACCTTGCTCATTCAATCCCAACATAACTAGGATATAAAGAGGAGACAAAACTTAGAGAAAAAAGATATGGTAGAACATTCCTTTTGTATTGATTCTTCTTGAAAATCATACAATACTGGTATAAACTCAAAAATACTTCAAGACATGACAATTTATCATTCAATGTTAACTTGTATTCTAATATTTGTAGATGAATACATCACAAAAATTCACACAAAGACTGACTAGACTAAAAGAAAATAGTATAACACTAAAAATTACATGGATTTCAAATCTCAACTCCACATCTTGGAAATCCCTTTATAGAAAGGATTTCAAAAAGGTTCAAATAGGAGGACACTTGTCAAAATTCTAATGGAAAGCAGAATACAAAGATATTTTCCATTTAGCTACATTCAAACATTCTTTGTATCTGGATCAAAGCTTTGGATGCAATTCCAAAATTGGCAAGTGGCACTTATCAATAGGTATCCTTAGCATCTTTATGTTGGTCTTCAAGCTTCTATCACTTTCTTTTCTTTATCTTCATTCATTTTTCCTTTAACTGCATCCCTGCATTGCCTAGTCACTATTAGTAGATGGTATAGCTTTGATATCTACAATGACCTCCTAGATGGCAATGTTTGTATCTATATCTATCCATGTGGCATCCTAGATGATATATAAGTGACCAATACTTTTATTCCACTTAGTATTAGTTATATATTTTAACTCTCTTTTGACCTTATTTATGTTTGATTCTATTTTAAACATAAAATCAATCATATCATAGATAGTTGTTACATCTGTCTCATTATTGCAAAAAGCCATAAACTGTGGATGCCTCAAAATATCCTCAAAAGAGGAGGACCATTCTTGCCACTCTTTGATTACTCCATCAACATCCAAGATAGTGGGAATAAAATTTGGAATCCCTACAACATTTTTTTTCATCTTGCCTTATATTATTTGCATTTTTCTTGAGAAAAACCCATGCAATTCCTTCACTTTATTAATCATCTTTCTAACATTAATTATTATTGCCTTAGGTAGCTCCTTCTTTTGGGGAAACAAGGGAACCAAATTATCAAATAATTGTGTATATGGTCCCCATGTTGTTAACTCATCTCCTTGGAGTGAGATATACTTGCTATGCACATTCTATGACCCAATTTGCAAAGCACCTAACTTATGCATCATCAAGTTTTGAATTGTCTTTATTTCCACTTCTTTGGCTCCATCTCATTCATCAATGTCCATTTCTTGGCTCCCTCCCACATTTTCTATGTCAACCTCTATTTGGACTTCTTGGTCCTTTACCTCTGTAATAGGTCTCACAACATTTTTGAGGTCTTATGTCTCTTCTTCTAGGGCAGCCACCTTTTTTCTAGGAAATAGGTTCTCTTTAAGTCTTCTTCATTCTTTTTCCTAGCATAAATGTTTATGCTATATGTTTGAAACAATCATTCTTCTAGCATTTCCATTTTTTTCTTGCCCGTCAATGATTCTTTATTCTATAAATTATGTATCTAATTACTAGATAGAGTAGTGCCATTCTAGAATATCACATTACCTTGGGGGGATTCCTTTATTTCCATGAGAGCTAGCTTATTTCTTTCAAGATCCAAGCTCCATATAACCATGGTCTTGATGTCAATGGTAAAACTAGAGCCTTGTAACTCCCTAGCAATATTGAATTCTTCAAAGGACACTAAATTGTCATGTTTTATCATTTGATCTAACATGAAATATGAGTTGATCTCCCATCTAGGAAAGAGAAGCATACCACTTCTAGCTACAATATATTTATCTTCCTCTACTATAAGGCTCTCACTACTAGGATCATAATCCTACAACCTCTACACCAACTCTTTAGTTTTCTTGGGTGAGTCACCTGGTTGTAATTGTAAGGTAAGCTCATTTTTCTTAAACTTGTATAAGAAGCACATGAATTCATTTGATTTGATGAATTCATCATCTTTCATGAACTCTTGAGCTTGTATGATCCACTCATCCAACATTTGAATTTGCAATTTAGTCTTATTTAGGATCTTTTCATGTTCCCCATCTTGTTTTAATAAGAAGTTGTATCTTATTGTATCAACAATTTTGATCCTTTTGCCAAAATTTGCAATTCCTTTCCTCTAACCTTGGTAGGAATCTCAATAATTTTTTATTTCTTCATTCCCTTTTCCCATGAAGAACTCTTTGGCTGGTCATCTTCAACCTCAATGGTTATAACATCCTCCTGTTAAGGGATTTTGGCTTTACTCTATCTCTAATCTCAGCAGGCACTTGTGCCATTATATAATCAAAATTGTCTAGGCACCTATTATATCTATCTAAATAGGTTGCCTCATGGTAGAAACCCTTAAATGATTAATCAACTACCTTCATTACTTCTTCAAACTTCATTATCCTACTCCGTCTTTGGGTTCTATCTCTACATATCTCTGTCTCTAGACAATTCATGATGCAATCCTCTTCAAAATTTGGTTTTCTGCTAGGGAAAGTATATTTTCTCATTTTTTTCAAAGCATGCCTCACCAAATCATTTGGATCATAGGTTCTAGCAGGAGTTGAGGGAAGTTTGAATTCTCCCATGCACTAGTCAATCTTCTCTGTGGCATCTCTTCCTATCATCAAATCTCCTATCTTTGTATTCATTGCTATAAATAAGCCTCTCTTATTAGTAGGGCCTAGATAGTCTATATTCAAGATAGGCATTTTCCAAAAGAGTTCTAGTTGGCCTAATCTCTTAGGGATATATTTTGGAAATACATGTGGGGTCTATGGACCCCAGAAACCCTTATAATTGATAAATTTTCATAAAAAAAAAAAAAACCCCAATCATGGCCAAGCACCTTATCCCCATTTAAGCAAGAAGATGGTCTAAATAGCATCCTTACACCACTAGTCTTTCAGTTATATCTACTAGCATGTTTGTAATAGTGAAAATGAAATCATTGTAAAAAGTAATAGCACTAGCATAGGGATAAAACCCTTTCCAAAAGTAAGTCCACATCTACACAAGAAGGTTCTCTCCATTATCTTTAGTGGCTTCAATAAAATTGGGATTTATATGTCCTATCTTTCTATACAGGATGATATGCATCAATAGTGAGTAGTGGAAGAATCTAAAATTCCCAAGTTTTCCACTCTGAGCAGCCACTATCTCATCATGTATCCTATTGATGATATCCTCACAAAATCATACCCAACATTATGATTTGGATCTTGAATATCAAAAGAAATGATATATATGTAGCTTGGGGTATAATTTTTTCCATCAATTCCTATCACCTTGTTTATCCCAAAAATTGTGTATCTAAAATACTTGCAGAAGAATTCAAGTGGCATCACGTCCCCTACCTTCTTTGGCATTTCACCCTTCTCTAGCTTTTATTTAGGAATGTGCCTCTCCATGATGTTTCTAGTAAATAAGTTCTTGGAATTTTTAAAAGTTTCATTCATCTTCTCCTTTTCGATTGCCTTTTTCATAGGCGCTCCTAAGTCAAAAACCTTAATGAAGGTCTCCCTATCCAATTTGCATAGGATACTCATATCTTTTCTATGAAAATCTTTAGATGTTGCATTGTAGGATTTGATTAATTCCTTTATTAGATCAACATCCACTATGACTTCTAACTTTATCAATTTTTCCATATTCCTAACCCATGGGTTACAGATCGGTGATTTTGCATACCTATTATGATGAAAATACTAGAAAAGTTCATTTTGACATTTGTATCTAGTACAATGGCATCTTGACAGAAGGAATATGTATCTCTAAAAGAATGTGTAATCAAAGTCTAAACATGAGAAGACCCTAGAAGAAAATATACCCACTCTTTTGGATACATTGTTGCTAACTTTGGCTTTTCTTCTTCAATGCCTTGAAAAGATTCTTCCACATCAATTTGGGCTATGATCTTACCCTCTTCTTATGCCATGACTTCTGCAAATTGATTCTTTACAATAAACTTTATCAACTTCAACTTCTAAAATCACTGAAATTTTTTGTAAGCTTTGGAAATCTCTTAGCTCTAGATTATGCAAAAGAATGCAACTCAAATACCATTATATCTACTTATTAATAGATAAAAATTAGAAAATAATAATTTATGTCTATTTATGTCAACATGCATGAAAAATTCTCAATTTCTATAAAAGTGTCAAAATCTTGTTGTATTGCCAACTTTTCCTTAATTCTTTATGCACTTTTGACAATGCATCACTTTTAAAATATAATGAGGGGTTTTAACAGTCACTTTTCAATTAAAACTTATCCTTTCAACCCTATGACTCCCTTTTTTTGTCATTCCACAATCATCATTTGCCTTATAAATTAGACACCAGTGACTAGGTGATCATAGTTTTATATCCCTTTCTACTGCTTCACAGTTTAGTTACTACACTTTTCTATCAATAGCATGATTGAGTGCCTTAAACACTCAACATCTCTTTATTCTTGATTGCATGGCCACATTATAAAATTAGCACTTATACTGACTACCTGCAACTATGTGAACTACTTTATCAGTCACTAAGTCATGGCTTCTTTCACTTTCCAAACTTTTAGGTTGTCATTCCTATGACTATATGATCAAACATTATGTCCTATTTGACCTTTAAACTTCATTTGGTTGCAACTTGGTTCATTGAAAAACAACTTAGCTTCATGATTTTGCAAATAAAGGAAATTTATCTTCTTTACACCTAGTCATCATTTTGTGGTCTATTCTTACTAACATTTCTTTGACATAGTGATCACGCCCTCTAGCATATTCTAGTCTGATCTCAACTAGTTTGCCTAGTCACAACTTACACATTTCTCTTGATACTTAATTGTATGACCTTGCGAATGAGAACTTTAACCTATTTTACCACTTCATAGATTCTCTCAAGTAGTTACCTCTTATCACCATGAAGGTATAATCATGCATATCCTTCTTATAAGTTGACTGCATCACTAACTTGATTATTCTTATCTTCTTTAACATTGCAATTGATCGATCAAACATTTCATGTACCTTGAATTATTGATCTACTGATTTTGTCATGTCTTTTTGACTGCTTAGTTAACATCATGACTGCGTGATTTAATAATTTCATAACCCTTTCTCTTGGTCACACTTTGAGAATTAGATATTCATCTTATCTATGTGACTTAGTGAACAAATAACTTTTGGAATCTTAACTATCTTTTGTGTGATTGCATTCCATTTTGCATAACATGACTTAACTTCTTTGACCACATGATTGAGAAAAAATTTCAAATATTTAACTTGGTTGCACTTTCACATTCAAAATTTATAACTTTTAAATTACCCTTACAACCATGCAATCAAAGGTTCTTCTAAGCTCTTAACAATTTCATGAAGTCTCAATTATCTCTCAAGCTCCATCTTTTGAGATCCTGACTGTGTAAACACGAGCATTCACCTAATCATTGCGATAAACCATTACATCTTTCTTATTCAAGCAACTACATGACTAAAGTTTGATTAACTTCTTCACTTAGTTGTGATATAAAAGGATACTAGGAAACTGACTACTTCAAATGGGCGATCAAAGGAGACTTGACTATTATATGAGTTTGTGCCTTAAAAGGCCACTTGATGAGCTTCATTTGTGTAATCAACCTTGGTTGCTAGGTCATACACTTAAAATTTTCATGAGCTTTCACTAAACACCAAAGTATTAAGGAAAAATACAACCCTTTGAAACAATTGAAAATTTAAAAGGCTTAAAAAGACCGCATACTTAAAACAATGGTTTTCACACTAGAGAAAATAATTTTATAAAACTTCAATGAAACCCTAAGCACCAAAGATGGCCAATTTTTAGGTTTAGGGATTTCTCTAGAGGACTAAAAATATTACAACAAAACCCTAGTAGCTTAATAAATTTCAACGCATTTCACATTAGAATTTTAGAATTTTGGCAAAGTGAAAATGAGGGTCAACACTCACTTTAGTAGACTAAAAAAGCGGTAGCATATTGCTTGGTGGTTTTCCCAAATTGGGTTTCCACATTAAATTCTGGTGTCAAAGTATAATGTGTGAATGTTATGTTGTGCATGTTATTTTTACAGTTGTTTATTTTAGTGTTAGTCGGCACATATATTGAAATAGAGAATTATGTAACGAATATGAACTGAGTTTTTTAATGAGATTGTTTGAAGTTGTCAAAAGTATAATTGTTACATCTAGACCAAAGAATAGTTGATTCAGCCCAACTCTCAATTATTCTAATCATTTTAACACCTATTTCATATAATTCTCAATCTATAAGGTGTGTGGTTTCTTTTTGTGCAAACCCATATGATAATACAAAATCTTGCATAGTTGGAGCTAAATTCTAGATTGTGTTTGGAGCCACCCTGAAGAGTGCATGAACAATTGATGCACATTACTTTGTTTATGTATTAAACCTCCAGGGAAGGCCCCATATATTATAATTAAATGTCTAACTTGCAACTTTTGGTCTAGGTAGCTATATCAAGACTTGGGTTGGATGTAGGGAAGTAGAATAGAAGTCCTTAAGAAGCATAATGAAAGAAGAAAGCTTCTCAAAACCTTTGTATTAGCCATAACCTAGAAGGTCTCACAACTAGGATCATTGAATTTTTTTACATGATTCTTTCTTATGAGTCATCTAATCAATCAACAAATCTCTAATTTTTGTTATCTCTTGTGCTTCAATTTTGCATTTACTTTAGTGTGTACTCATGGAAGGGTTGGTAGATGATATGATCTCCTTCCTCCCATCTACCTTCCCTACAACATTAGTCAGTTGATCTTGTTGGTTGTGATCTATTACCCAATATATCTGAGATTCTAGTGTAAATGACTACATCTACACTTTGGTGAGAAGAGAGGAGGCATAAGTATTATTACTTATCTCTTCTAGTTAAGTAATTAAGACGAGTGGTTAATAGTGACAAAAATGATCACAAATTTTAGGGACATGGAGAATAAGGGTGGGAAGATGGGCATAGGAAAGAAAGAAAGTTAGAAAAGAAATGCTAATGTGGATTCTTACAAGGCTAACAATGTCTAAGTGGGCATTATCCATTAAGTAGATTTTAAGAAGGGTGAGAACAATGACAATCTGATAATGACAATGAGAATGATAAAGTTATAGTTATCAAATAATTCATGATCAAATGTTTCAAATTTAAAATTACAAAATCTATGATCTTGGGATATCATACTATAACTTTGTATCATACAAACCCTTAGCTTTTCACCTTGTCAAGGAAAAATTTATTTTGAAGATAAATGGTAACGAAAGGATGGTAATTTTGAAAGAGTTGGTTAGCTCTCTCATGACCTAAGATAAGATTGACTTATCATTATGTGAATATTTTTTTAAGTTAAAGTGTGTTATTCACAAAATATGGAGAGTTTATAGTGAAAAAAGTTGCATTCTATGAAATTTTATTATGTCTAGAAAGCCAAGCCATAGGAAAAATTGTAGAAGAGATAAAATGGGTGGGGATCCTATGAGAGTGCAACCTAATAAAAGTGAAGACTTACCTAGAAAAATCATAGATTGTGGATGGTTCTCCGTGAACGTGGAATGGTGCCCTACATGGAAGCCATGACTGGATTTGACCCCATCTTCTCTCTATAGTTTTTTCAATAACTAGAAGGAATATAAAGTGAAAATTGGGAGTAGCACATTTGAAATCAACAAAGAGGTGATAGCCCAAGCTACTAGGTTATCCAAAGAAAGGAGAAAATAGGAAAAAGATGAGTGGGACTATGAATGAGAATAGACTAACAATTTTCTTCCACAAATATGAGGAACCAATGAAGTTCTCAAGTGGCTTTAACAAAGAGAAGTTGGTTGAACAATGGGGCTAGGTTTGGTTTTTCATCTTGAAGTATTTTGTGCTTGACCATATGGATGGAGTTTATTATTTTTACCACTTATCATTTTTTAATCACTTTCATCACCATGATTTGATTTCAATTTCATATGATCTACTCCATTTGTTGGAAGCCATGGTTAATAATGCTAGAGAATGTAGGAGACTTTAAAAAGAGGTCATCTTAAACTAGGGTTTAATGTTTTGACTATAATTTATAATTTCCATTTATCCCTATGTCATTCTTGTAGCACTACTATACCAATCGCTCCCTCATCTCCTAACCCTCCCATCTTTGAACTCCCAAGGGGTAAGAAAGGCAAAAAGAAACAAAAAATACCTTTGGGATTCCCATGTATCTGGTTTATAAAGGGAGGTGGGTAAAAGGAAAAGCTCAGAAAGGAGAACATTCAAAAATGGAAAAAAAAAACCCATGTCCAAATTGTAGACCCAAGTGGTGGACTCAAGTGTTGAAGAGGAAATGCCCCAAAGATCTTATGGGATAGATAAGAAACCTATGCTAAAAGAAAAAAAGGACAAGGGAAAGTTGTGTTGAGGAGAGTGGAAGTGCATAATTTGAGAGTAAATTTAAGTTTGAGATAGGAACACATGATAGTAGCACTGGCACCCATGTCTCTGCAAGTGTCAAAGAGGATGCAATGTTAAAATTTTGGATATTCATGAAGCTAAGAGTAAGTAAATTCCCCTCAACCAAGGTCTCTATCCCTATCCCCCCTAAAGGTAAAAATCTTGAAATTATATTGTAGGTATAGAGGTTGAGATAAAGGCCAAAAATAAGGAGGTTGATTGTTGTGGGGATTGTGAAAAAAATATGAAAGACTTGAAGGTGATAAGGAAAGAGATGCAAGGGATGGATAATTGTTCTGATAGGATAGCTCATTCTGAGACCAAAGTGATGCACTCTTTCACTGCTACACTCCACCTCCTACAATAGAAGAGAGATGCCAACCATGAAAAAGAAGGTGAGGCTACAAAGGAGCTATTCAATTTCCTTGTAGAGTACTAAAAGACCACGATGTTGTCTGTGGAGAAAATGTGATAATGTGGGTTCTCCTTTTCTATTTTTATCATGGCTGGTGGTCTACTCCATTAGTATGGAGGGGCATGGTTATAAGTTTAATAGTACTTCAAAAATTCTCAATATATTTTTATTTGGATATTCCCTACATCATGATAGCAAATTATGAACATTTTGGTTTCACTTGATTTTTATGTAAAAGACCGTATATTGTGGTTAAGGTTAAGACTTGGACTTCTATCATTAGACTCATCCTAATAATTTTACTAATTACCTACAATTGTGTTAAAAATGGGTTCTTAGTTTTATGGATAAAGTTAGAGGATTTAGCATTTTTCTCCTCTGTGGATCATGAATTTATTTTGGATAAATAAGAGGTGACTATATTTGTGCCTATTTTGGTGATATTGCTAGTGGATTTATAGCTCTCTTTTTATTGTTAATGTGTTTTTTATTGTGTTATAGCTTGGATGTAGTTCTATGTTGTTCAAGTCAACCCTTGTTTTGGGTGTGTATTGACAAAAGTAGAAAATTAGTTATGATTTATAATAAATATTTTCAAAATGATAATATGTAGGAAAACCTATATTAGTGATGATAAAGAACAAGAAAGGAACAACCAAACAATAAAATGCACGAAAACATATGATAGATTATGTTAAGATGTGCCATCTAGTGCACCTAGTGAACCTAATTAAAATGATAAAAATGCAAAACATCAAATTGATGTGACAAAAGCACCAATTGTACCTAATGAAAATGACAAACATACATTTAGCTCAAATCCATTTCATGAATGCCGATAATGAAAATGATGACCACATACCATTTCAAATTGATGCGGTGAATGCATCTATAACACCTATTGAAAATGATGAGCATACACCATATGTGAGGAATGCATATAATGAAAATGAAGAACATGAGCTAGCACCAACACATACACCATTTCAGATTGATGTGATGAATGTACCTAATCCACATACAATTTATAAAAGTACAATAGTGAAATACAGAATACAAAACTAACATAGTAGATCATGTCTAGAATTAAAACACAAAGACAATGATAGAGATGACATTATAGATATAATATTATTAAAAATAAATAATAATGATTATTACAATTTTTAACCTTTTTTTTCTTGCAACTCATATTTTTAAAAAAATAATAAGAAAATAGTTTTAGAATAATGTTTTAAAATCTTCTCAAAATATTATTAAATATTCAAGCACATATTTCTTTATTTCCTACAAATTATAAAATACTTAATTTTAAATTATAATTGATTAGGACTAGTGTAAGTTTGTTTTCTTTACTATACCTAATATTAAGAAAATACCTGTCAAATTAAAAGACTTATTAATTTGATTGGTAGATTACAAGTTAGGTGCAACAATAAAATAATTTTTTATTAGCATATTAAATATATTGATGTTGAGTTGTATCTATATTATATTAAAGCATTGTCATAAATTATCTTTCAACCACATAACAAATACTTTTATTATCATATGATAAATATAGATTCTCCTTTCTACATGCATGTGACAAGGATGGCTTAAAACAACAAATTGGCTCAAATAATTATTGAACCCATCTAGACATATCATAACCCATCTATCAACTACCCAATGACTATTCTTAAAGTATTAGAAGGAGAAATATTCATTGCATAAGGCTTTTTTTGTTTTCAAAATAAATTATTTATTATACTAAAATATTCTTTTTGTAATTATTTTGAATAAGAAAACTGATCTAATTCGAAATTCTAATGTTTTTTTAACTACTAATTACATGGTTCATGTACAATTTATATATTGATTATAATTGAATATGTCCAAACATAGATAAGAAAGCTTTCTTCTCATTAAAAGATGGGTATTAGTAAAATTAGTTTATTGAAAGTGAATTGTACCTAAGGTATCTTCAATTTACTATTGTAATTTAGTTTTTGACTAATCAAAACTATAAAATAAGTACTACTCATTTTTTAATGTGCTAAAAATAACTTGCAATAATAAATTATCTCAAACTATTTTCAAACTACTTTTTAAATTAATATACCATGTTTCGACAAAGACTATTATTATTATGGTTATAGCACTTTGTTTCAATTTAAATTATTTATTATTATAAATATTTAATATTATAATTATGATTCTTTTATTGAAGAAAAAATACACAACATTGTATTCTTAATGGTAGTGAGACTTTCTTGGACATGGTCAATAATACCAGATAATGAGCAGACGCCTCATCTCAACTGAAATTCTAAAAAGAATATAAGGCTGAATAGACTGTTTGAAATCCTGTAGCGAATAAATTGGAAAGATTTTCTGAAACTAGACTTCTTAGAATTATTAACTATGGCACGTGAAGAAAGAGCCAGCAATTATGAATGGCCCACTGCTTTATTGACTTTGTTGGCCAGCAACAATAACAACCCATTAAGAAGTATGTAGCCGATCGTTGTCTGTATATTTATTCATCCACTTTCTTGGCTTTTTCGTTATACATATAAATCATTTATATGAAGGAGGATACTTGTCTAACTCATTTAGCTTTTCCTTAAGTAGCCTATCGTTTTCTGTATATTATCATCTAAATCATTGCCAAAAAACCAATAATCATTTAAAAACTAGTTGAAAGTATTTTCACCCCTCGCAGTAGAATACATTTGCTCTTAAAACTGTGGTTCAACATAAAAATTTCAATACAAGAGAACGAATATACCAACGTAATTTTTCTGGTAAACACACAACTAACTCTGAAATATATCTCAGAGAATTGCATAACATAACTATAAAGCTGGCGCATATCCTCATCGACATCGGACGGTAAGCAGGAGCAGATTCCCTCTACAAGTATTTGAGGACTCTGCTGTGGGTGTTGTTAAATATAATTTTTTAATCTTTCCTAAATCTAAGATAATAACTAGTTTGACATCAACATCGATGATATGTACTTCTTTAGAAAATTTAATAACATAAAGCTAAGCTGTCAGGCATAAGGCCCACAGGGTAACGTGCAATATCTATTATACGTCAGTAATTGAACAGTTATAAAACTTCACCATATTCCTTGCGTTTATCAAGTTGCCTTTTCATTAATGAAAGAAAGTCCCTTTCCAAACACTTATTTTATTATTATTTTCCATGTCAGACAGAATTGCTTGATACATTATGATCTATTTTAAAATATTACTATTAATTATAGACGTCTCTTTAGACATACACTATCATTTTACTGGTGAGTGATAAAATATAGGTCAATGAAATTGACTTACAAGTAGACAATTAAATTCTAATTATAATATCACAATCTGCAATTTAATTATTTCATATTGACTTATTGTTAGTTGCTGTCTAGAAGAGGAAACTATGGCCAGCCTTAAACATCACACACTACGGAAGAAACTAAGCCTGGAAAAGTAAGTCAAACTTTGACTATTTAACACTTTTACATTAGGAATCAAGCTTTAGTGTGTGATATTTAATCCGTTCGAAAAACTATAGCATTTAATGCCCTTTTACTTTTTAATTTGTTTGTCCAATTAGAACATCGATGATAACTACTTCTTTAGAAAATTTAATAACAGTAATTGAATAGTTATAAACCCCACCATATTCCTTATTCCCTTTCCAAACACTTGTTTTATTATTATTTTTCAATGTCAAATAGAATTGCTTGATATGTTATGATCTCTTTTAAAATATTACTATTAATTGTGGACGTCTCCTTAAACATACGCCATCATTTTATTGCTTGATACATTATGATCTATTTTTAAAAATTACTATTAATTTTAGACGTGTCCTTCATACGCCATCATTTTATGGTTGAGTAATTGAACAGTTATAAACCCCACCATATTCCTTGTTCCCTTTCCAAACACTTGTTTTATTATAATTTTTCCATGTAAGACAGAATTGCTTGATACGTTATGATCTATTTAAAAATATACCATTAATTGTAGATGTCTCCTTAAACATATGCCACCATTTTATGGTTGAGTAATTGAATACTTATAAACCCCACCATATTCCTTGTTCCCTTTCCAAAGACTTGTTTTATTATTATTTTTCAAATGTTAGACATAATTGCTTGATACATTATGATCTATTTTAAAATATTACTATTAATTGTAGACGTCTCCTTAAACATATGCCATTATTTTATTGATTGATGCATTATGATCTATTTTTAAAAGCTACTATTAATTATAGACATCTCCTTCATACGCCATCATTTTATGGTTGAGTAATTGAATAGTTATAAACCCCACCATACTCCTTGTTCCCTTTCCAAACACTTGTTCTATTATTATTTTTCCATGTTAGAAAAAATTGCTTGATACATTATGATCTATTTTAAAATATTACCATTAATTGTAGACGTCCCCTTAAACATACACCATCATTTTATGGTTTAGTAATTGAATAGTTATAAACTCCACCATATTCCCTGTTCCCTTTCCAAACACTTGTTTTATAATTATTTTTCCATGTTAGACAGAATTGCATGATACATTACGATCTATTTCAAACACTTGTTTTATTATTATTTTCCCATGTCAGATAAAATTGCTTGATACATTATGATTTATTTTAAAATATAACTATTAATTGTAGACATCTCCTTAAACACACACCATCATTTTACAATTGAGTGATAAAATATAGATCAAAGAAATTGACTTAAAAGTAGACAATTAAATTCTAATTATAATATCACAATCTGTAATTTAATTATTTTATATTGACCTAATGTTTTAAAAGCTATATTTAAAATTTATTGGATGATATTGATTAGTAAAATAATCAAAATTTTATTATAAATTCATTATAGGTAATATTTTTAATACATATTATAGAAACTTATTTTACCAATTTAAAATATTATTATGCAAAATATAAGCTTAGAAACTTTCTTTCTTTTTATTTTTCAACAAAAGACATAGAGCCTATTAGCCAGTGTAAAATAAAATAGTTAAAAGGAAAAACCAAAATGTAAATGCAACAACTCTGAAAAAGATCCTAAACTGATGTAGGAGCATCATGGGCTGTCTTGCAATCTTGCATGTTGAGGGAGTTCAGATTTGGAGTTGTGGACTCAGTCACCAAAGAAGTCGTGCTCAATCACTATTGGGTATAGTTTATGCCTAGGAGCTCAATGTACTTTGGGAGCTCGACATACACTATGGAGCTCGGCATGTTAAGAGAGATCGACATACACTACATTTCTTGACAATGCTTGGGAGCTTGACATGGTCTTGGAGCTTGGCATGGTCTATGTTGCTCAGTTTGCACTGTAAGCTCGACAATTCTTGGGTAATTACTAGTGCTCATCTTGGTTTTGCTGACACTTGGCTTGATCTTGGTTTCTATTGGTGCCAAGTTGTCTATGAGTTGACTTACAACATTTAATTTATGTATGGTTATTTAATTTATGTTGTGGCCGACTTGTGGCTCAACATATATTTGATGTGAGGGATTTTATTTAGTTTGTAATGCATTGGGCCAACTTGTGGCTTAGTTGGGTATAAATAAAGGGTCTCGTAGAGTCTTTAACATAGTAGGGAGATAGTGATCATCGAGCTTTGTAAAGGGGATGAAGTGTGGATGCGGATTATGAAGTGCTAGGGTTGCAACTTGAGAACCAGAGGATTTCTTGGTAGACTCGATGGTACAAGTTTAAATTCTTCTTGGTACTCTTATCCAGTTGTTGACCTAGACTAGTTAAGATTGGGATTGGATTGTAAGTTGGATCTTGTTGTTTGTATTTGGCCCTAACTCAAAAGGCCTTAGAGTAGGGCATATTGCATGTAATCAATTGTTCTATAAATAAAAAGTTATGATTCGGTATTAGATCTTGCATATTCATTGCATTGTTGTTGTGTTTCCACTATGTGGTTATCTAATAGGGGCTAGGACATCTCCTTGGGGGATTCTACTACCTTGCATTGTGTTAGGTGGTATTAGAGCTAGGTTTTCCTAAGTGTGTTGATCAATCGCCGAAGATGAGGCAGTTTACACTACGACTTGCAAAGAAGCTTGATCTTGTGGCTGATTGATCTTCTAGATTGGTGGATCTATTGCTTAGGGTTTGCTAAAATTTTGGAAGATGCCTCCAAGAAGATTGGACCCTAGGGCAATTGATGATCTTAGTGATGTTGTGGATGAAAGGATCTTAGAGAAGATTAGGGAAGAGTGAAGATTGGACCCTAGGGAAATTGATGATCTTAGTGATGTTGTGGAAGAAAGGATCTCAAAGAAGATTAGGTAAGAGTTTAGATCTAAGATTGTATTAATGAAAAGTGACATGATTGGTGAAATTGTAAGTGATTTAGGTGGCCTACCTAGGCATGTGGGTATTGAAGGTAGTTATAAGGAAGTTTCTCAAAACTTTGAAGTTGTTGGATCTAATGGTGAGGATACAACTAATCGTGTGGAGAGACATATTGGAACTAGGACTAGTCAGCTTGCTAGACTTGGATCTCAGTTGAAGCTAAAGCATAAGATGGCGATTTCTAATTTCTCAAGTACTTTGACTCTCGAAGACCTAATTGATTGGATTGGTGAATTGGAAGACTAATTTGAACTTGAGAATATTGAGGATCTACTTAGAGTGAGGTTGGCACAAACTAAGTTGATAGGACATGCTGCTCTTTGGTAGAAAGAATTGCAAAGAGATAGAGAAGAGGAAGGTGACATGAAGATCACCAGATGGAGATTGATGGTGACTAAGTTGAAAGATAATTTTATTCTTGTTGATTATGAACTTGAATTGTTTAAGAGATTGTAGAATCTAAAATATAAAGATATGTCTGTGAAAGATTATACCAAGGAGGAGTTCTACAAGTTGACTATTCAGGCTGGTTATATGGAATTGTCAAGGCAAAAGGTAACTTGGTACATTAATTGTTTGAGATTCGATATTCAAGATGAGGTTGGTATGCTAAATATTTATTCACTTGAGGATACTTATTAGTATACTCTGAAGGTAGAAGATAAGTTGAAGAGGAAGGTCAAGGTAATGCTAGAGGGAATGAGAAGCAGGATAGCATGGCACAAGCTAAACCAAGTGCAAAAGGTGAACCAAAAGTTGTTTGTCAGAAAAGGAGAATAGGTAGAGGTGAGTTCAAAGGTAATTATTTTAGATGTGGTAAAGAAGAGCATAGATCTTTTGAATTTCTCATTGGTAGGATAACTACTATTGTGAATGATGTTGCAGTTCAAGACACTCAACATAACCAAGGAAAATCTTGTGAGAGGACTAGTTTGTTCAAGACTTGCTGTAAATTTGGTGGTAAAGTCTACAATCTGATTGTGGATTGTGGTAATACTAATAACCTTGGTGTTGAAGAGATGGTTCTGAAACTTGATTTGAAGAGATTGAGACATCCTTATCCTTATAGGATTAGTCAGTTGCAAGGTGAACATACTTTGGATGTGACGGAGAAATGCCTTGTTGATTTCCAAATTGGGAAGTATAAGGATCAAGTATTTTGTGATATTATGGACATGAACATTTGTCACATGTTAGTTGGTAGACCTTGGCAGTGTGATTGCAGGGTTGTGCATGATCATGCCAAGAATGTCCTTACTATTTAGAAAGGTGGCAGCAAGTTTTTATTGTTTTCTTTGCAAAATGATGATCTCAGTAGGAGGAACTTGAGTATTGGTAGCCAAGTTGAGTTGGAAGATTCTGAGAAGGTTGGAGATCAGCATGAAAACAAACCTATAGCACACTGTGAGTGGTTGTGAAGAAGCATAAGAAGAAGATAGGAAAGAGTGTACAAATTGAAGATTTGGAGGATATGTATGTAAAGCACTAGTTTGAGATTTATGTGTTGAATCCTAGAAGATGTTCTTCCAGCTACTAGAACATCTTTTTGAACCTAAGGTGTCTGATGCAAGAGCATCCCGAGCTTTCTTGCAATCCTACATGTTGAGGGAGTTTTCCTTTGGAGTTGTGGATTCAATCACCAAAGAAGTGGTGCTTGATCACTATTGGATATGGTAGCTTGGCATACTCTGGGAGCTTGACATACACTATGGAGCTTGACATATACTATGTTGCTCAGCAATGCTTGGGAGCTTCACATGATCTTGGAGCTCAACATGATCTATGTTGCTAGGTTTGCACTGCAAGCTTGACGATGCTTGGGAATTTACTGGTGCTCGGCTTGGTTTTGTTGACACTCAACTTGGTCTTGGTTTCTATTGGTGCCAAGTTGTCGATGAGCCAACTTTTGGCATTTAATTTATGTATGGGTATTTAATTTGCGTTGTGGCTGACTTGTGGCTCAACATATATTTAATGGGAGGGATTTAATTTAGTTTTTAATGCACTGGGCTAACTTGTGGCTTAGTTGGGTATAAATAAAGGGTTTTGTGGAGTCTTTAGCATAGTAGGGAGGTAGTGATCATAGAACTTTGTGAAGGGAATGAAGTGTGGATGTGGATTATGAAGAGCTAGGGTTGTGGCTTGAGAACCAAAGGATTGCTTGGTAGACCCAATGGTAAAAGTATGGATTCTTCTTAGTGTTCTTATCTAGTTGTGGATCTTGACTAGCTATTATTAGGATTGGATTGTAAGTCGGATCTTGTTGATCTTGTAGAACTGATTTGTAGTTGTTGTTTGTATTTGGCCCTAACCTAGAAGGCCTTACAACCATAAATATTGCATGTAATCATTGTTCTATAAATAAAGAGTTGTAATTTGGTATCAAATCTTGCATATTTGTTGCATTGTTGTTGTGTTTTCGTTGTGTGGTTAACTGCTAGGGGCTAGGATATCTCCTTTAGAGATTCTCTTGCCTTGCACTATGTCATAAACCAATTGCATATAGCCAAATATGAAAATACCAAATTATTTTGAATAAAGTCTTATGAAGGCAAAATATGATGAGATATTCAAAGTCAAAAAGGAAGGTGAAAACCACCACCATGCTAGAAACTTTTGAAACTTGTTGGTAAATAGATTTGTCAATGTAAATTTATCTCTAAAATTGAACATCTTCGCCCTATGAATAGTGACAACTATGCGTCAATAGTTGGAGAGACTGCAAATGTTCACTATCATCCTGCAATCTTCCTCTGCGTTTGATAGGGGAAACTCCCTTGTATGATGGTTGTATTTGTAATATTTGTGTTTTTTTCACTTGAAACTACAAAAGGATAGAACATGAAACTAAATAAAATGAATTATAGAAACCCAAAAGGTATGTACATATGAACACCAAACAAGATTCATACAAGATAACAATTTGCAAGGGATTTGAGCACAAAATTCAACAATGAAAAAGAATGGATAGTAGACCCTAACATATGAAAAGATAGACTATTCTAGTGCATTCACATCAAGGTACTGTGAGATGAATGTCCTCTTTTGCATTAAACACATGATTGCCATAAATGCATAAAGAAGTTACTAGTTTAACATACGATAAATTAGCAATCATAATTTAGATAGACATTTGGACATATGAACAAATGCATTCCTTATTATTTCTGATAAGTACGAACACAAAAAGTTTTACACATAATATGAAATCATAACTTATTAAAAGTTCCTCTCTAGTTTTGTAGAGTTTCCCCTTTGTAAAATTTCACCCCTTTACATTACAAATACCTTTGTATTTATAAGATTTTGTACATAACTAACTCTTCTCTAAATTAATTGCTAACTTTTTAGGAGAGGTTAGTTGCCCTCTCCATGACCATGGCCATAGAATAGTAGGGCCCCACCCAACCCAGACATGTAGAAGTTGCGGGATGGGTGGGAATCAGCCAGGTTGTCCGTCCTAGCCAAAACTAAGAAAAATGACTTAAGAGTAAGATTGGAGAAACATATTGTCTCAAAACATCATTAGAGCTCATAAAACATAGTTATTGGTGACACACAGAATAGACACCATGTTCAAGTTACATCTCCTTTGAATCTCTCTTTTTGAAGACAGTGCTGGCCGAATCATCAAAAAGATGTTTATTATGTTTATTGTATCCCTTTTCCATGTCTTTTCCCACTTGATAATGTGAAGCTCTTTCTACTCCATGGTATTGGTGCTTGTACGGTTTTTTGAATATGCACATTTCAATTTTATTAATTTAACCTGTCATTTGAAAGCCGTAAACATGCTGATATATAAATAATCGTATTCTTTTAATATTTTATTCATTTTCTATCTTCATGATAGAGTAGGCATATTTGGACTTTCCGTTTAGAAAATGCCATAAAGACTTATTTGAAAGAGAATATGATGTGAAAATGAGTGATTGTTTTCTCTTGCAAGAATAACATCATTTTCTGAAGTAACTCTTGAAGCATGTTCTCATGTAATACAACTACATGCATGTAATACACACGTATGCCACACAAAGGAATGCAAAAATCTTTCATCTTGTGCAATTTGAGGATAGTGCTCGAACTCGGCTTCAATTTGGCAATCATATTTTCTCCAAAATTCTGCCAATGGGCTTGATATGTTGGATTAGATTCTCTCACTACAATATCAATAGCAGTGTCTCCATCTTTAATCTTGTGCTATGAATTGTTTGTCTAGTTACTTGCGTGACCCTTTTCTCTATGTCATTCCAGTTTAACATTTTGTCAAACAATTGTGACGCAAACGGAATTCCATCAAAAAAGTAGGCAACCATGCGAATCAAAATCTCCTAGATTTTCTACGAGTGAGGAAACTTGGCTTTACACAAGTCATTTCTATTATTTTGATGATTGCTATATTATTTGGCTTCCTTGACCATGTATTTATCATATGATATGCAATGGACTTATGAAGAATTCGACCTCTATTTTGTAATCATCATTTTTTCATCACATTATACTCACATCAGATTCCATCTTCATTGCATTTTCTTGAGGACATTTCTAGTACCTTTGAAAATCTTCTCCATTTATTCTACTCATTCGCACATAACCTCTGTACTCATATTCTGTCAAACTGTTTGTGTACCCCCATATTCTAGTTTAGGGGTGGCCATTAATAATTATTCATTTCATTCTTTGTGGTAATATAATTTTGAGATATCGTAACCAATGATTACATTTCATGTCTGCAATCCTGGCATTCATAAAGAAACTACACTTACATTCAAATCTGCCAATTACATTTTTCGGAAGCTACAACACCCTTCCATGAGCTCTTGGATTGTCGCATGTTACGAGATAAGGTCTCAAGCTTTTATGCAGACATTGGTAGAAGAGAAGACCATGTTAGCATCAGCAATGGTGTCCTCGTAGGATGAGCAATTGGTTGATATCATTGTTTTCCAATCACATTCTCACCTCTATGTCTGTTTGATGAATTGCCCTTTAAGATGACACCACTGTGCAATTTCTACATTAGGAGACTCTTGACATGTTGCTTTAAGATTGGCATGCAATAGCAGAGTGCTACTATTCCACACTCCACCATAGAGAGTTGGAACTTCAAAGCAACCACCTCTTTAGAACACAATACTAAACAATAGAATTTTCTTGCTCATGACATGGACATTCCCTTCATAACACTCAGGCATCCTATAAATACTTCATGCATATGGTCTTCGGCACACCATGGTTCTTGGGAGCGCGTGTCTTTCAGGCACTCAGTCAAACAAATGATGTGCCTTCTCTTATATGGATTCACATCTTTTCTATACATGGCTTTATGCCTCTATTTTTTGATAGCTTAACCTCTGAAATAATTTTATTGCATCCGTATCGACCAGGTGATTTTGGTCAGAGGCATGCTCTTTGCTATGCACCTTCAACTTCTTTGATCACTTTCTTCATCAAATCGATTTTGTGGATAAACAGTTCCCACTGACCCTCATAACAATTTTCACCATCTTATGCCCGAGTTTTTATATCGTGCTTGCATTAAAATGAGGGGATATCTACATTTTTAACTTTTATTGAGGTTTATTAACTCATAATCTGTATATTTTGTGATCGAAAATAATAAAATTTATAAGAAAATTTGATGTGTTAGCCAGTCCTTTTCCTTTTCTTTCTGCTTCATGAGGGGTTGCTCTCTCTTAACCTCCATCTTTTGAAGTGGTTAGAGAGGTTAAAGATTCTTACACAAAATAGACATCTGATTATTTCTCAATTAACCACTTTAAACTCTTTTACTCTTTTTAGTATTTGCCAATAGACATATGCTATTGTAATCAATTTGGTTTAACTAGTTATTAACCAAATTCATTTAAACCAATTTCAATTAAGTATTTTTATTGTTTTTTACAGTTCTTATGTTATTTTCTAAATTAATGTGTAAAATGTTTAAATAACGAAATGAAAATAATATTTTTCTTACGCTAATTGGTTAATCAATTTGACATCTTATGGACTGACTTTACAGAAAGCTAACGAATTCTAAGCCAATTTGTTCGCATCAACTGCCTCATTCTCTTCATAATGTCATGAAAAAATATAAGGGTTATTTTGTTTTATACACTATTTCAATTTTGAAAATGATTAAACAAATAAATATTTTAATTTTTTTAAAAATCACTTCTTTTGGAACCTATAAAAATTGATAATACTAATACAAAGTTAATTATTACTTTTTTACTTTTTGTTATTTATGCATAAATTTAGATACTAAAGAAATATTATTTTATATATTTATATTATATTTGCATTACCATTGCTTATAATGAATTCTATTTTTATACTATATTTTTATAATTAAAATCTAAATATTAAATATTATACCTATAATTGGCAAATACTAGGCACTGCGTGGTACTTGTTATATTTTGAAATTAAAGATTTGATTATAAATGTGCATTTTTTTCTATAACTTACAATAACTTTTAAACAAGGCATCAGATTTTGAAAATTCAAAGTGTTGGACTTAGGAATGAACCTGATACAATGAGATTATAAAATCATCAAGAATTCAACTAATGAATATCCTTTTTAAAGCTCAAAGCTGGGATGCTTTAAAACTTTTTTCTACTCAAAAGATATGATTCTTGGAAATTTGACCTACACATACCATAGAAAGTATTAGTGAAATCATAGGTATTCTTACCCGAGAAACAACATCAAGATAAAATAAAATAAAAAAGTTGGGTCAAGTTTTAATACCAAGACAACAAAACTATATAATATTTTTGTAAATATTAAAAATTTATGCATATATAATATATATTCATTGAATATTTAATTATTTATGGGTAAGAGGCTATAACACAATGGTAAATTGTGAGCCTTCTATTGAAGAGTTCTTGTGTTCGAATCTACTCGTGCTTAATAAATAATAATTAATCACAATGCATAATAATTAATCTTTGGTTTCGCCTCTTACTGATTAAAAAAAATGTCAATCAATATTTATCTTAAAATGTAAAGTAAAAGACATTAAGATGACCTATAATAAAACATAGACATGGTAGGTAGGAGTGACCATCAAACTCCAAGCATGTAAAGCACATAAATTTCAATGCAAAATTCCATGTATAAAATGAAACTATAATGATGATATGCTACAAAACATTTCACATTGCTTTGATTTTGAGACAACAAATATTTTTAAAAAGTAGTATAATTGAAAATATCATGTTTTTTGATGTAGAGATTGTTAAGCTTGTAGAGCTTTTTATCTTCCCCACTCATCACCAATTCAACCTCTTAAATCCATGTATTAGAAAATTGAAGAGAAATGTTGGAAAATTGGTTGGTGTCTAGGAAAAGGGTTTTTTGAATATTATTAATACTAAATTTAAAGATATTTGTCAGAGATTAGTTTTTGGGCAAATAATTTTTTTTTTTGATAAAAATTTAATTTTATCTTGTGTATATATTTAAAATATATAAATAAGTTAACTAATTATTTAGAAGAATGGACTTTTAAATGAATCTAGAAAAAAAATTATTGTTTGAGAAGATTTGGATATTGTTTTAATTAATATAGTAATTATTTATTAAAGTGTAGTACTTTAAAGAGGAATAAATACTTTAATAAAAAAGAAACAAAAAAGAAACAACTTAACATTTTATTCATTGATCATCACTAAAACATAAATAGACTAGAAACACGAGAATGGGGCGACCAAGCCCAACAAACCTTAAAAGCATTTTTCCATATTCTTGTTCTTTTACAAAATCTTATTGTTAATATGAGAAACCTTCTTGATAATGCTATTGTAGCTATCTCTTTCTTCTTCTTAATTTGACCTTTGTGCTAAACAAGGGCTTTGTCATTCTTCACCACATTTTTAACCATGACTTTAACTCCTTTAATCAATTTCACATTGTAGATGGAGAATCTAACTAATAGAGTTTCTTCTTTCTTATTTAACTCTTTTAGGTTCGTAGTGGTGTTATTTATGGTAGTTTTTGCTAAATAGAATAACAAATGTTAACTTTTCCTCAATCCAATTCATGGAGTTCCCATCTTGTAAATGTATACTCATGATATTTTTTAATATTTTTAATATGTCTGGCTTAATGCTCAAAATTTGGTTTGGGGGAACAATTAATTTTTTTGTCTTAAAATATCAATTGCAATTATTCCTTGAATAGAGCATTCTGAATTTTACTTTTTGATATTTATAATATGGTTCTAATAGACATAGGAATAATTCTCTATCAACATGTCTTTGTCCTCATTAATAAATATGTCCACATGAATCCCCATATCTACATCTTCCATATTTTCGAAAATAGGACAAATAGTGGTTGCAAAATTAAGAGGATTCAATTTGAAAGTTTACATAGAATGATTTTCTTCTTGTAATGAATACAGTGCACCAAAACAACTAAGAGGGTTGTATTAGGGAGTCAAATCAATGGTGATAAAAATAAATCATTAAACCATCAACAAATTATTAGATCTATTTCAAACCTTAAAGGTAATTTTAAGTAAATAACACCATAATACATTCAACCAATATTTTTATGTTTAGGAAAACACATATAAGGGTAAAATCCCTAGTGTGGATCAAACCCACAAGATGATGTAATAGCACATATAATGGTGTGTTATAAGTATAATGGGGAATGCACACAAATTCATGCACTCACTTCAAGCTCATTATTCTAATATGATGAGAGAAACAACCCCACTTAGACAATAATCCAATTATGATAACTAAAACAACCCAAAGAGAGAACAATAATTTAATGTGGCCGATTATCAGCTAAAATTAATTGACGAAATACATCAACTATGCTAGTATAGTTCCTTTAGAACATAACATTAGATTCCATGATGCATACTTCTTCTATAAACTTCCTTTGGTTTGGAAACCTAGCTTTGCATCCTTACTGTAACGCCCCACCAAGGGATCCAAAGAATTAACCTAGAGTTTCAATGAGTTTGGTAACATTTTTTTTTTTTTTCATGAAAGTAAATACCATACATAACTTAATCACAATAACGGAAGCAATAGCAATGTCCATCTGAAAACTAAACATAACATACATAACAGATTACATTCTTTAAGATCCCTTAACGTTGAATTACATACATGAATCCATCTAGTACAACATCCACATGAAATAATAATGATAAGTCCAATGTTTAAACATTACATTTCCAAATGCTCAATCATCCTCTGTACATGTCACAGGGTATGGCAAGCTCAAAGAATATACATATGTAGAATAAGGTACATCATCCCATTCCAATCCATGATACATCAAAGTAGAGATAATCACATGATACATCATCATAGAAGACATATACATTCATCATAAAGATTAAACAAAATAAACTAAGTGCATGGTTCCTCCCAACCGTTAATAGCATCATTAGACCATCGTGGGCCCTAGCCATCCCTCCGTGCGTAACATCCCAAATCACCGAAGAGATCATCAGTATTAACATAGTAGGAATGTCACTCCTAACATATACAACATCATATGTAGAAAGTAATCTAACATGCAAATATAAGCATAAGATAACATCATCTAACATATGTTAATCATCAATGAAAGGATACATATCCACCATCACGAAGGACGCATCAGCCACGATGTCTCAATGAATCTCAAATGATAAGAGTGGAAAATACACTACCACCCGACCGTGTGGTACCTAAGTGGTCCACTCCCACTGTGCTGAGGAGATAATCTCAAGTCCCAAATAGGCTATCCATAACACATAACACAAATCTCTATAGTCCAAGAATTCTAAAAGTATACTAACTCAAAGGTTCCAATCACGAAACTAACATCTACTTCCTAGAGGCAGACAATGACATGTAGGAACCTACTATGCAAGCAAGAAAGTTTCATCGTATTTATCACGTACAAGTTACCCTGGCAGTTAGCTAAACTCCATAGGTCCATACTGATCTCATGTGGCCACTAGTATCCTCTCATACTGACAAGGCATACTATGGAATGCAAGGTTGCAACCATGTGTTCTCACTACTCCCATCCTAGCCTATACAAGCCCTCAAGGCATGGGCAACAACCAACGCTCTTATCGTTTTAGGTTCATTTAGTTAGTATTAGGTGTGAATGTTATCACTTATTAATCCAACTTACAATGAGTTACCCTGGCAGCCTCTTAGGACCCCGACCCCCATTGCAAGCCACTTCCCGTCACTATATGCAGATATCCTACCCTAATGCTCATGGAATCATAAATCTCAAAATCACAAAAATAATCCATAATAAAATCATCAAATATGCATAAAAGAATCAAATCTCCATGAGCAAATATCCATAGAAAATCATGACCACAACTCTCTATTGGCAACTGAAGCATCACTGATAATCAAAAGTATCCAATGGTTCTCAATAACCAAAATATATCTCAAACACACTGATCGAAGACTCCAAAAATGGTTGAGTCAAACATGTCACAACATGACATCATCAAGAATAAATCCACATTTCAGTCCTGTTATGGCGACTAGAAAATAACCAAGGATAACTGATTGATGACCAAAAATAATGTTTAAGTCAAGTGTCTCATAAATAAGAATCTCAACTATATCAATCAGTATTCACAACTAATACACAGAGCATTCCATCACATAACCATGGTTGGGTTATAAAGATCAAGATTAAAACATCATCATGGCATCACAATCACATAACCCCCAAGCCTCTAGTAGATGTCCTATACTGGTCAACACTAGTCAACCCAAAACCCAAAACAATTTTCTAATTGATTTATAAGACATTGTTTGAAGATTGAATTTCTCAATGAATCAAAAACTTTGATTATATATTCTAATAATTAATCTTAATTAAAACCTAAATTGAATTAAATTAATTGTTAATATCTCTTCATAATTGACAAGCTTAATAGCAATATTTTACTCATTACAAAAAAGTGATCCATTAATTGAGAAGTTTATAATAATCATTTATAGTTAATAATATATACATACATACTTATGTACATATATATACATACATACATACATATACATACATACATACATACATACATACATACATACATACATACATACATACATACATACATACATACATACATACATATATATATATATATATATATATATATATATATATATATATATATATACATACATAAATATATATACATATATATATATATATAATAATATTTAATAATTAATAACATTGCAACTTATAAAAAAATGAAATCAAAATTCATATCCAAATCGTATATGAAATAATCATTGCAAATATAATTTAAAACCAACACATATAACACAATGCGAGTTAAAATCGTGCGGCAATTAAAGTGCCGCACCGTAGGCACACTGCGGATCGCAGGTACACTGCAGTCGCAGGTACCCTGCGATCACGTAGGCCTGTGGTGGGTGGGTTACAAAGTACCCGCCTGCCCAACGTTTTATATATATATATATTTTTAACAATCGCTTATGCGATTTCCATACAGACTTTGCGATTTGGTTTTAACGTTTCTTAAACGTTTTTGCCCACGGTATGTAATCAGTTTTTTTTAACAAATATATATAAATATATACAGAATTAAAAATATCACAATATATGAACATATATAGGCACATATATATAATTGCATCTATATAATTGCATATATATATATATATATGTATGTATGTATGTATGTATGTATGTATGTATGTATGTATGTATAAGCAAATTGACAATTTATGATTACAGTTTAAATTTTTCAGAATTCCTCCATAGATCTTTGATCTCCAAAATTTCCAACAATTAATCTAATGGGTTTGGCTATGAATCTCAACCCTAGCCTCGTTTTCTCTTTTTTTTAAATCCATGCATATAAAATTTTCAAATAAATTTAATTGCCCAAATTGAAAATGCATACAATAAAAATATGAAATTTCTCAGAAGACATATGTAAGACACGAAGAAGACAGGAATGCATGATGTGGAAATAGCATAAGAAAAATCACAAGAATCTACCCGAATTCTGATGCTAATTCGCTCTTCCTCAGAAAACTCGCAGACCAAGCTCCCTTCTATGAATGCCTGAATATAAAGAGCTCTCAAGAAACCTTTGGAATGCTTCTTGAAACCGCTGAAAGGTGTCACCAACTAAGCATGGGTCTTTTCCAACCTTTTTGATGAGTCATAGAGTTGTAGACACCATGTGCTTAATTGATGCGCTAACCCCCGTGTTGTTGACACATGAGAAATAGAAAAGTGCGTTAATTCCCATGCAAGCTTATAACTCCAATAATTTCTATTTAAATTTTATAACTTTCATTTTAATTTTTATAACTTTTATTATTATTATTTTATTTTTTACTTTATTATTATTTTACAATTATTATTAATTTTAATTTCTAGTTTTCTTTTATATAATTCCTTTTCCTCAATAATTCACATTTAATTAATTACAATCAAAATATCAAAGATCATGATATTTTATTAATTTTATCAAATAAATAATTAAATCTATTTATTATGACTTAATTAATGGAAAATTCACCATAGACCTCCAAGATAAAATATGAAAATCCATTATAGAACAAATCATACAAACTAAATCTAAAGGGTTGAAAATCACGAAATATGTCATCTGACACATTCAGTGGGTATTCAACTTTGATACTTGTCCTAACTCACTAGGACAAATGGTTTTTAGGTTTGGGATTTGGACTTGAGAATTTATCTCCCTTCTCTTATCATTGAGATAGTATAATAGGGTATGCTCATCCTGGCAATTCAAGAAAGTCAATACTCGATACCTACAACCTGCAGAAAAACCATGCATGTACATACAATATATAATGCTAAGCTAAACAAAAAATGGCAGGAAGTGGTGCATCGTGTAGATCCCGACTAAGCAGGTGACTACGACTCCCTTCCTTAACCACATCAGAAATGCCATACAATAAGAAAACACGCACACCATACACATGCAAGTATGGGGTAAGTAACCATAATAAAACACATGAGATAATAAACCATCTAACTAATCATCATTAATAACTGAAAATGATGTAATGATCATCATACATATATGAAATGTAAAGTCTAAATGATCTCATCATATATCAACTAAATCCCTATCATAATATTTGATAGTGTCAAAACAACACCACTAAACCATCAATATAAAACTAGTCTACATAGTCTGATAATAATAGCAACAATAACTCTAGAAAAGATGTGAACGAGGGTAGGCACTACATCCACCCCCCCTTGAATTAGGCTTACTCCTAGAAGCCTACAAACAAATAGGGATATAATTCCCTCAATCTAGCTGCATCCTCCCAAGTAGCTGAAGAATCATCAGTAGGGTCCCATTTTACTCTTACCTGCTCGATGGTTTGACCCCTGAGGGTCAACTCCCACTGTTCTAGAATACGAACTGGCTCCAAAGCTAGCTGCCCATCCTCTACCTACAACGCATTCCAATCAAGAACATGCACAATATCAGGAATATACTGCCTAAGCACTGAAACATGGAAAACATCATGAATGCAAGCTAGGCTGGGCGGTAGAGCAAGATGGTAAGCAACCAGGCCAATCCTCTCCAAAATATCGAATGGTCCCACAAAGCAAGGTGCTAGCTTAGAACCCTTTCTGTATCGGATCAGACTCTTTCGCGGTCGCATTCTCAAAAAAACCTTATCACCCACAATAAACTGCTTATCAATCCTATGAGCATCGACATACTTCTTCTGCCTATCCTGTGCTGTAGTCAAATGCTCACGGATACACACTACCTGTTGCTCCATATCACGAAGCATCTCAAGACCGAATAGAATGCGATCCTTGAGGCTATCCCAACTCAATGGTGTACGACAAGGACGTCCGTATAAGGCTTGAAAAGGTGCCATGCCAATAGAACTATGATACCCATTGTTGTAAGCAAACTCTACTAGGTAGAGATAGTCCTCCTAATGTGTCTTCCTATCCATCACATACATCCGTAAAATATCCTCCATAACCTAGTTCACCCTCTCTGTCTGACCATCAGTCTCTAAATGATATGCCGAACTGAAGTTTAGCTACGCTCCAAGCTCATGCTGCAATGATGTCCAAAACGCAAATGTAAATACAGGATCCCTGTCAGAAATGATCTTTCTAGGAATACCATGTAATCTCACAATGTCATGCATGAAAACATTAGCTACAGAAGCTGCTGTGTAGGAAGACCTGATCGGTGAAAAATGTGCCACCTTAGTCAACTGATCAATGGTAACCATGATAGCATCATGACGTCGAACTGTCATAGGTAATCCTACTATAAAATCCATGGAGATGATATCCCATTTCCAAGAAGGAATGAGATTAGGCTGCAATAGTCCTATCGGGTGCTAGTGTTCTGCCTTGACTCTTTGACACTCAAGACACCTAGCTACAAAATCAGCAATATCTCACTTCATCCCAGACCAAAAGAACAAACATCTCAAATCAGCATGCATCTTCTTGACACCTAGATGTGTTGAGTAAGGTGTACGATGGGCTTCTGCCAGAATCAAGGTGCGAAGCTCATCCAGTAATGACACATAAATCCTTCCCAAATGTCTCAAAAGACCATCTGATTCTTGAACGTAACCTGCAAAGTTACCTTCCAAAGATCTTCCTGAATCTATCTCTCTACACACTTCTTGATACCAGGAATCAATAGGAAGTGCTTGAAGAATCTGTCTCCTCAAATCCACACTAAGAGTCATTGATGTTACCACATGTCTCCTGTGACTCAAAGCATCTGCCACCACATTCTCCTTACCCTGAATGTACTTAACCTCAAAATCATACTCGCATAAAAATTTCATCCATCGTCTTTGGCGAGCATTCAAATTAGGCTGAATAAAAATGTACTGAAGACTATGATGATCACTATGTAGCTCAAATCTATGCCCCAACAAGAAATGTCTCCACCTTGTCAAAGCATGAACTACTGTTGTTGAATCAAGATCATGCGTAGGGTAATTTAACTCATGATCCTTGAGCTTGCGTGATTCATATGCAATCACTTGCCCATTCTGCATCAACACTGCTCCAATTCCTTCAAGAGAAGCATCTGTACACACCATGAAATCACCTTCTGGATCAGGTATAGCTAAAATCGGTGCACTAGTCAAAAGATCCTTGATCCTCTGAAATGCTTCCTCTCATTTCTCTATCCACACAAACTTCTTACCTTTCCTCTAAAGAGAAGTGATAGGATGTGCTATCCTAGAGAAGTTCTAGACAAATCTGCGATAATAACTAGCTAAACCCATGAAACTACGAATCTCTGACACATTAGTTGGGGTAGGCCAATCTATTATTGCCTGAATCTTTGCAGGATCCACTAAAATACCATCACCTGAGATAACATGCCCTAAATACTAAATCTCTGATTTGAAGAATTCACACTTAGCGGCATTGGCATAAAGCTGATTGCCTCTCAAACACTGTAATACCAACCACAGGTGTTCCTCATGCTCCTTCTAGGTCTTAGAAAATATCAATATGTCATCAAGAAAAACGATAACAAACCTATCAAGATATGATTGAAGAACACCATTCATCAAACTCATGAACACTGATGGAGCATTAGTCAACCCAAAAGGTACCACTGTGAACTCATAATGCCCATAGTGTGTTCGAAAAGAAGTCTTGTGAATATCTGCTTCCTTAATACAAAGGTAGTGGTATCCTGACTTAAGGTCAATCTTGGAGAATACTGTAGCTCCCTTGATCTAATCAAATGAGTCATCAATCCTAGGCAAAGGATACCTATTCTTAATAGTCACCTTGTTCAACTATCTATAGTCAATACAAAGGTGCAAAGAACCATCTTTCTTCTTCACAAAGAGCACTGGAGCTCCCCATGGTGATACACTAGGTCGAATGCTCCCTTTGGCCAGAAGTTCCTCTAGCTGAAGACGTAGCTTACCTAGTTCCTGAGTAGTCATATGATAAGGAGCTTTAGAGATAGGCTCCACTCCAGAAATTAGATCAATGCTAAAATCAATGTCCCTCTTTGGAGGCATGCCTGGAATCTCACTTGGAAAGACATCTGCGTACTCCTATAAAATCGGGTGATCTAAAGTCTTCCTCACAGGATCTTCCTCATCAAGATCATTTACCATAACAGAAAATATATGACATCCCTTACGAAAAATTTTCTTCAATTGCATAGCAGAAATCATTCGCAGAGATATGGGCCTCGGTATCCCAACTATCTTCACATCATTCCCTTGGTCATCTTGGCACAAAATAATCTTCTTCCTACAATCTATACTGGCTCTATGAGATCCAAGCTATTCCATGCCTAGAACCACATCATAGGAATCAAGGGGTATGACTCAAAGATCCACTACTGTATCAAAGCTCCCTAAGCTAAGCCCACACTTATGAACTACGAAATCCCTGGAGGCCTTAATCCCTGAGGCTAGTTCCACTTGCCAACCATGATCTTGCTTCACCACATCCAGCTTACACTTAGAAACTATAGATGGTGAAATAAATGAATCTGTAGCTCCTGAATCAAACAATACTGAAAGAGATATACCTCGAATAGCACCTATGGTCTCAACCACTCTTCCCTGATGATCTGCCTAATGCTGATCAACTGCTGCAAAAACTCTATGAGCTCTCCCTGCATCACCAACTGTGGGTTCTGAAGTTGTAGGCCTAGGTCCTAAAAACTTAGGTGCTTTCTATGGACACTGAGCTACATAATGTCCAATCTAACCACATGAAAAGCATTTTGTATTCCTGCCAGATCCTCTTCCCATAGGTGGTACATTAGATTGCTGGTGACTGTTCCTACTTACAAAAGACTGGTTACTCTGAGCTGGCTGATTGGACTGATTCTATTTATTGTGTTGAGCATTGCGGTTGTTCTTAAAGTTAGAACCTTTGCCACCACCTTGAGCCTGAGAATTTGATCCCTTTTGCTGCTGTGTCTGCTAAGACTACTGCTGATACTATTTTTCCTTAGAAAAGAAAGGCTTCTTGTTACCACCTGAATTGAAGTTCTCTTTAGATCCTGATGTTGCTGGTGCTCCTACAAAACCACCTTGACCAAGGTTGACACTTTTCTCAACAAGGATTGCTCGATGTACCGCATCCTTGAGAGTTTTTGGCTCAAATACCTTGACACCCCCAATTATACTATTATTCAAACCCCTAATAAAGCGTTGTGTCAACTGAGCTGAATTTTCACTGAACCTGTAAAAAGGCATAAGCTCATAAAACTTACGCTTATACTCGATCACTGACATAGTGTACTGCTTGAGATTATGAAACTCATCTGCCCTTTGTAGTTTCCATTCCTCTGGTAGGAATCGTTCACAGAAACTCTCTAAGAATAGTTCCCACGTGACACTTCTCATACAGATTGCCAGCTTCTTCTCCTCAATTGTCCACCAAGTGGCACCAAAATTCTCTAAATTAGTGATCGCAAATCTTGCCTTAACATTGTTGTCAAAATCCTGCATGGCAAAAATCTTGTCGAGGGAAATCAGCCACTGCTCAGCCACATAGCCAGAACCTTGCCCATTGAAAGGCTTGACCTTGGATCTTGAAAGATCCTTCATCTGAGTGGACACAATGGACCTCTAACGATCCTTTCGAGGACTTCTAGATCTGGGTCTATGCTCTTGTTCTGTCTGATGCACTTTAGGTTGTTCTTAAACAGGAGGTAGACGTTCTAAAATAGTTTGCATCATCTGTCTCAAACCAACCTCTTTAGACTCAGCTTGGTCCTCTCTATGGCTCTCTTCCTGCTGCCTATTAGAGTGCTCTTCCCTGCTCTCTACACGAGTCGATCCCTTATAGGCAGACTCATGGGCATTGATAGCTCTGCCACGACCATGACCTCTTCCTCAGCCTCTACCACGGCCTCTAATAGAAGACCCAATCCCAAACACCATCCTAGTTTCAAGTTGTAGGGATACACTTAATAGTTCACAGTTCTAGTTGTTCCAAAATACCCAGAGCTCCCAATATAGAAACTCAGGCTCTGATACCAAATGTAACGCCCCGCCAAGGGATCCAAAGAATTAACCTAGAGTTTCACTGAGTTTGGTAACATTTTTTTTTTTTTTCATGAAAGTAAATACCATACATAACTTATTCACAATAATGAAAGCAATAGAAATTGCCATCTAAAAAGTAAACATAACATACATAACATATTACATTCTTTAAGATCCCTTAACGTTGAATTACATACATGAATCCATCTAGTACAACATCCACATGAAATAATAATGATAAGTCCAATGTTTAAACATTACATTTCCAAATGCTCAATCATCCTCTGTACATGTCACAGGGTATGGCAAGCTCAAAGAATATACATATGTAGAATAAGGTACATCATCCCATTCCAACCCATGATACATAAAAGTAGAGATAATCACATGATACATCAACATAGAAGACATATACATGCATCATAAAGATTAAACAAAATAAACTAAGTGCACGGTTCCTGCCAACTGTTAATAGCATCATTAGACCATCGTGGGCCCTAGCCATCCCTCTGTGCGTAACATCCCAAATCACCGAAGACATCATCGGTATTAACATAGTAGAAATGTCACTCCTAACATATACAACATCATATGTAGAAAGTAATCTAACATGCAAATATAAGCATAAGATAACATCATCTAACATATGTTAATCATCAATGAAAGGATACATATCCACCATCACGAAGGACGCATTAGCCACAATATCTCAATGAATCTCAAATGATAAGAGTAGAAATTACACAACCACCCAACTGCATGGTACCTAAGTGGTCCACTCCCACCATGATGAGGAGATAATCTCAAATCCCAAAAAGGCTATCCATAACACATAGCACAAATCTCTATAGTCTAGGAATCCTAAAAGTATACTAACTCAAAAGTTGCAATCACGAAACTGACATCTACTTCCCAGAGGCACACAATGACATGTAGGAACCTACTATGCAAGCAGGAAAGTGTCATCGCATTTATCACGTACAAGTCACGGGTAAAAGCATAGATCTGTGTCACCGTTTGTGATACAAAAACTTGTTTTGGTCAAATCTCATTTCTCTATCAAAACTCAATTTTTTTAAAAAACTAAAAATACCCTTTTATAGATTTCAGATTCAATATCATCATTATATAAATTTTTGAGTGTATTGATTAGTTATAATATGCTATAGTCTAAAAATATTATAAGTCGATATTTCAACATTTTAGAAGATGCTCTCTCAAAAAATAAAAAAAAAATAGTAAATCATATCAAAAATATATATATATATATATATATATATATATATATATCACTAGAGGAGAGAATCCTCTTCATGAATATATAATTTTTTTTCAAGAAGGTATAGATTTGATAGGGGAAGTTTTGACGGGAGGAAAAAACTGTTGGATTCTGACAAGGTCGAACTTGAGTACTTATAACAAAGAAAATATACATCAAAAATAATTATTTCTTTTTTTGTGCACTAGCTATCCATGTCATCTATAAAATATTTTCAAATCATAACAAAAAAAGATGATTTGCACATACTTGTTTGACGGGAACTACATCCTATATTTTTTACAATTAAAAAAGGGACTTCAAAATAAAATAAAATGAATAAATTCTTAGTCAAAATAATAATAAAAATTATAGGCATAAAATTCATACAATTCTACACATTTCATCAGTTTGCATCATCTTCATATTTTAAATGCAAATACCATTTTTTTTGTCATTAATGTTGAACTGTCACATTCTGATATCACTTTTCTTTATAAAAAGGTGACACAGGTTTGTGCTTTCACCCTTACCCTAGCAGTTAGCTAAACTCCATGGGTCCATAGTGATCTCATGCGGCCACTAGTATCCTCTCATACTGACAAGGTATAGTATGGAATGTAAGGTCGCAACCATGTGTTCTCACTACTCCCATCCTAGCCTATACAAGCACTCAAGGCATGGGCGAGAACCAACGCTCTTATCTTTTTAGGTTCATCCAGTTAGTATTAGGTGTGAATGTTATCACTTATTAATCCAACTTACAATGAGTTACCCTGGCAGCCTCTTAGGGCCCCGTCCCCCATTGCAAGCCACTTCCTATCACTACATGCTAATATCCTACCCTAATGCTTATGGAATCATAAATCTCAAAATCACAAAAATAATCCATAATAAAATCATCAAATATGCATAAAAGCATCAAATCTCCATGAGCAAACATCCATAGAAAATCATGACCACAACAGCTCTCTATTGGCAACTGAAGCATCACTAATAATCAAAAGTATCCAATGGTTCTCAATAATCAAAATATATCTCAAACACACTGATCGAAGACTCCAAAAATGGTTGAGTCAAACATGTCACAACATGACATCATCAAGAATAAATCCACATTTCAGTCCCATCATGGCGACTAGAAAATAACCAAGGATAACTGATCAATGACCAAAAATAATGGTTAAGTAAAGTGTTTCATAAATAAGAATCTCAATTATATCAATTAGTATTCACAACTAATACATAAAGCATTTCATCACATAACCATGGTTGGGTTATAAAGATCAAGATTAAAACATCATCATGGCATCACAATCACATAACCCCCAAGCCTCTGGTAGACGTCCTATACTGGTCAACACTAGTCAACCCAAAACCCAAAACAATAGCATAAAGAATATACAATGTAAACACATGTTTTCATTTTGCTAAGAATTCAAAAGTTTCAGTTTACGTATTCCCAAATTAACATCAAGTGGAGAAATTTCACGTTTTATCTAACCCATGTATTCGTTTGATAGATAAAAGTTTCTCCATCAGACTCAATTTTCTAATTGATTTATAAGACATTGTTTGAAGATTGACATTCTCAATGAATCAAAAACTTCAATTATATGTTCTAATAATTAATCTTAATTAAAAACTAAGTTGAATTAAATTAATTGTTAATATCTCTTCATAATTGACAAGCTTAATAGCAATATTTTACTCATTAAAAAAAAGTGATCCATTAATTGAGAACTTTATAATAATCATTTATAATTAATAATATATACATACATACTTATATATATATATATATATATATATATATATATATATATATATATATATATATATATATATATAAATATATAAATATATATATATAAATATATATATAATAACATTTAATAATTAATAACATTGCAAGTTATTAAAAAACAAAATCAAAATTCATATCCAAATCGTATATGAAATAATCGTTGCAAATATAATTTAAAACCAACACATATAACACAATGCAATTTAAAATCGCGCAACAATTTAAGTGCCGCACCATAGGTACACTGCGGTCGCAGGTACCCTATGATGATGCAGGCCTACGGTGGGTGGGGTACGAAGTACCTGCCCGCCCAACATTTTATATATATATATATATTTTTTAACAATCACTTACGCAATTTTCATACAGACTTTGCGATTCGGTTTTAACATTTCTTAAACATTTTCGCCCACGGTATGTAATCGGTTTTTTTTTAAACAAATATATATAAATATATACAGAATTAAAAATATCACAATATATGAAAATACACACACACACACACACACACACACACACACACACACACACATATATATATATATAATTGCATATATATATATATATATATATATATATATATATATATATATATATATATATATATATGTATGTATGTATGTATGTATGTATGTGCAAATTGACAATTTATGATTACAATTTCAATTTTTTAGAATTCCTCCATAGATCTTTGATCTCCAAAATTTCCAACAATTAATCTAATGGGTTTGGCTATGAATCTCAACCCTAGCCCCATTTTCTCTTTTTTTTAAATCCATGCATATAAAATTTTCAAATAAATTTAATTGCCCAAATTGAAAATGCATACAATAAAAATATGAAATTCCTTAGAAGACATATGGAAGACACGAAGAAAACACGAATGCATGATGCGGAAATAGCATAAGAAAAATCACAAGAATCTACCCAAATTCTGATGCTAATTCGCTCTTCCTTAGAAAACCCGCAGAGCAAGCTCCCTTCTTTAGAGTTCTTGAGTCCTCCAATGCTCCAATTGCTCTCCACCCTCTCCCTAAGCTTCTATGAATCCCTAAATATAAAGAGCTCTCAAGAAACCTTTGGAATGCTTCTTGAAACCGCTGAAAGGTGTCAACAACTAAGCATGGGTCTTTTCCAACCTTTTTGATGAGTGATAGAGTTGTAGACACCATGTGCTTAATTGATGCGCTAACCCCCGTGTTGTTGGCACATGAGAAATAGAAAAGTGTGTTAATTCCCATGCAAGCTTA
>CM053792.1:407988763-408026263 GCA_028749045.1 Cupressus sempervirens | reverse complement strand
AGCTGTGTGTTTTTTCCACCTCTTTTAGGTGCTTCCACTTTAGCTTGAGAATTTGTTGCCTCAACTTTTTGCATATTAATTCCTTCCATTGGTGCATGTAAAGTGAATAACAATTATTATAAAGATTTCATTTTTTTCTGTGGGAGATAGTGGAGAAGCTTTTGTAGATGGAAATAGTAAATTTCATTGCCAATATTGTCCCCAATAGGGCCCATCTATTTTTATATCTGATAGAGTAATGGTTGTTCTTCAGATTAAATTTTCAAACTTTATTCTTTGAAGCGGCTAATGTTTATTGTTGGATGGATTTTTAGTATTGTTAAGGAGTGGTATGTCCAGTATGCTTCTAATTTGTAAATATAGCATATGTTTGTAGTTAAGTTGGACCAAATGTGGTCAATAAGTGAATAGTCAATGTTCTCTACATACTCAGAGAGGAATTTGTGTTTGTGGTTTTGCAGGTAATTGTTTAGACTTCTAGCTTGTTCGCTTGTTGTTTGCATAATTATATTGAAATCTCCTAATATATACAATGTGTTTTTGGGGTCAATGAACTATTGAGTACATAATTAAGAGCTGATTGTATGCCATTCATATCACATTTTGGCCTCACATATAAATTTGTAATATTTATTGCATTGTTAAAGTTTGTTACTATCACTATCATTGTTTCTACATTCGGTGTAATGTGTTCGTGGATTTTGGTTTCCATTAGTTCCCTTCTTGTTAAAGTTAGTAAACTATGGATTCCAAGAATATAGAAGTAGTTTTATTTCTCCATGAAAGGGTCAGGTTCTTTGACTTTTGCATTGACTTCCTGTACTTGCATAAAATATTAGAAGACATGATATCAAAATCATTTGATAGGTCAGATAAATGCATGTATGGTATCCATAAGTGTGTAATGACATAATTGTTAAGTGCATTAATAATTTTGGGCATTTCTAGTTTTTTTGAAGTTACCATTGGGAAATTGTATTTAGGCATTCCATTTCTGCAGTTATTTTATGCTTGATTTTGAAATTTTTGTGTGTTAGAGGCTTCACCAAGTATAATTGTTCAATTGTTCTTGTTCTTGATAGTGTTTTATATGTGAGGCAATGGTGTTTAACTCCTATTGGATTGAAAGCAAGTGTGTCCATTATTAAGCCTTGAGATTGATGGATGGTATGAGCAAAGGCAACTTGTATTGGGAATTATTTTTGTATTGTTATTTTTTTGTTTGTGGAAATTTTAAGGATTGGTCTTGTAATACACAATATTGGTACCCAATATTCTTCAATTTCATGATTGTAATATGCAATATACCTTTTCCTTTGCTTCTAACTTATGTTTGCATCATTGAATTTTATCCATACAATGTCGTTCTCATCAATCATATTGTATAATTTTAAAATACCATTAGAGTCATTCACAATACCATCTTGTGTATTGTAGTTGAATGAGTATATGTCTACAAGGACTCCTTCCTTAACATGTATTTCAATTGGAAGTGTTGTCATGTGAGAATATAGGCATATTACATTGTATTGTTTGTCAAATTCATCAATAGCTCTCAATGTGATGGTTTTACCAGGCATGGTTGCTGACATTTTGTTTTTATGTCTATGTACATCTAATCTTCTAAAGAACAAGAATGGAAGGTTTGGATCATTTGGTATGGTTTGCACACAATGATCACTAAGGTATTCTATGTCTTCAGGTGTTTGTTTATCTATATGGATTTTATTTAGAATAAGAATGAATGTAGCATCTTTTTGCTGCATTCTAGTTGTCAAAGAGTAACATTTTATATAGTCTATCTAGAAATTGTAGGGCATCAATTCTTGAGAAATTGGTCTACTTTAAAAAATATTAGAATCTAGAACAAGTAAAACCTAGTATAGATTGCCATTGAAGATCATGTCTAACCCTCCAAAGTAAGTAGTAGGTTTTTGCAAGATGTCACACAGATGTAAGTCAATGTATCATAAGAAAGCTGATCCTACCAAGGATATCTCATCTATCAGTAGAACTCGTAACTGGTAGTAATGCTTACATATCTTGTCTAGTATATCACTGTTTAAAGGGATTAATTTAGACTTGTTGAATGGTATGTGTAGTGTTGAATGTATTGTGACACTGCCAATGATATAGGTAGCTTTTCATGTATATGCTACAATCAGTCCTTTAGGTTTGTTAACATCATTGTTGATGTTGTTACTATAAATACGGATGAGTGCATGCTAAATTTCCTTTGTTGTAAAAAAAAATCCTATGCCAAAACCTCCTATTAGAAAGAGATGTATTGGTGTTGTTATATTTATCATTTTTCTCATTATGATTCCTTTAACTATTGTTTGTTGTTCATGATTAAGCACTCTATGTAATTTGAAGTATTCAAGGTCATCCATGATCTCAATTTGTTTACCTATCTCAAATCCAACATGTGGCAATATATGTATGTTTTTACATGATTGTATTGGAATGTCTTTAGATATATCATAACCTTCATGTATTTTATCATTATTGCAATCTTTAGGGTGTAGTTCATTATCCTCTATTTCAATGTCTCCCCATTTACTATTGATTTTGTAGCAAAATTTTGCATGGTTTTTTTGGACAACTTCCTCATGTTGTGCATATGCTAATTGCCAAGAGTTGAAATTTTGTAAGATTGTTTGAACAATTTTCTAAAATGGAACATATTGATAGTAGTTCTCTAAATCAGTATGCATGTTGTAATTCATAAAATGAATTATAGCAGTATTTTTTTTCCATAAGATGATTATCTTTTCTATATTCTGAAACATATTCAACAAAGCATATGTTCCATAGAGATTTAGATTGTTCAACATAATATTATAGTAGGGACTTGGCCATTACATTTTCTAATTCATCTGGCTCAATGCTCAATTGTTTTGCTAATTTAGCACAAAAATGTGGTCATGATCAGTTCTTGTATCAATGAATATACACTTGAAGAACTTTGATTTAGTTGCATTAAGAGGACTAAATGTGTCTCTTGTTGTCCTAACATCTATTGCAAGTAAAGAATTTCCAAATTTTCTTATCATGTGAAGTGTATCTATATTATTTCTCTTATGGTCATCTCTTATTCATTTGAATGAATTTGTCATTGATTTGTCCACTTTTACCATATATGAACTGCAATACATAGTTGTAGTGTATGCATTAAGTACAAATTGTGCATTTGTATTTGCTTTCCATAGTGGTGGTCTTTTCTTTGCAAAGTTGTTCCATATTTCAAATGGTTTTAATCTAAAAAATAGAGTAGGCCTATGTAATGTAGATCATATTGAGTTTATGTACTCATATTCTGTTAAGTGCAACTCATTCATAAACAACTCATATGTGCATGAGCTATCATAATTTTCTTGTCTAGTATTGTGAATATTTGTTTTGCATTTGTTGAATTCAACTCACTATTTTCCAATAGAGGTTCTAGTATTAGTGTTTGTTGAAAGGGAGGAATGGGAAAGTTATATCGAGATTTTTTTTATTAGAATTTTTGCATTGTTTTGTATGGTGATGTTTTTGTAATTTTGTAAGAGAAGATTCTAAGTGCTCTATAATGCATGTTAAGTACGTATCCACAAAGGTTACTATCTTGATATTTCTTTCTCTCCCATTGACTAGTGCATTATCTACCCAAACTAACAGATGATCATGTTCATTACCCTTGTTTTGAAATGTTGATACTGAGAAGAAGTCAATTATTCTTTCAAAGAATGAAATGTCATTGGTTATTATCTTTTGCATAGAATTTTTTTGATTTCAATGGTAATGAGCACATGTAATGGGATCTTTATGAATGAGGTTGGTTATGTCATTGTTACATTGCAAATTTGCTTCAAGGTTGCCTATCTTTTTTTTCATGTGCTTTTTGTAGGGCAAGTATTGTGTTAGTTAATTTTTCCCAATTTTGTTCCGCACTTGTAAAGGTAAGGAAAAAAGTAGGAGGTCCTGATTGTCATACCAGAGCCAAAACATTCTTTTTTAGTTGTTGCCAATAGTTTGGAGATATTCATATTCTTTTGAAAACAACATAACCAGTTTTTGATTTCAGAATCTTTTCCAAGTTAGGCTTGGTCTTGACATCTCTTGCAATAAGTTTTTTAACTTCAATTGATCTTTTTTTATTCTTACCCACATTGTTGATAGCACTTGGTGTATAAGTATCTTAATTTCTTTTTTTTTAAAAATCATTATGTGAATTGCAAAACTATGATTAAAAGTTAGAAGTTCCCATTGTGCCACTTTTTGATAACTTAATTGTTCTAAGATAAGACTGTTTCGTCGCTCCCCAAAAAATAGTGTAGGAAAGTTCATTTCCTCTACATGTTTCTCTCTGAATATTCCTATTGGATAAGATTCTTGAGTAGGTATTTTTTCAATATTTTTGTCCTGCATGTTTCAAATGCTTCTTGAATCTGTAAATCCATGTATCAAAGTTTTTGATGAGTAGACATTTTCACTATCACTTTCCTCATTTGAATTAGATGGCATAATTTTTGTTGAAGTTTCATTTTCTTCTTCTTCTTATAGTAATTTCAATCATTTATCATTGATTTTGACATTTTTTCAATCGATACAATGTTTTGTGTGCCAATTCAAGAGGAGCTTGCATAATAATATTAGGTCTTAACATTCCTTTTTGAAATTCATTTTTATATTCAAGTCCTCACTTAAGAGATACTGCAATTGTCGATGTGTTATTCAATGATACAAATAAAGATTTTTGCACAATGTTCAAATTCACAGGTACATTTATGATAGATCTAGTTAAGCCCAGTTTTGATCTTTTGTGTCCTAATTCCCAAATTTGTGCAAAAGCAATTATTAAAGACACCAACCTTTCCTCTAATTGACTTAAGAGTTTCACATGCTGAAAAGGAGTATTTGTTTGAATATTTTCTGGTGTTGCAACATTTGGAAGAGTTGACTTCTTCAAAGATTTATCACAAGTTTTGCATATGTTGTCACTATGATCTGGGTAATTACGTTTGGTCAGCACTATGTATATGTCTATTTCCTTTTTTTTCATGTGCTTGATATCTTTTCTGAATTGCAAAGTTTGATAAATTGGAAAGTTGTATTTTGCAGTGTCTTGTATTTTGAATTCATATCTTTGTATTGTTATCTTCTTTGTTTTTATTTTCTTTCTTTTTATACTATGATTTTTTGTTGATATGGGTAGTGCATCAGTATTGCATTTCTATTCAGTACAAGCTAGAGTAGCTTTCTTGCAATCAACATAACTTGTTTTATTACTTATCATTTTAGTTCAAATTAGTTTTTTAATTTTTTTAAGATTTGATGGAAACCTTTCACAAAAAATGTTTACATCTTCTCCTTGTTTGTAGTTGTAATGCTTTATTTGGTGTTGATGTTGGTTAAGATTCATAATTTTTGAGATCTCCATATCTATTGAAGGCATTTCGTTTACTTAATATAAATTAGAGAATTGGTTGATGTATCAGACTCCATCTAATTCTAGTAGATGTTCAAAATGGCCACTTAGAGAATTTGTATCATGAAAGAATATACGATATGGTTTTGTGTTCAACAAATAATTAAAGTCTACGTATTGGTTTCCTTTTTTTAGCAAGATAATACAGATATGGATATTTAACCACTTAGAAAGCTAGTGAAAGCATAATATGTATCCCCATAAACCAGTTTCCTTATTGTTGTTTTGTTCCATTGTAGACAAATGCATTTTTCACAAGTGGTTTTGTCATTGACATTGTGGAGATCTTTTATAACCATAGGGTGGAGCTCATGATTATTTGCATGTACTGCTTCGAGATCTCCTCTTTCAAAGCACATTGAAAAATAGTCTATTGTACCACTTCATAGTTGATTGGAAGATATTGTAAAATTGAGTAAGAATTCAAGAGAGTCAAATAAGTAATCTCAAATATTGTATTTGAATTCTTCCAATCTATATAGTCCTTACTTTGCCAACTCAACATCAATATTGGAAGGTTGATTTTGAATACTCATTCTACCATATGACCTTTTGTTTGATACAATTCGATATTGATAAATTTTTGTTACAATTATGAAAAAAAACTACATGCAAATGAGAATAGCCTTCAAATTTTGTAACCAATTTCTTACCTCTTACATGACATGTGTTTCACCCTGCATGAAGCACATATTCCTTGAAGTTATTTGACATCAAAATTTGTGTGTTGCACATTTCAATCAGCACAAGTCAAAAGCTTTGACAATATAATTCAAATTGTGCTTTTTGAAAGATAAATTGTAGGTAGATTTGAAAAAGGAGATATTATTTATAATATTCCATAATTAGAAAAATATTCATAATATCTAACATATTTGTATATGTCTACAACCATTGTTATAGTGGTGGACAAACTATAAGTACAATGCTTAATAAAATGCTTAAAGATTGCTATATACGTTTAAATATCATTCTATGATTGCAAAGATTTTAAAATGGAAGCATACATCCATGTACATCTTTTAAGAGTGTTTTCTCAATATTAATTATGATATCCTCAATTTCAAATAACTTTCACTTTAAAATACCAATTTCTGAAATTATCTTCTCAAGAAATGAAAGTTGTGTCTTATCAACACTATCTACTAGGTAGATATTTCCATATGTCAAGCACACTACATTTTTTCCATTGAGTTCAAACAATTTTGTCTATAGTTGACTATTTTATTCGTATTGCATAAACTAATATCACAGTTGGTTGGATCTTAATGTATTGAAAGACTAGTCAGTTTTGTACAAAGGATGGCTTTTTCATTGGACTTGTTCATGATCTCATTCCCTACAATACAATTTCTAATAACTATAATTAGATATTCATCAAATTCAAATTTGTAATCTCAAATATGATTTATGCACATTTTTGTAATTTCTTTAGTAGATTATTCTTAGTTCTCTATTTAGTCTCATTACATGAGGCAGTTAAAATGGTAAAAGAAAATACCACTCTATCCCTATATTTGTATATATTGGGAGTCTTTAGCTTTCAATATTACCACTGCCCTTTGGAAAAAAATTGAATGTCCACCATTGCAATTGTCTGCCAAGTTTGGCTTCCTTACAACACTTGAATGGATATTTGAAGTATTATAGAGCTCGTACAAAGGTTCTCTTGTATCATTTGCAAGTGAGTATTGCATAACTATGTTGTCTAGTCAGCCTAATAGTGTAAGTGTAAATGGTGGCATAGAGGTAGTTTCATATTGGTTGGGCTGAATTATGGAAGATTTGGAATGTTTACTAACTTGGATTAGAGGGAAATTTTCACTTGTAGATGTCATTAGACATTGTACATTGGGAACCATTCTATTATCAAATGGGATATTATATAGGGATGGCATTTCTGATAGTAAACCATCAGAGATATTAGCCAATGTTGCATAGTAAGTATTTTTTTGGTTCTCTTTATCCATGTGGGTCTAACAGAGAGGCTTTGTTGTAATTAATGCCTCACTATTGAGTACTGAACCATTATATTCTCCCACTAATTTAGCATAACAATTGATGCACCATGTTGTTCCTTTCATGGAAAGTGTTGCTCTGTTTTATGCATTTGCAACCTTCTCTAGTGTTTCAAATGTTCCAAGCCATTGATGACATTTAGTTTTTGGGTCCCTTATCTCAACAGCATAGTGACCCCAAGGGCATTTCTTGACACCTTTGTACCTCCTATACTTGGAATATTTTCCACATTTGATGAAGACCAATTTTTGATCAAAATTGGATGTCTATTCATTCTCCAAATCAATAACTATTCTTGGTGTCAAACTATCCATGGTTATAGTTGCCTATGTAGAGGGAGTGAACAATGTACAAAGAGAAGACAAATGAAATACATGAAAGGAAATTTTTTTATTAGATTGAAACCATTAAATGAGAATAATATGGAGAAGAATGCAAAAATATTTACAATTTTGTGGTTATTTTGGTATTACTTAAACTTTAAATCATATTTTAACATTTCATAAGGAATGAGAGGAATTTAAAGACTTTTTTGCATACCAACATTAAGGCTAACTATGGATTATGATTCACCAATATTGAGAAAAGTAGCAAAAAACACAATTCAACTAGGGTGGATGAAGAGCTCAAACAATGCAACCTCATGAGATTAAGACACTTCAGTCATTGTTCATGGCAAATGTATATTGGGAACGGGAATTAGAATTTATTGCAACTACTAAAGAAAGTGTGTGTATGACTACAATTAATAATTTACATGAACTTTAATGTTATGCTGATCTTCAAAATTAAATTACTTCACCCATTGTTTATGACATCATTCGTAGAAAATATGTTTCTCAAGTTGAATACCTCATTCTACCTTATTTTGTTTGACATTCATATGCTACATATATTTCTCAATTATGTACAGAGACACATAGAATATTATTACGTTTGATGCCAACATAACAATGAAAGAGGTGTTTCTTTGACAGTTAAAAAGAGCACCAACAGAATTGATATCTCTACAACCATGAATATTTCTAGTAAAGACATGGTTCTTTCATAGACCACCACAAAGATTCTCATTTAAGGAATTATGTGTATATGCAACTGTGACCTTTGTATACCACAGTTATATCTTTACATCAGGTCCACCCTACCACAAGAATATGTAAACCATATGTTACAACATGTTTGTCGATTTATGTCTATTAGACCATAGTAGTATAATTAAGCAACCATGATCTTTAAATATTATAGTAGATAGAGAGTTAAAATGCATACGAATTGAGATTGGAGTACCAATTGTTAGGTTCATAGATAGGAAGCCAGAATAAACTTTGTGGACACCAAAAGTTGGTTCAAGTATACTTTCAATGGAAAATTATTGCTGTACCAACTTTTGGATAATATGAACAATGAAAAAATATTCATTGGTCATCAAACAATTTGGTTATTTCAAATAATTAGTGTACAATAAGAGATATGCATTTGTATGTCACTTTTTTTGAACCAATAGTTCTTCATTGTAGTTCCACTATGCTTCTAGAATATGAGCATTGTATAGATCTGCATTACTTCTTAGATCTATAGAAGTGACTATTGCATATCGTATAGACTTGATATATGGTAACAAAAGTTAGGAAAGACAAGTTTTTAGGAAGAACATTGTACACATCAATCAGTTTAGCAAGTTGAAAGGACTAACATTATAAATCATATAAATAGGATTTACATAATTTCCCACATGGTCATTGAAATGGCAGACGTTGACACATGGGATTTAGAATCTCCTTACTACATTTTACAAATTTTTGCATTATATGCCTTACAATTATACTCTTTCAATAACGCTTTGGTAAAATTTGTTATATTTGCATGTAAATAATGTGCATGACATGCAAATAACAAATTTATTTTGCATTTCTTCCCCAACTAGAATATGCAATAATAGCTCAATATTTTGGCATTTTTTGAGTGGAAACATGTTCAATGCTCCTCCATTCAATGCTTGTAACCAATGTTAGTAATGGAAGAGGTCATTGTCATTCATATATATAGAAAGGTGCATTACTAACATTTAAATGTTTCTAGAACAAATAGACTTATTAATTTGGACTTTTCACATCAATTTGCAATGCTTTAAAACTAGTCATGCCACATGTTGGACAATAATCCAAATCAAAATTTAATATTATATAGGGCAATATTGAAAGTTGCCTAGATATGACTTAAACAATTAGTTGGAGACAAATGTTTGCAATTAATATCATATGACAGTTATTGTATATTATACAAAATATAACCAACATACTCGCTCCACTATATTATTCTATTTCAATTAATACATTTCAAACATATTAGGAAACAAATATATCTTGTCAAACTATCTTCATTGTACATGTCATTCTGTGAGGCCTCGCCCCGACCCATCGTAGCATAGTGATACATTATTATTATTTTGATATTCACGACTCGAGATGTCGAGACATTATCTGATGCTTAGAACATACTTTATTATTTCATGTTGTGTGATGTTACTTTCAGATATATTTGATGATTGTCATTTAATGTTTCATGTATATGTATGTTGATGAAATCAGTAAATGTAGGATTGAGACTTTGATTTTAGAGATTTTAAATGATTAAGAATTAAGCAGGATGAAGAAACCCTTATTGATGTATGTTTTAATTTATGTGAAATTCTGATATGTATACATTTATGTACATGTGATTTTACGGGACTACTAATGTGTGCAATGAGTGTGCAGATATTTAGCCGAGAAACCCTACGGAGGAACAGAATTGATCTCTTTGTGCTAATTTTGGAAACCTTGTTGTTCGTAATTCACGTATTGTCTTGTGAGATATATGTATGTATCTTCTTTGTTCAGTGAATGTTAATGTTTGTAATTATGTTCTTTTAGTGTCGCTTGACACTCGTAAAGTGTTTATGTGCTTCAGTGTGTTGTTTAGGGTTAGTTGTTTAACCTTTGGACCCAAGTTGGTTTAGTTGGTGTCAGTTTGCTAATTGGATTCTTAATCGAGCTTAGTCATCCCTTAATCCAAATTAGTGTTTAATCTGCAATGTTAGAGTAGTTAGATGGTCCTATTTTATTCCTAGATATTGTTTGGCTCTAAACCTCTTTCCTAAGGCTTTAAACATGATATAATTATACCCAAAGGGTATGGGTATGGGTTAGGGGTCTTTTCCAATCCCTAAGCCCCTTTTATTGACTTTTGAGGTCACTCAAAAAGTCTCTTTTTGCTTTTGTGCGAAAATTGACCATGGTTATCTTGAGTTACCTCACCTCATCTCCACTTAGGGTTTAACCATAGTGTAGGTTGAGTTAGGATTTTCTAGAATTGCAAGTGGGTGGGGGTAGTTATTGAGCCCTTGGGTGGTTGAGTTGGAGGCCTATTTAGAGGCCCTTCTTGGACTTGTGGAGGTTGTTACCCAATCTCTACATTTAGAGAGGATTTCTTGAAGATTGAAGGAAGGAAGTGGAAACTCTACTCAAATTGTTCATTGCCATTACCTCTTTGTGAAGGTAGGAAATTCTCATCTCCCTTATTCAGTTTTCATATTTGTTTCACGCTTGTGCTACTTTGTTGTTGTTTCAATGTTTGTATGTTTGTGGGTATGTTGAGAAGATTTGAAAACCATGTTATTGTGGATGTTTTCTTTTCACGTTTATGTTTGCAATTTTGAGATTTTTCTTGCATGGGTGTTTTGGTATTACTCACCCTTGGAGAGGGCAGAAGTGACCAATTTTGGGAAAATGTCTGTTTAGTTGGACTCCAGCCAGTGTAGAGTCTCTTCTCAAGATGAGAAGAGGGAGAAAGGGTAGGGTGTTATGGGCCCCTACCCATCAGCACAAACCTCATATGAGTATGGCATTTTTTTAAAATAGTAGAACGGAAGTTCTTGGTTAATAGCCCCGATTGGGCATCTGATTTGGTGTTGTGCTTGACTTCTCCTAGTTGGAAGAATCCACCTTTTCCTAGTGTTGATTCATTGTAGATCTTGTTGTGAAAACTTTGTATAAATATGCATGTTTTGAATTGTTCTTGGTCATGCTTTTGGTCACCTGATCAGATTCTGTTCCCTCCATGGTTCTAGAAATGAGTTGCAGAAAACATTATAAATCCCTTGATTAGGGTCATGAAGAAAATTTGATTAAATTTTGAAATTTGGGATTGAGATCCTATTGTAAATTGTATTTTAAACCTTGTTGTAATTGGCAACGAAGCCGAGTTTTCTTCCTGATTCTTTCCTGGCTGATCCTTTGAATCAGGTTTGCCAATAAAATTGGTGTTTGAGTATAATTGCCTGTCATGTGATTTAATTGTAAATTTTAAATTTAGATGGATGAATCTCAAAATTTGGATGGAATTGATGATGTTCAATTTGGTAAAAATTTCAAGGTTTTCCTTTATGTTGAAAATGAAACTTATGATCATGGATGTAGATTCAGGTTGTATGGTTATTTGAATCAAACTATTCTTGCATTATTGACTTTAAACGGATAATCCATACTTTTGGTATATTAAGTTGTAATAAGTCTTTATAGATTGCTTTAAAAAGGACCATTTATTTTTCCCCTTGATTATTAAGCAACAAAACAACTTTACACTAAAAAAATAAAAATAAAAAAGATTTGACAAAAACAAAAATATATTTTACATTGCCCTTGAAATTCTATACTTAGAATAATTTCCAAAAAAAAATTTCACTCCCAGGAGCAAAATTGCTCACTGGAAATTGTATGGGAGACCTTTTTAATTTGAAAGGGAGCAACAGAGAATATTCCTTTAAATATTCTTTTCATTTAAATTTTGTGACAAAACAAAATCAGGTTAAGGCATAATATACATGATAAAATTTTAAAAGAAATTCAAAAATATATATATATAATCTCATCATCTCCTCACCTATAAACCTTTATGAGTTATTGCTTGCCCATTGGCCTTGGACGTCAGTTTTAAAATGAATTTAAAATGATAAGTTATCCTATCATTAATCAAAGTTGTCTTGATGGGAGGGTGACATCATCCTGCCACCCTGTCCCATCCCCATCTCCTCCATATCTAGCGGCCAATTTGGGAAGGTTTAATATTTATGTTGGAAGGTGAGTTTGATAGTTGTCATCACCTTTTAACTCCTTTTCCTTGTCTCTGCTCACGTGCCATGGCTTGGGATGCATTTTCCTCCATCTTGGGTTGCGTGGGTTGGAGGGAGAATGCTACCATGACAGTGACATGTTATATTTTGGGTCCTTGGTATATGTTTTGGAGTATGTAGTAAAGTTTGCAAAGAAATTTGCTTAAAAAATTTATCTTCTCCATGATATCAGCGTACCCTTTGGATGTAGGGGGCTTGGATTTGCGTGGGGCCTAGGGAGAGGTGTTGGGGGTCAAATCAACTTGGCTAGTGGCCAAATGGGATGGTTAGGTTTAGGATAGAGTAGAGTGTAGATTAGTAATAGTTAGATTAGATTAGGATGTTAGTTAGTTTAAGTTAAATTATTTTAGTATTAAGTTTAGATTTAGTTAGTTTTAGTTTTAATTATTTAGTTGTTTAATTATGTTTGTTTAAATTTCAATATATATATATATAAGTAGTATTAATTTATTAGTATGTTTTTGAAATAGTCATTAAAGTTAGATTAAAATGTAATTAAGTTTAGATTTGTGATTAGTCGGTTATATTAAATTTAGTTAGTTTTGTTCTTAGATTAATTTAGTTGTTTTAATATTAATGTTAATTTAATTAGTCTTGGAATATTATTAGTTTCAATTTAGATATATGTAAGATTGATTTTAGTATTTAATTTAAGTTAAATTTTGTTTAGATTTAAGATAAGTTTTAGATTTTAGAGATGTTAGTATTAAATAGAATCTTGTTAATTTGGTTTTAGTAAATTGATTTATTAAATTAACTTAGTTTAAAGATAGTTAGCGTTAGATGTAAATTATTAATGGTTTTAATTAAAGATGGTTAGTCCCATGTATTTTATTTTAGTAGACTAATTAATAATTTGTTAATTAATGATCGATATCAATCTTAGAACAAAGTTTTAATATCTTAACGATGTAATCGTCCTCATGTTATAATCCTAAGATGTAATGTAGAGAACCTGTACTTAAAATGTTATCTCAATCATTTCTCTTAGAGCACTTTAATTAATAATTAAAAATTTTAAATAAATAAAAAAATTGTGTTTTGCCCTCGTAGTTTGGGCACGACACATTCTATCCATTATTTTTTAAAGATAACAACTATTCCACCAACTAGTTTTGCATTACAATTAAATATAAACATTACACATTTTCAAATGGGGGATTTCATAAATAATATTTAACGAGTGAAGTAAATAGATAAATGTGAGTTTAAAAGTGACCAATTTAGATGGAAACATATCGGATCCTTGTATGTTGAAATGTTCTATACCATTGAAGATATACAGCAACCATTGACAAGCCTAGCATATTTCATAAAAGAAATAAGTAATTAATTGTACTAGATTTGAGTACATAAATATTTCCATATGGAAAATAAATGTTTATAGTACAAGTTTAGTATGATACATTTATCATGCAATAGACATGTCAATTAAGTTGTCTGATTGTAATGTTCAAAATGTAGTAGTTTTCTATAATATTTTCAATGAATTTAATTTCCATATATGAAGAATATATTAAATTTCAATTGTCTGGTTTCTTATTTTGACATTGCACCATTCAGCACCATTTCAAAAATAATTAGACAACGCGAATTTACTATATATCCTAAACTTCGAACAAGAAAGGTGTAATTCATTCTTTCAAAATGCTCAAATGTATATAGATTTAATTGTTTTCCAATTTCATATCCTACGCAATACATACATTTAAGCATGATGAAAACATGCACGGGACCCCACTATTTATAAACTTTGTTAAATTTCATGGAACTAAGTAGTATTGGTTATTGTCAACGAGCAAATTCTTTGTCCATAATATTTAATTGGAGGGGGAAGCATATGCACTTGGAGTAATATGATTGCATTCCACGCATCTTAGGTTCTCAAAGAATCTTGTGCTGAGAACTTGCATGAGTGAGCATGCAATGCATGATCTACAATTGCTTTAAATTTAGTCTTGATTGCAATTTTTATAGAATTACACACACAAATTGTTATAGGATAGAAACTTAAAGATTCAAGTGAGAACAAGCCACCTATAAGGGAATAACTCATTTCTATAACATATGCATCAATGTATGGATCATAGTCTTTAGGAGGCTTGAAGTAAGGCTTCACATATGTATTTTTCAGTTGCTTCACAATTTTTGTATCTTCCAAAAGGTCCATGCAATTGGTGAGGAATTTTGAAACAACATTTGCATGTATTGACCTAGACCTATTTTGCAAGAATTCTTCACTGAGAACACTGTGCATAGATTTATCAACATTTGGACATTCAATTACAAAAACATTTTCCAAATGCATAGGTTCAATTGCACCAGTTATTGAAAAATCCCTTTGGGGACTTGGATGTGGAATAAAAATTTGGTCACACATTTTGAAAAGGTCAAATCAGCCACAATTTGCTAAAAAATTAGATAAGAGAAATTTTATTCATTAAATCTACTAATGTAAGGCAAACCAATGTAGAAATAGATTGGTACACATTCAGTTCTCACCAAAGAAATTGTATTCATTAAATCTACTAATGTAAGACAAACCAATGTAGAAATAGATGGGTACACATTCAATTCTCATCAAAATATACTATTAGACTAGAGACGCCTAGGAATTATTATTTGAGCGAAAAAATGATTCATATCTAGCATTGGTTCAATGGTAATAGCCATATATGAATGTCAACCACTCTTGCCATCTAATATAATTGTACCTCTTATGTTATGTGGGTTAGTTTTCTAATTTAAAGAATAAATATTTAGATTTACTAATTTAGCTTTTATTTTATTTTTTCATTATTAGAAATACAAATTAAATTTACTAAAATACTTAATAAAGAAAATATTATTTTTAAGATTTTAGACAAGTTTGATCATTTTTTGATACAATTTATTTTTAATTTATAACTTAAACACAAATAATTAGGAAAAAATCATTTCACATTTAGAATACCCTTATAGAATGTATTAAGAAGAAAACTAAATTTTCTAAGATCTTTACTGGAGGAAAAATAAATTAAATAGGGAAAATTATAATGAACAAAGCCTTGCATATACAAAAGATCTAAAACAAAATGTGCAGAACATGATTGCTTTTCTTATGCACACATCTCCTATCATAGAAATAATTTAAATAATTTAAGATTTTTTTTTACTGATTAATTTACATATAGTTCAGAATGTGAAATAATTGTATTTTCTAGTTCACATTACTAATTAATTTTATTATTTAATATATCTAAAAAGATGACAATCAAGACCCTCTTAATTGAGTACCATCTTACCACAATTTAATTATATCTTATTAATCATACAGCCCACCATCAACCAAGGTTTGTGCACTAATATCAACTAGAGAAAAGATCTAAGTAAGAATAAATAAATAAATACCATCCCTAGTCAAGATGACTACAACTGTGAAATGATTGAACATTAAAAATGAGTAAGAGCTTGCTTGTTTCCAAAATTACTAAAAAGATGTCTTGTAAACAAAGTAAAATCACATATTCCAAACTTTTTAAAATAACATTAAATAACCAATGATACAACAGGGACCAAAGAGCCTATCTAACCACAAAAATACTCAGCCAAAAATTGTAATTGTGATATAAAAATTTATAAGTTAGGTTTTGTCAAGTAATTTAAGTACTTTTTAAAAAAAATCACCAACTCAATGCTGATCTAGGGAAAATGCAATTCTAAGCTTCTCTAGGTCTATACAATGTATCTTCTTGTATGGTGAAACATATGACCTTCCATTGGAGAAAAATAATTGAGGCAACATTCAGGTCAAACTGTGTGCCTTGTAAGGGCTTAATTTCTCATAACCCTAAACCCTAGTAAGGAATGAACTAGTTTTCATGAGTTTTGTTAGGTGCCTTAGCTTATTATGATGAAAACTCATAAGGGCTTAGTGTAGAACCAGAATCAGTATGCAAAGAACATTAACAAATGAAGTAAACATTCACAAACCAAAAACTAAATTCACATATATGCTTAGACTAAGAAAGAAAATAAGAAGTGCAAACCTCACAAGAGAAAACACTCCATGCTTTCTTGATTCTGTAGATGTGTCCTTTTTCTGTGGATGTATGCTCAAGATGCTCAAAAGCTGCTTCAATGGAGATGGGTAATGGCAAATTGGTAGCTTTGTGAGCTCTCAATTTGGCATTATAAGGGTATGGTTGATGGCTTTGGTTCTCAAAATAGCATGGTAACTTTAGCTCAAATATTGTTGATGAAATGGCTTGGGATGGGATTCAATTTATAGGCTAAGGGGTAGAGGGATGGAGGGCTTAGATGCAAGGATGGATGAAGGCTTAAGGAGGGCTAAGATGCACTCAAATGGGAGCACATGGATTGTGCTTGTTTAGCACCAATGGGAAGGTGACACTTGTCACAAGGAGGATGAGTGTGAGAGGGTAGGGTTAAGGGTTGGTTAAAGTCATGATGAGTGGGGTTGAGTATGTAAGAGGGATGTAAGAGGAATGAGTGTGGAAGAGGGAAGAGTGTGGAAGATGGGTGTAAGAGTCATGAGTGGGCTTGTAAGAGTCTTTATGTTTTGTAAGAGCACTCATGACTTAGTGGTTGGGTTTTTTGAGGGAAGACTTTGGTTTGGTTTAGGAAAGTTTTAAACTTGTTTAAGGAATGTGACAACATTAGGGGGTGGATTAGGCTTGGGTTTAGGATTAGATTAGGGATGTTAGAGATGTGCAAGTGGATGGCATTAATGAGGGTGGGTGAGTTAGTGGCTAAGCTTGGTTAGCATGGGTGGATGGGGTGGATTAGGCTAAATGGAGGATTAGAGATAGGTTAGGGGTTTTTGAATTTGAGGATTTCATTTATCAAATAGATTTATTTAATAAATGGGGATTTTTGGAATTAGATAGAAGAATAGGATTTAATTGATAAATAATAGATTATTTGATTTATCAATTAGGACTATAGATGATTAATTAAATTAATCAACTAGGGGATGAAAAAGGATTAATTAAATAGAAATTTAATTAATAATGCCTTTTTAGATAACTAAAATAGGATTACTAAAATAGTGTAATCAAATTTAGGTGTCTACATTTTGCCCCTCTTTGACATAGTGTTGAGACAACACTATTTCAAAGAAGTTCGAATGAAGACGACACGAAGAAAATGTTTTAGCAACAAGGTTGCCCCAGTCTCGGATAAGAAGAGGAGAGACTAGACTTAGATGATGCCCCCTTAAGAAGGCGGCGAGGAGAGAAATGAGGCTCGATGACTTCTTGAAAAGTACAAGAAATTGAGATGAGCTGAGACGCAGGTTGGCGAAGAGAAGGGGCTGAATTAGCTCAAACTCTCACTATGGGAGAATGATAAAGGGAAATCAGAGGCACAATAGTAAAGCAAGCTTAAGACTTTCCAGGATTGGGGGGGGGGAGATGGAGGAGCGGAACGCTATAAAAGGAATCCATTGAAGCTTTTTGAGGGGGGGGATACTTCAAAGAGAAGTACCACCATGTAGTTGAGCACTAGATTTGCTATAGGACTGTTGGTTAATTGCCAAGGTTACCAAGAACATCAAGGCCTTTTCACCAACTGTCTAGAGGACTGACAAACTGACTCAAAACAAACACACAAGGATTGCCCCAGTATCACACATGAATCCTAGAGGAAGCAGCGTGGAAACGACACTAGGTAACCCACAAGCAGAAAAAGAAAACAAGCAAAAGACCTGATCAAGACCTTACGCTCTAATTGCCCCATTCGCAGCATACCATGATATGGAAGATCATGGCAACCTTGAGGAGGGAACAAGGAGATTGCTTGGAAAAGATATTTCAAGACCCAAAAGGGAAGATCCCAAATCAAAAGAAAGTGAAAATCCAAAAGAGAACTGTTTGCCAATGAGATGGGTAGGACGAGGTACTAACGGACCAAGATCAGACATGAGGAAAGCTATATCCTGCAAAAATCTATTAGAGAGCACCTAAGTTGATGGATCTGGATGAGTGATGCATCTGGCAAGCTGAACTAAGAAGGATAACACTTTGGTGATAGGAGATCTAGCTAAAGGATGCATTGGAATATCTAACCAAGGTGTGCGATGTGTGCAAGATGTTGACCAAGGATGAATTAACATGAAAGACGGATAGATACAATGATACTAAGCTAAAGAGGATGTATAAGCTAACAGACCAAGATATGTTACAAATGTACAAGTTTGTTCATGTTTTGGTTTCTTTGTGAGATGAAAATTTTTGTGAAGGATGGGATGTCTATAATAGTTGATAGGTGGATAGGTAGATGGTTTGTGAAAAGCTTAAGGAAAATGGGATTCTGTGTGTGCATGTGATAGGATACAAGCTAGGATACAAGATCATTTACAAGATGGAATATGGTACAAGCTTTGGACAAGATTTGGATATATACAAGGTATGGTACAATATTTACAAGGTATAATAAAAGCTTTGGTACAAGATTTACAAGCTGTATAGGAGGTATTGACAAGCTCCATCAGATTTTGGATATTTGATTGGAACACCAAGGGAACAAGCAGGTGTTTTATGGGATGGTGGGTGGATGGATGAGGGATAGGATAGTGATAGATAATGGATTAGTCTTTAGCACACAAGGCGCCTGAATTACCAGGTTTTCACCAAGGTACCTATCCAAGGTGCTTGAATTGCCAAGTTTTCACCATTGGACAGTTATTTCTCTTTACTATTTTTTTCTTGTATTTTTCAAAAGCTGGGTATACCAAGGATCTTCAAGCATAGAACTTCTTGAGATGAATGATGTTAGTGGGATCATTCAAGAGTTCTCCTTCTAGTGTAGATAATTGATAGGCTCCGGAGCCAAAGGAGGTAGTAACCACATAGGGACCAAGCCATGTAGGTTCAAACTTGCCTTTCTTTTCTCGATCTGCTTGGACTTTCATATTTTCTTTGAGGACCATGTCACCTGGCTGAAAGTGTCGTGGGAGCACCTTCTTGTTGAAATTCCTTTTGAGACGAGTTTGATAGACTGTGAGATGGTCATAGGCTTGTTGTCTCTTCTCGTCTAAGAGATCTAGCTGGGTGAGTCGAGCTACTCTGTATTCTTCATCTGAGATTTGTCCTCGCAAAGATATGCGTAGTGAGGGAAGTTCAACTTCTATAGGTAATACCACTTCGGCACCATAGACTAGGGAGTATGGAGTTGTGCCTATGGATGTACGGAAGGAAGTTCGATAGGCCCATAGAGTAGGATTTATTTGAAGGTGCCAATCACGGCCGAAATCATTGACAACTTTCTTTAGGATTTTGAGGAGGGTTTTATTAGTTGCCTCTGCCTGGCCGTTACCTTGTGGGAAATATGGGCTAGAAAAGCGGTGATGGATGCGGAGGGAAGTGCATAATTCTTCCATGTTGAGATTTTCAAAATTACCTCCATGGTCAGTGAAGATGGTGGATGGGATGCCGAAGCAGCAAACAATGTGGTACAAGATGAACTTGGAGACTTGAACTCCTGTAGCTGAGACTAGGGGGACTGCTTCCACCCACTTAGTGAAATAGTCTGTAGCTATTATTATCCATTTATGTCCATCAGATGAGAGAGGGTTGATAGTTCCAACTAGATCAAGGCCCCAACAAACGAAGGGCCAAGGTGGTGCAATAGGCTGTAGATCCTGTGCTGGAGCATGCACAAGATTTGCATGCTGCTGACATGGGAGACACTTTCTGACAAAGTCACAAGAGTCTTCTTCAATGGTAGGCCAATAGTAGCCTGCTCTAAGGATTTGTTGTGCTAGGACAATACCACTCGTGTGGGCACCGCAAAGTCTGGAATGTACTTCTTTTAATGCCATCGCGGCCTCATTTTCATCTAAACATCGAGAGAGAGTATCGTGATAACCCCGACGATATAGGGTATTGGCTATGATAACATAGAGGGATGATTTTTGGATGAGGTTCTGGCGTTGGGTACGTGTGAGGTGAGGGGATATGATACCATCGTTAAGGTAAGCGTGAATTTCATGGTACCAAGGGGATTGGGGACCGACCAAGATACAAACACAGTTTGAATCCTCATTCGCATAGGCAGGTGTGAGGAGCTGCTCAACTAAAAACTCATACTGCGTAGCTTCTTGGGGAATTTCCAAGAGCGAGCCGATAGTGGCCATGGCATCTGCTGCCTTGTTCTACATTCGAGGCACTTGTGTAAACTGAAGCTTTGTAAAATGTTGGGTCAGCTGATCAACTAGCTCTTTGTAGGGTAATAGCTTTTCATCTTTGGTTTGATATTCATTTAAGACTTGTTTGATGATGAGTTGGGAATCACCAAAGACTTGTAACTCAGTGATATTCCATTCTACAACTATCTTTAATCCTGCTACAAGAGCTTCATATTCTGCTATATTGTTGGTGCTAGGGAATTGTAGCTTGAAGGCTTTTGGAATGTAATCTCCTTGAGGTGTAACTAATAATATTCCTGCCCCTGATCCATGAGAGGTGTATGAGCCATCAAAATAAAGCTTCCATGGGGGCTGTTCTTCAATTAGGCAGATATGCTCATCTGGAAATTCTATGAGCAAAGGATATGCATCTACTAGAGGTGCATCATCTAGGTGATCTGTTATAGCTTGCCCTTTGATTGCCTTTCTGTCCACATACTGGATGTCAAACTCACTTAGTAGCATAACCCATTTGGCCAAACGGCTTGTAAGTGCTATTCTGGAGAGCATATACTTGAGAGGGTCAATCTTGGAGACTAGTTGGATGGTATGACTTAGCATGTAGTGGCGAAGCATTTGAGTTGAGAAAACAACTGCCAAACAAGCTTTTTCCATAGGAGTGTAATTGAGTTCATAACCAACTAGGGTTCTACTGATATAGTAGATGGCTCTCTCTCTGCTATAATCATCATGTTGTGCTAGAAGTGCCCCTAGAGCAGTAGGTGTTGCTGATATATACAAGATCAAGGGACGACCAGGAACTGGTGGAACCAAGATAGGGGGATTGGTGAGATACTGCTTGAGCTGATCGAAGCTGTGCTGACATAAAAGATCCCTCTTGAAGTTCTCATTCTTCTTTAGCAAGTGTGAAAATGGTGTACACTTATCTGCAAGTTGGGAAATGAAGCGCCGGACAGATTGAAGTTTTCCTTGAAGAGAGCGAAGCTGTCGCAGTGTCTGGGGAGGAGGTGTAGGGCCCATTTGCCGTTGCACCAAAAGCCATGACTGTTAGTGAACATGGAACACCACATAATTAACCACCTGTGGGCAGGGGAGCGCGTCGCATCACCCAACAATCTCCCCCTCGACGCGCATACCAGGTGCTTACGCGGGTCGGGAAGGCACCGGGGAGATTTGAACCCATGACCAGGCCAAAACCAGGCTCTGATACCAATTGTAGGTCCCACTTGCCGTTGCACCAAAAGCCATGACTGTTAGTGAACATGGAACACCACATAATTAACCACCTATGGGCAGGGGAGCGCGTTGCATCACCCAACAGGAGGCATGTCTAAGATAGCCTTGACCTTTTTGGGGTCGATCTCTATACCCCATTTAGAAACTATGAAGCCTAGAAGCTTGCCAGATGTGACCCCAAAGACACACTTCTTGGGATTTAGCATGAGATAATATTGGGCCAACCTATCAAAGACTTTTTCTAGGTCAGCAAGATGATCCATGAAGGTGTGAGATTTGACCAGGATATCGTCCACATAATCTTCCAAAATGCTATGGATAAGATCATGGAAAATGGCTGTCATAGCTCTTTGATAGGTAGCCCCAGCATTCTTTAGGCCAAAAGGCATCATGGTGTAGCAAAAGGTTCCCCAAGGGGTAGTGAATGTTGTCTTATGCTGATCCTCTTCTACAATCTTGATCTGATTATACCCAGAAAATCCATCCATAAGGGACGGGATTTCATGTCCAGCTGTAAGATCTACAATCATATCTATGTTGGGCAAGGGAAAATCATCCTTTGTACAAGCTTTGTTAAGATCTCTAAAATCAGTACAGATTCTGATGTCACCAGAAGGCTTAGTGACAGGGACCATGTTGGAGATCCATTTTGAGTAGTCGATAGGTCGGATAACCTTAGCAGCTAACATTCTTTCTAGTTCAGCTTTGACTAGTAATGCCACCTTGGGGTGCATTTTCCTAAGCTTTTGTCTAACGGGCTTGATCTTTGGATCGACTGCAAGATGATGAACTACAAGCTTTGGATCGAGTCCTGGCATGTCCTGATATGACCATGCAAATTGGCCAATGTTCTCTCGTAAAACCTCAAAGAGGAGGTCAGCTTGGTCTTGTGATAGGGATGCAGCAATGTGAACAATTCTAGGGATCTCTGAAGAACCAATGTTGACTTCTCTAGTATCCTCTATTAGAATAGAAGACACCTCTGGTCGATTATCTTGAGGAGGCAATACTAAATCCTCATGTTCTGCTTGTGGCTCTGGATTTTCTTGCTGAGGGGTTCTCTTTGTTGCCTTAGCTAGTCCCAGTTTTACCTTAGTTCCAATTTTGGGTGTATCGAAACTAGGTTGGGGATTTTCTCCAAAATACCCCTTGGGATCTAGCTTGTAGATGTAGGCAGAATCTGGCTTTGTCTTCTTATGAGGAGTTTCAGCTCTCATGAATCTTAGAAGTGCTTCCTCTGATGCAAACTCATCAATATGTATGACACTTGGTTGGTCCCAATCTATGAGTTGTGGATGAGCAAGTGGTAGGTCAATGAGATGGATGGATAGTTCTTGGAGAACAGAGTCTCCTAGGAAGATTTGGTCTGGGATATCGTCGTAGGCTCTCTTTTCAACTTCCTCAGGAATGTCTTTGATTTTGACAAGGTCGCGGTGGATGTTTGAAAAAGCGTGACCATTCTTGTTGGTGCCCCCAGTTGTGGGTATGCCAAAGCCAAGACCTGACTTTATCTCCCAATCATGTGCTTCGATGGGACATTGCATGCCCCTTTCTTCTGGTCCTAGTCCACCTCCTTGATAGTTCCATTTTTTAGTGACAAGCTTATGTTGTTGGGGATACTTCTGGCTGAAGTGATCAAGGCGCGCTTGATTTCTTGGAGGTGCATCCTTATGTAGCCAATTGTTGATATCTGGAGTGAGCTCCTCATGAAGAGGGGTTTTTGAGGACACAAAGGTGGTTGGGCCAAACTGTTTGTATCGAGGAGGTGGAATCTCCTTAGCTTTGTGATATGTTGGCCATCCATGGGTATGTGGATCAAGTGGGATTGCTCCGACAGCAAATGCATCTGATAGACTATATTCTCCACATCCTTTGTTGTTGATCTTTACAGTAGATAGGGTAGAGGCAAGGATGGTTTCTGCGTCATTACAAGTGTGGGATGAGCTGGTGATGGCTGTGTCGATGTCTATTCCAGGGCAATGGTTTGTATATGAAGCTTCAACTGCATTGCAGTAAGCAAAGGGTTCTGGATCGGCATGGATGGTTACCTCAGTGCCTTGATGCGGAAATTTGATGCACTGATGGTAGGTGGATGGAACGGCCTTCATAGCATGAATCCATGGGCGATCGAGGAGGATGTTAAATGGTAGGTTTAGATCAACAACATGGCAAACTGTCTCTTGAATGACTGGCCCAACCTTGATTGGTAGCAAAATAGTCCCTTCTGTGGTCCTTTCCAAGTTGTCATAAGCTTTGATGGTGATAACCTCACTGATCATATCTGCCTCAGTATACCCAGCTTGTTTTATGAATTTTAGGGTGCAAATGTTCAAGGCTGATCCATTATCTATCATTACTCTTTTCACGGCAAAATTGGATACCATGATGGCTATGCGAAGTGGAAGGGTGTGATCTGGCTCAACCGCGGGTATGTCGGTGGGTTTGAAAGATAGGGCACATGAGGATGAAAGGTGTCCAACAAGATTATGAAAATCAGTAGCATTGATATCAGAAGGGACACGGGATTCTATGAGAGCACTGTCAAGGATGTCTTTGTACACAGGACTAGTACGGAGAAGGTCTAAAATGGATATTTGGGTTGGCATGTTCCCAAGGTGTTCCAAGATATTGTACCGGCTTTTTGATGGAGCTGATGGTGTTGATGAAACTGGTGGGCCTGCGATGTTAAATCGTGCTCTTCAAGTGGTGACCGCACACTCATTGTCTGGTCCTCGGATATTGATAACATTGACAGAAGGCTCTTTCTCAGATATACAACCTATAAGGCTACCATAGTCTATATAGGATGAAGTGTGGTCATTGTTCTTCCCATGCTGTTGGTTTGGCTGGCGGTTGTTGGTGTGGTTTTGGATAGGTGCTTTTCCAGGATTTTGGTTGTTGTGTGGAGGAAAAGCATTTTGATAAATCTGTAAGCCTGCATTGGGAGAGGTTTGGGCACCAACAGTGATTTCCTTCTGATCAATGAGGTCTTGCACATAGTCTTTCAGTTTCATGCATCTGAGGGTGGTGTGACCGTTTACCCTATGGAACTTGCAATACTCATTGTCCTTGTACCATGCAGCTTTGGATTGGCTTGGATCAATTTGCTGGGTAGGAGGAAATTTGATGAGGTCTTCCTTAGCCAATTTCTCAAAAATAACATCCAATGGCTCACCAAGGGGTGTATAGTTTCTAGGTGCAGGTTGGAATCTGGTCTTTTGCCCTGCAGCTACATTGATGGCATTAGCTTGATTGTTAGACCCTTGAAATTTGGGTCTTGTATTGTGGTTTTGATAGCTTTGGTTATTTCGTTGTTGGTAATTGGTAGCTTGTTGGTTGTTTTTTTGATATGGTGGGTTAGACTGGTTTTGAGAAGGACCAACGATATTCACATGTCTAGTGTCAGTAACCCCATCTGTTGCAACATGCTTGTTTTTGTTCCAATACCTAGACTTGTCATTGGAATGTGATTGATTTTGGTTGGCCTCTTTGTAAATCTTTACCACACCATCTTTGATGAGTCCTTGCTCAAGGATCATTCCTTTCTCTTTGATATCCTTATAGGTCTGCAAACAGTTCATGGTCATGTGGTGAGCCAAGCTGGGATGTGCATTATCAATAAACATTTTCACCACATGGCGTTCTGGCAAGGTGCAGGATATGCGGGTGGTAAGGGTTTGCCATCTTTGCAGGTATTCGGCAAGGCTTTCTCCACCTTTTTGCTTGGTGTGGACAAGATCAACTATTGATAACTCTGTTTCAACAAGATGGGCATATTGGGCTACAAATGCCTCAGATAATTCAGCAAAGTTCTTAATTGTGCCATAGGGGATTCTATAAAACCATTCAAGAGCTGGTCGAGCCAAGCTTTTGGGAAAAAGGCGCAAGAGGAAGACATCATTGTATGCCACATCCTGGCAATGCATGTAAAATTCTTTGATATGTGTGACAGGGTCTCTTTTTCCTCTGAATTTGTCAAATTTAGGTACCTCAAAGTGTTTGGGAAATGGTGTTGTGGTAATGGCTCTGTCAAATGGGTAAGGACACACATTCTCAAACTTGAATGTCTTTGGATCATTCCCTTCTTGGATGGCTTTCAGGGCTGTCTTCATTTGCTCCCACTCTGAATTGATAGGTGATGGTTGGGGTGCCCCCAATGTAGGAGTGCCTTGAGGTAGGTATGTGCTGGATGGGGCCATTGAATATGGATGGTTATGAGGGATTTGCTGATAGGGATTGTACATTGTTTGGGCAGCTGCATGGTGGATGACGGGTTATTGAGGGGGAGGTGGCGCATATTGCTGCATGTGCTGCGAGGCTTGCTGTTGATATGGGATTTGAGGTTGGGATTAAGGAACATAAGCTGGCTGTGGGTTAAATGGATTGCTTTGTGGAGGTAAGGTATAAGATGGTTGTGAGGCTTGGGGAAAGGATCGGGGGGCTTGTGGGGTTAGACCAATATATGTGGGTTGTGCCCCCATTTAGGATGGCATCTGCAAATAATTGGTGGTTGGCTTGGGTGGTGGATTACCTCCTAGAAGTGGCATTGAAAAGTAGTTGGTAAGTGGAGGTAATGGATTAGTTGGTGGTGGAGGTGTTGGGAATTGAAAGCTTGGGAATGGAACTGATGGGGTTTGATAGCTTTGTGGCTGGATTTGGAAGCTTGGTAGAGTGGTGGTGGGAGCTAGGGTCACTTGGGAGCTTGGTAGAAGATTGGCAGTAGCTTGTGGGATTTGATAGCTTTGTGGAGTGAAGGTAGTAGCTTGTGGATTTGTGGCTGGTGGTATTGAGCTCCCGAGACCTAATGGAAATGATGGGATTGTGCTTTGGGCTGTGGTGAACAAGCTGGGGTGATAAAAGGTTGATTACTTGGCCCCATGGGTGGCATCCCTGTTGTATATTGTTGAGGTTGGCCAAAGATGCTAGCACTGATTTGGGAGATGGGTGTATTTGGAAGGCTAGGTGTGGGAGCAGTAGCAATAGTGAAGGGGGTGAATGGTGAGATGTTTTGGGTAAAGGGGGTTTGGAGTGGAGAGGTATGAACCAAGGATGGAGTGGTGGTGGCTGGGTTGGCTTGCGGCATGGAGATTTCAACTTGGGTGGATGATGGTATGTTTGGGTCTGTTGGGTCATATGGATTGGCTGGAGGCTCTTCTTTTGGAATATATTGAGGATAATTTGGATCATAAGAGCCTATGGGTGGTGGTAGCTGCCCAAACAATGGGTGAGATGGATCTGATAATGGAGGGGGTCTTCCAAAGTCAAAGGTTCCTACATTGTCCCTTTGAAAATTAGCCATGATTGTCTCTTTGTTTTTGTCTATAATGGCGTTTACCAATACTGCATTTCCTGGTTGGTTCATGAAAGCTTCAATGTCAGTAGGTGATGGCATAGCTTGCTCTGGGCTGAAGGATGGCTGAGTGCTCAAGGGGGGTGAGGCTGTTCGATCCAAATGATAGGGCTCCATTGTTTCTTTCTTCTTGGCTAAGCGAGTGACGGGTGGCATGAAAAATGCTCCTAGGGATGAGATGCAATAATGCTAATGGATGCAAAAGGGGGAAGGCTTTTCTATGCAAATGATTTCCTAGGTTGAGGCAAAGCTATATGACAAAACCTAAGGAGGATTGGGTTGGGGATTCTAACTTCAAAGATATGTTGTCAAAGCACAAAAGGTCTGCTTTCCTATGTGCAAGCTTGGTGGTGATTGTGTCAACTTAAGGATAGACTGATGATCCTTTAGGAAGAACACGAGATTGACCACTTGCAAATCCCAACCTTTAGCTCAAGGTGATGAGGGATAACAAGTGACAAAGCTAGATTACCCTAGACAAAGCTCTGTCAAAGGGATAACCTTGGTGAGATTGGTGGATTTGGAAGATTTTAGGAATGGCAAACTTTTAGCAAGGTGACAACAATTTTGAAAGCGTAGATGTGCAGATTTTTTATTACTAGCTAGATGGTATGATTCTAAATGAGATGGATGAGCTAATAATGCTTAAGGGGATAAGCTAAGATGGCTGGCTCTTCTACAAAGATGACTCTAGAGTGAAGCTTATCCAAGAAGATGTGGAGAAACAAGGGTGTCTAATCATAGAAATCATGCCTAGTTGGTAAGGCATAAGCAGGATTAACTCCTGGACGTTGGCTAAATTTGATGGTGCGCTCTAACCAGGCCTCTTGAAGTGCTTCGTCGGTAGCTTTTTCCTCTGCTTTGTGGAGTTTGGAAATTTGTGGGCTTGGTGTTATTGCTTTTCTCTTGGCTGAAAGTTCTTGGTATGCTAGAGATGGCTTGAGTTTGACCTTGTGAAACTTCTGTTTGGGTTTGGGTTTGGGTTGTTCCGACATAAATTCCTGAATCTACTTGGCTTTGGAAAAAATCTCAGTTGTTTTGCTTCAACTTGTTCAACTTCCAAAATAGGCAGTGACTACGCTAAGTGTGCCCTAAGCTAGGATTGACCAAGTTTGGCAAACATTCATTCAACAAGTAAAATAAAAACAAGCAATAGATAGGAACACCCAGATAGAAGTTTGTGGTTCTCAGAATATGGTACTTGCGCCAAGGAGTGTGTATGTTCTACAAATGTTTTGATCAGTCACTCCAAACACATTAACATCCTAGATGGTTTTCTGCAAGGCAGACAATTGGTTTAGCTAGGGAGTCCTCGATATACGCAAGGTACGTGAGGCCCAAATCCGTAGATGAGACCAAAAGGATGTCACACAGCCGAGAGGAGCGGTAACCCACTTCTCCTCTTTCACTTCTCAAGGGTATAAAGTTCCTTGAGGCTTAGCCCGAATGACAAAATCTTGATCCCAAGAGAGGTGTCTTTCGATTCACCTCCCGATTCTTATACTCCGCCGAAACGCTGGAGTTGAGGTCGTCCAAGGGGTGATGAAATCCCCAAGCAGGCCTCCTAAAAAAGAAACAAGGTTTTGGATCCTAATCTTATGCACCCAAGATGGCCTCGAAAGACGACAAGGGGAGAGAAGACTCGGATGACCTTGGGCTAAAAAACATGCTTGTTCTTTTACCAACTGACTCTTATGTGTGCTAATCTAGACTTTGCAAGCACTCATGTTTAAGAGACAATGTTCAATTCCAACTTGAAGCGCCAACAAAAGTAAATCGATCGAAGAATGCACACAATAAGAAGAGTTAGGGTCAACAAAAGCAAACTCGTGCGCCCGGAGGCCCTCCACGTCAAGTATCGATTAATTTTCTTTAAGGCATTCAAGATTGAGTGTGAGTTTGTTTTAAGCCCAAAACAAAAGTGTGTGAGATTCGATTTCAAGCGTGCGCCCGGAGGCTCTCCACGTCAGTTGTTGTTCAATTTTAGTGCCCAAACTTGAAGTGTGATCGATTTAATCTAGAGTTTTGACCATTTAAGAATTTTGATAAAGTTAAAGAAAACGTTCAAAGACCAAGTGAGTGAGTTAGATTGTGGAACATTTAACACCTTTTTCAAGTAGACCCATCCCCATAAATGGCGCTGAGATTGCAACCAATGGTTAATATTTGATGGGTGATTAGAAAAGAGGTGAGTCCAAGGAACTACTCAAATTGATTTTTGTAAATTTGTATTTTAACTTAACAAAGTTTCTTAAATGTCCAAAAATCCAACTTTACCTAGATTGCATGTGAAAAAGAGATTTGTAATGGTTTATTGATCCTTGGCATTCAAGATTGAATTTTTTTTGTTTTAAGCATGCATTCCAAAGAAAGTTGATTTTAATCCATGACATTCAAAAGTGTGTTTTTGAGCAACATTCATTCAATGAAAAATGTGTTTAACCATTCAAGTTTATTTTTTTTTTAGCAACATGCATTCAAAAACAAATGGTTAAACATTCAAGTTCATTTTTTTAGCAACATGAAAACCTGCAAGAAGCATGGTTAGTGGTTCCATATGTGCTCCAACCTGCAATGAGACAAAAAAAAAACAATTTAGTTAGTTAGCCAAAATCTTCAAAAATGAGAGCTTAACTATGGGAAAAAAAATTTTAACTTTTTTTGTTGTTTTTTCTACGCGTAAAAATGCTTAAAACGGTCTAAATCCTACGGAACCACTAAAAGTCAAATTTTGATTTATACTCTTTTTTTTTTTTTCTTTTTTTTTTAGCTACAAAGTGCAGAAATAGTAAAGCAGAAATGGAACATAAGCAAGCAGAGAACACAGTCTGCCAAAATATGAAGATGCTGAACTACAGAGGCTCCAAAATATGAAGAGGACAAAATAGATTTGCAGCACAGAACCCAGGTGACAAGCAAAGATGTCGATTTTCATAGACGCAGATTTTTGCAGACGTCGATTTTCGCAGACGCAGATTTTCGCAGATGTTGATTTGCGCAGACGCGAATTTTCGCAGAAGTCGATTTTCGCAGACAGAACAGGTTGCAGACGCCAAAACCGCGCAAAAAAAAGCTGAAAAATGCAATTTTTTTTTTTTTTAGATGGTATTTCTTCTTCCTAAGTGCGTTCTTTAACCTGCAAAAACAAGCAAAACACCCTCACAACACACTCAAACAACAGCAAACATTAGATGGTTAGAAAAATGACATATAGATGAAAATAGATGATTAAATGACCCATAGTGGGGTCCCACCGGGCGTGCCAAAATGTAGAACCAGAATCAGTATGCAAAGAACATTAACAAATGAAGTAAACATTCACAAACCAAAAACTAAATTCACATATATGCTTAGACTAAGAAAGAAAATAAGAAGTGCAAACCTCACAAGAGAAAACACTCCATGCTTTCTTGATTCTGTAGATGTGTCCTTTTGCTGTGGATGTATGCTCAAGATGCTCAAAATCTGCTTCAATGGAGATGGGTAATGGCAAATTGGTAGCTTTGTGAGCTCTCAATTTGGCATTATAAGGGTATGGTTGATGGCTTTGGTTCTCAAAATAGCATGGTAACTTTAGCTCAAATATTGTTGATGAAATGGCTTGGGATGGGATTCAATTTATAGGCTAAGGGGTAGAGGGATGGAGGGCTTAGATGCAAGGATGGATGAAGGCTTAAGGAGGGCTAAGATGCACTCAAAGGGGAGCACATGGATTGTGCTTGTTTAGCACCAATGGGAAGGTGACACTTGTCACAAGGAGGATGAGTGTGAGAGGGTAGGGTTAAGGGTTGGTTAAAGTCATGATGAGTGGGGTTGAGTATGTAAGAGGGATGTAAGAGGAATGAGTGTGGAAGAGGGAAGAGTGTGGAAGATGGGTGTAAGAGTCATGAGTGGGCTTGTAAGAGTCTTTATGTTTTGTAAGAGCACTCATGACTTAGTGGTTGGGTTTTTTGAGGGAAGACTTTGGTTTGGTTTAGGAAAGTTTTAAACTTGTTTAAGGAATGTGACAACATTAGGGGGTGGATTAGGCTTGGGTTTAGGATTAGATTAGGGATGTTAGAGATGTGCAAGTGGATGGCATTAATGAGGGTGGGTGAGTTAGTGGCTAAGCTTGGTTAGCATGGGTGGATGGGGTGGATTAGGCTAAATGGAGGATTAGAGATAGGTTAGGGGTTTTTGAATTTGAGGATTTCATTTATCAAATAGATTTATTTAATAAATGGGGATTTTTGGAATTAGATAGAAGAATAGGATTTAATTGATAAATAATAGATTATTTGATTTATCAATTAGGACTATAGATGATTAATTAAATTAATCAACTAGGGGATGACAAAGGATTAATTAAATAGAAATTTAATTAATAATGCCTTTTTAGATAACTAAAATAGGATTACTAAAATAGTGTAATCAAATTTAGGTGTCTACACTTAGTATTTGATTCTTTTGCACCAAAATTGGAATTTTTTGCAAAGGTACAAATTCAGGTATTTTTGTTTGTGAGGTAAACCCTCATTCTTGGATTTTATGAAAGACATGTAATGAATCTAACCTGCTTGGCTCCAACCTATGCTACATTGGTAATATGTTAGGAAAGTTATGGGGCTTTTCTCTAGAATCAAATGTTTTTGGGTCCATTGAAATACAATTTGATTGAATTATCCAAATGTAATTGTCTTTCAAATCTAAAATCTCAACAATATCATCTTTCTACTTCGCATTTACATTAGGAAAAAAGATAAATATGAAAAGCTCTTTCACAAATTTAAATTAGCATCTATTCTAGTTCAATTAGCGCATTTGAAGTCCTCAACCCAACTACATGAGTAGTGCCATTATTTATGAATTTTAGTTTATGGAAAATTTCTCATCTATCAATCATACTCTCTAAAATTCATGAAGTAGTTAATGTGACCATTAAAAATAAATTAATCATGAACAATAAAAGAACCATCTTTTCCAATTAGTCCCATGGAATAATTCAAATGATTTTAGCATGAAATGGTACGTTCAGTGGACATATTCTATTTAAATTTATAATATTTCGAACATGGTTGTGGTGGAATTTCTTTATAAACTATTTGCGCTCCTGTTTACAAACAAAAACAAAATATGGTAAACAATAATTTTGTGAGGGATTTGAAACTTAAAACCATATAAATCCATGTGGTCATTATTTTGCTTTTAGAACACCAATTATCCATCTAAGCACAAGTGCCAAAATGAAAGGAGGTGTTGGGATGAGATTGAAAAACCATTGTTCTTTAGAGATCTTAGTCTTTTCATTTCCTTGCATTTTTTTCAAGATAGTCTTGATAGGAAATATTGCCTTCCATTTCCCCTTAGAACAATTATATTTCATATTTTATGCAGATATATAAGTTTTGACCCCCTAAAAATCCATATCGAGAAAAGCAATTGTGTCTTGGTTTTCTTCATAACACAATATGCAACTATGGAGAAACTCTTGAGTAAGGTGAGACACTGATTGTTAAATGCTTGAGATACTAATGCCCTAGAGATTAGAATATTGCAGAAAGGACCACCACAACTATGCTCAATAGGAAGAAGGACACCTGACAACTCAACACAGTTAATGTTAATTCTATGTGATGCCATAATAGTTTTTCAACTTAAAGATAGTTGACAATTTTATTTTTCTATAATATAAATCTTGCAAATTTTCTACAAATTATAATTTCTAAAAATAATTGTATTCCCTTGGGATTCATTTGTGCCCCTAAAAATGTATTTTCCATCTTTCTAGTGTTTTGGAAATGGTGTGATGGCAAGGCATGCCCCCTATCTATCCCCAAAAATCATGGGATCCATCAAGCATTTCAAGTTGACATGTTTGAACAAAAATGCATCTAGGCCTTATGTCCATCCTCATGATGGCTAGAAAATTTCTCAGATGTTCCTCAAGTGTTCTCAAGGCAAGTAGACATCTTGAATAGCATGCAATTTCCTTATATTATTTTTAAAAAACTCCTTTATCATAGAAAAATAAACCTTCGTTAAAATTTTAGTGGGTTTCTCAAACCTCCCATGCTCCTTATTCAACCCTAATACCATTTCACATGATCGATCTAAGCATTTTAACCATCACAATCATTGCTAATGTTCTAATTTTTGAGGTTTCAACTATTACGTTATAGTTCACTATAAACCATGACAAAGGTGGTAATCTATTTTCTGAAATTAGTGTGAGCATGGCAATGCATCCATTAAACAAATCTAAATGCATAAGCAACAAGAGGTAATCTAGCAACTTGGCCCATAAGGCAAGAGCTCGAACCGTAAACAAGGCAAGTTAGATGGAAAACACTAGTTTCAAAACTCGTCAGCAAGCTAAAGCCACCATCATTTTGAGGCCCATAAATATGATCCACAATATCAGGGCTATCTAAGGAAACTAATTGCATTATGTTAAACCTAACAAATACTACTTTACAAACAAGAACAATAGAGAACATCTTATGGATGAATTAAAAAAAATTGCAATTTTCGTTGCCCTAGCTTACCAAAAAACAACCATTTGAGACCTCAAACAGAACATATGCATTCACAGACATAAGAAATTTTAAGGAGATTGGTAAATAGGATGTGAAAACCAAAAGTTGCTTACTTGAGAAGAAGAAAGCACTTTGTGAATTTATCTCTTTGATTTCAATAACCATAGACCTAGGCTCATATCTCAATTTGTAACTTAAGAACACCAACACTGAGAATGAATGTATCACTATAGATGATTGAACCATTCTTTGAGTGATCTTGCAGTGTACTGAAGATTGAATAATTTACTCTACCCACTATTCAGCCAAACATATGTTTATGCACATGTAGAGAGAGACATATGCTGAAACAGTAACATTTCATGGAAAAGTGATCTTAAAATACCTTCGTTCTTACACAACCATTAAATGGATATGAATTTAGACAACCCCTTACCTACTCTCTCAAGACAAATATCAATGCCTCACACTCAAGTTTGACAACTGAGATTTTCCAAGCTTTCACAAGCACCAGTAAATGTGATATGATAAATCCATAGAATTTAAGGAGAAACCTATCACACACATTTCGAAGGAGCATTAATTAAATTCTTTTTAGACAGTACCTTTCAGCCTATTTTCCACCAAGACCACTCTCACTAAATGCACTTGTCCATACAACAAAAAGTAGATATCCCACAAGAAAATGGTAGAAATGTGTCTTTTCTAGGCACAACTTTTAAGTATTCATTCTTATTCACTACTTTTATAAAACCAAAAATAGAAAAGCATTGGCAAATAAAAAGTTTTATAAAATTCTACCACACTAACTACTCATTGTATAATTATATGCAATAAATAGTGAAATCAAATTTATAAAATAAAATATTGGAAGAGCAATATAAAAATATCATATTAGATCACTATATTGAAAAATAAAAATTGATCTCATTGGACAATATAAAAAGACAAAAGAAACACCTACTAGATGCCATAGTATCATGCCTGTGGCTAGAACTAATAAAAGTATATATACTTTTATTAAAACACATTCTAACTTCTTAAGTGGACTCATTAGAAACCATTGAGCCACAAGCCTATTATTTAGATTATATAACTTTTATTTTATTCATCATTGGTGAACTAAAGCTTAGAAAAGAAAGAGAAGGAACAATAATAATACAAGAGCTCTGTTCGAGCATTAGTCCATGCCTATTGTGAAAAGAATAAGGAGTAAAATTATAAGAATATTAAATAATTTTATAATAAATATTGGCATTATCAAAAATTAACACTGAACTTTTATAAAAATAGAAATTAGTTGATTAGTTATAATCTTCTTAAAATCAAAGTTCTATTTTTAAAATTTTCATTATTTTTAATCAACATTAATTTTATCACATATATTTTAAATTGATTATAAATTTAAATTATTATTAGTGAGTCATCACTCACAATTTACATAAATAATTATACATCAATTTGTTGTAAATACAGACAAAAATAATAAAATGAAAATGAAAAAAATGAACAAAATGATAAGCATAGAATTATTATATTAATAGTTATATATCAATTTGTTGTAAGACAAAGATAATAAAATTAAAATGAAAAATATGAACAAAATGATAAACATAGAATTATTATATCGAATATATAGTATTTAAGTTTACAATTGTAAGTTTGATTATACATTAATATTGTTGAGCATGTAAACAATCATGAATGGTGAAATTTTTTTAGTGATTCCTTTCCTAAAAAGTATATTTCATTACTATGTCATGTGGGAGTATGTCATAATATTTGATCTATCTTATTAGGTTCTTTCAATTTGTCTCTTTTTTCTTCTTTTCAATTCTACTTTCTTCATTTCATCTTCTTCCTTTTCTCTTTCTTCATCTTCTTTGCTTGATCTTCTTGTTCATGCTCTCTTTAATTAAATAAAAAAATTAAGATAAAAATGTGATGTTCAAATATGTTTTAATGTTTTTACAAATAATGAAATTTAAGAAATAAAATATTATAAAATAAATTTTTATTTTTAATATACAAATAATTTCTCATTCTCACTAGAAAAAGTATTCAAAATTTTCAAAAAAAAAAAATTATAAAATATCACTTATAATTTAATAATATAAGAATTGATTTTTATTTTTATTGAATTTTCTTTTATACTCAATATTTTTCTCATTTTGCTTAACAATTTTTATTATTGGTCTAAATATTAATTATTATTATTTTTGTATTGACATATACTTAATGAGAAAACCAATAATAGTAAAAGCATGTTCCCAAAAACTAAGAAAATAATTTCATTGTCTTGATTTTAATTTATTCATTGTTTGGACAAAAATATATTAATAAATAAATATAAATCATATTCTCCTCTCCTACATATTGTCGGTGGGATCCTTGTCATGAACTTAAATTAGAAAAAAAAAATGGGATATAATAGAGAATATCCAAAGATCATCCACACATAACTGATGGAATAAGATTCAATTATTTTATGTCATTGGTCTTACTTAGTTCCAAGTGTTTCCAAATCACCAAGAATCAGGAGAAGTGAAGTGTTCGGACTACAAGTGGCCATTTCAATGGTAGGTCAATAAATTTGATCTCATCTTGTACTTTATTTTTCTTATTTTTTATATGAAAAATTTAAAAACCCACAAAAATGCTTATGAACAATAAAAAAGAAAAATATATATTATTTCTAAGTGGTTGTGTGTGTGTCTACACCCAATGATCTATCCATCCCCTTTCGAGAGGATAACCCTCTCTACCTCAACCACACCCTCGTCTTGACACCTGCAATCACTCAAACACTTACAACCAAATAGAAGTCAATATCCATCAAAATAAATAACTGAATTGATGTCATGAATATCATAACATCAATGTATTAAAGAAATTATGTCTTTAAATTTGATTTTAAAAATATGACCATTAGAAACCTTAGAATTAGAAATCATATTTATCATGTCAATTAATTGGGGGTTCTAATAAAAACATTAGTTGTGGGACTAATAATATCTCCTACATATCAATAATAATATAATTTCTTCTTTATAGGATTTTCATAAATCACATCGCTCCTAGGCAAAGAGGATAATATTTTTAACAAGGGCTTTGTTGGAGCTAGAGTCCCTACATCTTGGTTTAATAATGAAATAGTAAGTCATTGATTTGAAGTTAGTAGCAAGTATCTTGGAATGCAATGGATATGTTGATATTTTGAAGATCAATTGTGAAAAAAATATAACTGGTACTTGTTCCAGCTCTTCCAAGGGTTACGTCAATGGTTAAATATCCATTTGTTTTTTGTCCTTCCATCTTTGATATGGATTTTGGTAGTGCTAATGTGTTTTACATTGAAATCTTGTAAACTAGCAGTCGCAAGCTTTTGTGCTTGCAATGATGAGCCAATAAGTGTTTACTTTATGTTTATTTAAAAATGAATTAAAATAGTTAATTACTAGCAAGTATCTTGGTGTGCAATCCATATGTCAATATTTTGAAGATGAACTATGAGAAATATATAACTAGCACTTGTTCTAGCTAGTCCAAAGGTTACGCTGATGATTAAATAGACTCGAATATTGAAAT